>JAYESA010000003.1:163329290-163699290 GCA_036927795.1 Iris macrosiphon
GACAGGTATATATATTGATTGTGTGAGATTGTTAGTAGACCTAGACAGCGTTCTACCGCCGATGCTGCAGCGTAGGCTGGACGTACCCACGACTCATGCCTGATTTTCCGGGTGCGGGTCGTGACACATTTTTGGTGGCTGCCCATGCAGGTCTCGATTCACAATTATTGCGATGTCGTAGTAGTACAAAAATTTAGTTGTACTGTTGCGAGCCTGCCCTAGGATATAGGATCTAGGATGAGAGTGTACTCAATCACGACTAGGAACAATTTCAATCTAATTATTCTGAAATTATTTCTTTTAAAATATTACTGTTCTTCTTTGATGATATCGTATCTTACGCCGTATTGACTTCTTTTGATATGTGTTCGGGATGCCTCCGAAGACACGATCCCATCGTACCGTTCCAGCAGCTGCTACCGAGAGGTCTACAACCTCTTGTCCAGCTCATATTCAGGCAGCTGCTACCGCTCCACTCACCACTCCTGCGGTTGAGGGAGCATCTATTTCTCTCGGGGATCCTCCTCTACATGTCGATCCAGGGACTACCCCAGTCGTTCCGGTGGTTCCTCCACCACCTCCTGCACTAGTAGACGCCGCACAGTTGTTTGCGTTCTTCAGGAAGATGATGGACGTGCAACACCATCAGGTGGATGTGATGAGGCTGGGCATTGAGAACGCCCACCATCGGACTCGTAGCGATACGATGGTCCTGTCACCCAAGTTTGGTTCGATTATGAGAACATTGACAAAATCCCGTATCGTGGGCCCCACGGCTCCACTTGACGGACGATTTTGTGATCGGCTCATCAAAATCCAGTTCTGGATATTCCGTTGGGTTCGTATCGTCGTTCTAGACTTGTTAACACTGAGTTTGATGAATTTGGAAAACCTTGTCTCTGGCACGTTTTTCGGTGTAATATGGACCCCATATTGACCAGAAACTGTATTTTTGCCCCTGTATTCAAATTGGATGTATTTATATGTTTTCTGAGTATCTCACTCATTCCGGGACTGTTGGTGATATTTTTGACAGCATCCGGGGATATCAGCTCAAGTTTCTATTGTTGTACTACTACTTCCATGGCTAGTTCGTGTTCGCATCTTCGTCTGGCTTCCAGGCAAGTATATCTTGCCTTGTTGTACTGTTTAAATTCAGTTATTTTTAGGTTCATATTTTATTATTTTAATATTATATAACTATACGTGTCCGAGAAGACTCGGGTGCAGTCAACGAAGGCGTTGACGTTAGGACATGTATCTGACCTAGTGTCTAGTGGACCCACCTAAAGTTGTGGAGTTATCAACATGACTCCCCAGGCCTTGACACGTATCATTGCACATCACAGAGTGAGTTCATGTAGGGATGCGTGCTTCATGCTTGACTGGCCATCGGTATGAGCAGCACGTGTGTCGGTATTTAGCTTAGTTGTATATTTTCTTGGTGACTTGCATTGTGTAGTACGAGATATCCATATCGTATTCGTGGCATATACATTGGCATTGGGCGGGGAGGACGACTAGTAGGCGTATGGGACACCCACCTCCTTTATTGCAGATACCGCATTCATTAGAGTGTTGGAAGTTACTTGTGGTTTTTGCAGATACCATACTCTAAAGAACGTTGGACGTTATACTATTACAGATACCACGCTCCTCGGAGCTGGACGTTATTACATTGCAGAGTGCCCATGTTTTGGGGGCATATGAGGCATATACTAGCCAGTCACGACGATTGGTCAATTACGTCATCATATGTCTAGCCTACACTTTTCCTACGCACTAAGTTATCCTCAAATTGCATTTCACTTAGCTGGATAGTTCACCCTTGAGTTTTCACAGTATTTACTTTATGGCATGTATTTTTGTATCTTGTTACGTCCCTATGAGGACATGGTTCCCTTCCAGGTTGTTTGTGCAGTTGCAGGATATTTGATCTAGTAGAGTGTAGACATCATTGCAGGTATATTTACATTTCCAGCTATTTCAGTCATGTATTACTTCATATTTTTTATTCTGCTTTTATAGCCTAGTGTTTATAGACCTATGTTGTTCTTCTGGTCTATTCGAACGGATGTATTATTGGGCTGCAGACTGATGATGCGTATCGTTCTTTCTTGAGATTATTTACCATGGATTGAGATTTAGCTTTAGTTATTACATGATTAGAAATAGATTATTATTTGGAACACTTGACCATGGACAGCGTAAGTGCGCTTCGTCGGGTCCATTAAATTGGAAAGCCCTACGGAGTCGTACCAGCTGGCCATTGCCACGTGTCTGGTCCCACGTATTTTGGGACTGGGGCGTGACAGATACTCTTGTGTTGAACTTATTTAACAACTTACATGAGCACTCTTGAGATACACTTGGAGAAACCTTTGGCCCCTTTATATAGCATGCCATATGTTTATACATAGAAATCCAACATTATGTAGGAATATGAATCCAATATTATGTAGGCTTAGGAATCCAATATTATTCTTGTCAAAAATTTGGTCAAAGTCAATATTCTTCAAAATATATGGTCAAATATATCTTTCTTCATATCTCCACATTGTCAAAGATTTGTTCTTCTTCAAAGATATGGTCAAAGATCAAAGTCAATATTCTTCAAAGATATGGTCAAAGATCAAATTCAATCTTCTTCAAAGATATGGTCAAATATATTTTTCTTCATATCTCCACATCGGCAAAGTTTTGTCACAAAACTGAGCCGACACACTTTTTAACCGTACAACTTCACCAAATCAACCACTCGTCAATCCCGCCCCTAAGGGCTCTCAAGCAACACTTCTCCACCGGACTGTGGAGAAGCATCCTTCTTCTTGTATACCTACTTCCATCCTATAGCTTGTTTGGCCTTGGACAATGAAATCAAATTCCATGTACAATTCTTGTGGAACGAGTCAATCTCTTCATGCATAGCTACAATACAACCCTCGCTGCTAGTATCTTTGACAGCTTGTCTGAAGGTGATAGGCTCATCATCCTCCACTAGTAGTGCATATGCCACCATATTCAACTGTCTATAGTGCTTGACCGGTTCATTATATTCATGCATGTGCACTGGCTTGACCGATCTCCTTGGCTTAGTAGTAGCCAAAGAATCTTGCTGGTGGTGTTGCTCTTCTTCTGGTTGTTGTTATTGTGAGGCTTGATGAACATCTTCAGAAACCTCCACCTCATCTGATGCATCCTCAGATGACTCAATCTCAACAGTTTGAGATTTTCTAGATTCACCATTATCCTTATCGGACTCACTCTTCTAGCTTAAAGTCAACACTAAAGACTCATCGAAGGTGACATCCCTGCTGATTAAGAACTTCTTATCCTCTAGACAGTATAGACGGTATCCCTTCACTCCTTGTATATATCCCAAGAAAATAGCCTTCTTGGATCTCAGATCTAACTTACTATCGTTGACATGATATTAAGCTTTACATCCAAACACGCACAAAATGCTGTAATATGTTGGTTTATCGATCATCTTCTCATATGGAGTCTTACAGTTTATAGCCGGAGTTGGTGATTTATTAATCAAGTACTGCACCATGTGTATAGCATCTGCCCATAATTCCTTGCCTAAACCGACATTGGAGAGTATACATCTTGCTTTCTCAAGTAAGGTTCGGTTCATCCTCTCTGCTAACCCATTCTGCTGCGGCATATTTCTGACAGTCCAATGCCGCACGATGCCTTCTTGAGCGCAAAAATATTTGAAAATTCTATAGGTATATTCAGTACCATTGTCAGAACTCAATTCTTTACCTTTCTTTCTGTTCTATTTTCCACCATCGCTTTCCACTATTTGAACTTTTCGAACACTTGATCTTTGGTTTTGATGAAATATAACCAAATATAACGTGTATAATCATCAATAAAATTAACATAGTACCTCACTCGTTTCTTGGAAGGAATCATGCTAGGTCCCCATACATCTGTATGCACATAGTCGAGAATACCCCATGTCTTTTGCTTGCTTGTATTGAAGGTCACCCTGTGCTGCTTGCCATAAACACAATGCTCACAAAAATTCATACTTGGCTTCTTCAAGTTCTTCAGTAACCCATGCTTGCTTAATAAGGTCAGGCCCTTCTCACTCATATCCCCAAGCCGCATATGCCAAAGACGTGTGCTATCAGACGAATTCGATGTACTGACTGCTAAAGTCCCAATCATAGTGCTTCCCAATAATATATAAAGGTTATCATGTCGGTGACCTTTCATCACCACCAAAGAATCACGAGTAACCCGCAAGACTCCACCCTCGGTAACAAACTTGTTACCATTCGAGTCAAGCATACCAAAAGAAATAAAATTTTTCTTAAGATCGAAAATATCTCCGACATTGGCCAAAGTTCGTACAATTCTATCATGCATCTTTACCTTGATAGACCTAATTCTAACAGCTCGACATGCGTTATTGTTGCCTATGTCACGCCCCAGTCCCAAATACGTAGGACCAGGAACACGTAAGCATGCCAACCATATGTAGATGGCAACTCCAATATATGGATACCATAATACACCCGTATGCTATAATATAAATAATACTTACATGTGGTATATATATAGTCACAAGTCACAGAAATACTAATCTCATCCACACAATAAGTCATAGAAAAGAAATAACTAAACTAGAATAATGAGTCTGAATAATCCAAAATAATTGTCGGGTGGAGACAAATCCACTACCAATGACTATTTCTATACTAACATGAGGGAGAAGGGTAAATCTCCAATATAAATACGATGATGATATAAAGGTATAAGCAAAGCGATCCATCGCTAGAGATAATCAATGATGCTCAGAAGGTAAGACCTCCTCGGAAGAGATAAGTAGTAAGTCTTGATCCGTGCTCCTGCGAATAGTCATGAACATCTACACCTGGAAAGGGACCAGGTACTCAGAGGGACGTAACAAGATACATAGAAGCATGCCAATTTGAATACAGTAAACATGCATAATAGGTAGAAAATATGTAAGTACGCTGTACAAGATAATCTATATGAATGCATAATGAGTACAACTTTTTAACGTATGGACATGGGTAGGCTACTCGATCTAAATCTCATAACTCACACACACGTCAGGGGACATCAGAAATTGACATACCGTGGGGGTAGCGACCAGCGTGACACACTACCGTAGTGCGAGCTAGATACTACGATTTACCATAGTGGTTATAGCCCATACGCCTACTGATTGTCCTCTCATTGTAGTGCCTCAAATCCCGATCTGACCGGGATATGCACTATATAATTGGGCTTGTGGCTAGTCCGTCAGAGTAAGCTTAGATCTTCGACATCTTATTGCCACGGACGAAATGCGATGATCCTTTCCAACTCATGGAAAGGCCTCTATTGAAACGAGTCCAATAGTTTTCGTGTTTGGTTGCTTGGTTTTCTTGATTGCCGCTTTGGGATTTGATTTGGTGTTGCTTTTGAGTTGCTTCGTTTTCGCTGCTGGTTTTATTGATTGGAGCTTGAATTTTGGGGAGTTCGGCAAGAAAGGATAGGCAAAAATTTTAACTCGGTGCTCGTGCTGTTGCAGGTCCGCGTAACTGACGTTTGATCGTCGCTAGGCAAGATTCCTTGTTTCAGCAACTTTTCCCTTAACCAGTGAGTGGTTTGGTCCCTTCTTTCCTACTTTTTTACGCCAACATCTCTAATGTTTCAAACGTTCACTCGATGATGCCCGGTTGGATGTCTAAGAAATGCTTAGCCACAATGCATGCCAGCCACTAAGAAAGGAACATGGGAATTGTAGACTAATTTTACTATATGCTTACACACCTTATAACTTGAGTTGGTTGGAATGGGAATTTGGTTGTTGGTTACGGCCTGGTGCCTCGGATAGAGTTTAGACCCATGGGATATCAAAATCGGAACACCGCATTGAGAAAATATGAACTGTTGCATAAGATATATATATTGCTGCTTTACTTCATCTGTTTAATTCGATGCATTGTGTGAGATATAAAATGTTCATGCATTTGTATGGTCTGGGACAACTTGTGCACAAGGTTTATCATTTCCTCGAAACGGCTTTCCGGGGCACTGGAACCGTATCGATCCGGAGGGAAATATTGATTCATGCTCGTCACGATGCATTACGGGACCTCCAGCGGGGCTTGCTACCCGGGCTGATAGGGCGCGCCGTTAATGCTTGGAATAAGTCCCTAAGGTGTCGATCACACCAATGACCGCATAGAATAAAACACATACTAATTTATTGTCTTATGCAGATGGTAAGTATACTTGTGTTTCGTTGCAGGGAAGGCGTGCATCGGTTGAGTAAGCAATCGATGCCCTGGTTGGATTCAATGCTATTTTTATTTCTATCAAAACATGCAACTGATATGAATTGAATTCACTTGCTTCTTTATAGAAGTCATCTTAATGCATGCTCGCCCCTAATATGCTAGTGTCGATTTAGTCGAGTGGGTTCATCCCGCTCACCAGTACAAGTTGAGTACTGACCCACGTTGTGGGCAACTATTTCAGGCACTCAGACGGTGCAACGCTAGTGGATAGACGAAGAGGCGTTAGGAGCACCTCTATTTTGAAGTATAGTTGGAGTCAGATCATTTTGGAGGCTTGGACTTTCAACCTATACAAGGGCGTAATGTATGGATGACGGGGACTATCTGATGGAGCGCGCCCTGCATTTTGAGTTATCTTTTCTAATGTAATTCAAGTAGCCGAGAAGGCGCATCAATGTAGACTCTATGTAAATTACTCTGAATTATCAATGAAAAAGCATATTTCTTCCTGCACTTGTGTTCAATTATCTGTGAATGTGTTTTCTAAATTGTGTTTCAAAGTGGGTTCCTATAACTGCAAGTTCTTGCCTTGTACGAGCGCAACTCCAGGCTCGTACGGCATCACGCCCCAGCGAGGACGAATCGATTCCGTGAAGGATCCAGCGAGGACGATTGACCCTTTCGAGATCGGGGCGTGACATATTGGTATCAGAGCCTAGGCTTTACGTCCTTGGGATTTCAAAAGATTATAAAGGAGTTTGATGCGCCTCTCGGTTGAGTTGCATTCGGCGTCCGCTGCATGAGATGAGTCGCCTATACAATGAGCCCATAGATACAAAAATCTTTCGTTTTTGAGGTGTTAACAAGCTACTCTCTTTTGTAGCAATGGCTAAGAAAAACACTGCCGTTGCAAGCAGTGCTCAGCCCGTCCAGAACGATCCGGCAAGTTCTGGAGAATCCGGAGGAGCGGGTTCAATGGATATGTCCGAACGGCTTATGCATCTCATGGAGGTACAACAACAACAAGCCATCTCTCAACAGGCACAGTTTGTTGCTCAACAAAAACAGATGGATACCATGATGCAACTGATTGCATCCTTGGTACCCAACAACGGGGGCGCTACAGTGACGCCTGCTACACCGCCGGCTGTGGCGGTAGAGGATGAGTCCGAAGAAACACAGCATCCAGCAAGGAACACCTGCCGTGCGGCAGAGTTCACAAAGATGCATCCACCAACGTTCAACGGACGAGCAGAACCGGACGTGGTGATGGGATGGATTGCAAAGCTGGAGGGACTCTTCAATCTGGTCGGCATTAGGGGATCCAAAAGAGTGGCCTGTGCATCAGTTCAACTGGAGCTGCGTGCGCATGATTGGTGGAAAGCCACTAAGCAAGGGATTTATGATGCCAATCCCAACTACAAAATTACCTGGGAAATGTTCAAATCTTCCTTCATTGAACAATATATTCCCCGGGCCGTGCGGCAACAAAAAGAAGACGACTTCAGCAATCTGGTGCAAGGAAGTATGTCTGTCGACGATTATGACTCGGCGTTCGCTAAACTGGCTAAGTTTGCTGGGCACTTCTTGCCTAACCAGCAGGCGTGGTGCTATCGCTTTCAGAAGGATTTGAATGACGATTTGCGTAGGGACGTCATCAACCAGAAATGTCAAACCTACAGGGAATGTTATGAAGCTGCCCTGAACAGCGAGCGAATCTTTGGACGCAATCCACCAAAGGCCGATGTGCAAACCTCCCGTACCAATAATAATAAGCTACCTCAGGAAATAGGAGGGTCTGGAGCACAAAAGCGTCCGCATACATCTGAGCATAGGAGTCCGTTCCGTGCACCATACTGCAATAGGTGCGGCAAGTTAGGGCATCGAGCGGAGGAATGTCGAGTTACTGGATGTTTTAAATGTGGTCGTCTGGACCACAAGCATTTCAACTGCCGTGAGCCAAAACCAAATCAGAACAATGGGAATCATAACATTGGGAATCAGCACCACGGGAATCAGAACCACGGGAATCACAACAGGGGGCCTCCAGTAAGTGATGCCAATGCTGTGGCGTTGAACCCACGACGCCAGGGTGCTCAAGGACGAGTCTATACACTGACTCGGGATGAGGCATCCGTCTCTGAAACTGTCGTGACAAGTACATTACTTTTCAGAGATTTGCCCGCTAGAGTCTTATTCGATTCAGGTGCTACGTATAGTTTCATATCTGCTGATTTTACTATTGAGCATAAATTAGCTTCCACTCCCTTAAATATGAATCTTTGTGTGAGCACACCTTCGGGAGTCGACATGCCCGCCCATGCGATCTGTAACGATGGTTATATTTGTATCGGAGGCAGGAAGCTTTCCTTAGATGTCATTGTATTAGACATTAAGGATTACGATATTATTCTCGGGATGGATTGGTTGGGTGCTTGTCATGCAACAATTGAGTGCGCGGAGAAGCGAGTCGTATTCCGTCTACCCGGCGAGGCAGACTTTTACTATTCGTGCAGCGCTGCACCAAAGACGGCAATGATGATATCAGCAATTTCGGCTAGGCGTATGCTGCATTCGGGTTTTGAAGGGTACTTAGCTTCAGTTCGAGACACCCGACAGGAAAGTACAAATGTAGCTCAGGCTGATGTTATAGCAGAGTTCCTCGACGTGTTCCCGGATGAGCTGCCTGGAATGCCTCCTGATCGTGAGATCAAATTCAGCATCGACACATTTCCGGATGCGCGACCGATATCGAAGGCACCTTATCGAATGGCCCCAGCAGAGCTGAAGGAACTTAAGATTCAGTTACAAGATCTGTTGGACCGAGAATACATTCGTCCAAGCGTTTCTCCGTGGGGCGCTCCGGTGCTGTTCGTGAAGAAAAAGAATGGATCCATGCGGCTATGTATTGACTACCGAGAACTAAATAAGGCGACCGTGCGGAACCAGTACCCATTGCCAAGGATAGATGACTTGTTTGATCAGCTGCAAGGTGCAACAGTTTTCTCTAAAATTGATCTCAGGTCAGGATATCACCAGTTAAAAATCAAACCAGATGATGTTCAAAAATCTGCATTCAGGACCCGATACGGACACTACGAATTTCTTGTGATGTCGTTCGGCTTGACGAACGCCCCTGCAGCTTTCATGGATCTGATGAACCGCGTGTTTCGGCCGTACATAGACAAGTTTGTGGTCGTGTTCATCGACGACATTCTAATATATTCCAAGAACGAGGCGGAACACAAGGAACACCTAAAGATCGTGCTGCAGACATTACGAGAGCATCAGTTGTTCACTAAGCTCAGCAAGTGTGAGTTCTGGTTGAACAGCGTGGCATTCCTGGGTCATGTTGTCTCGGCAGAGGGCATCGCCGTAGACCCGAAGAAAATAGAGGCGGTGGTGGATTGGAAGCAACCTACATCAGCCAGCGAAGTTCGAAGCTTTCTGGGCCTAGCGGGATACTACCGTAGGTTCGTGAAGGATTTTTCTAAACTGGCCTCACCTTTGACTCGCCTCACTCAAAAAGGGATTGTATACAAATGGAGTGATGACTGCGAAGCCAGCTTTCGAGAACTTAAGCAGCGTCTTATTTCAGCTCCCATCCTTGCTCTTCCAGATGGGGTAGAGGAGTTTCAGATATACAGTGATGCATCAGGACTCGGTTTGGGATGTGTGCTCATGCAGAGGGATAAGGTAATATCGTACGCCTTCAGGCAACTGAAGCCGCACGAGAAGAACTACCCAATGCACGACTTAGAATTGGCGGCAATTATATTTGCACTGAAGTTGTGGAGGCATTATCTTTATGGTATTGCTTGCAAAATCTTCACAGATCACAAGAGCCTCAAGTATCTATTCACACAACGAGAACTGAACCTCCGACAGCGGCGTTGGCTAGAACTGATTAAAGACTACGATCTGACGATCGCTTATACACCGGGCAAGGAAAACGTCGTTGCTGATGCTCTGAGTCGGAAGCACGTGGACTCGTTATCCATAAACAACCATTTACTTCGAGATCTTGAGGTGATGGGCATCGAACTTCGGGTTCAGCATCAAGGAGTGCAGCTGGCATCACTCCATCTTGAACCGAGTTTGCGTGATAGAATCAAATCAGCTCAGGAGGGCGATCAGTTCCTAGCGAAGGTACGCGGACTGATTTCGGCGGGGAAGACGTCTGACTTTGTGGCAGGCGAAGATGAGACCTTACAAATGAAAGGAAGGCTATGTGTTCCTAACGACCCAGAACTCCGAAGGGAAATTATGGCGAAAGCACACTATGCGAAATATTTCTTGCATCCGGGGAGCACTAAGATGTACATGGACTTACGCAGAACCTTCTGGTGGCAAGGTATGAAGCGGAATGTGGCGACCTTTGTGTCACAGTGCATGGCCTGTCAACAGGTGAAAGCTGAACATCAGAGGCCCGGCGGGGAGCTGCAGAACCTCACTATTCCTGAGTGGAAATGGGACAACATCACTATGGATTTCATTGTGAGATTTCCGAAGACGCCACGGGAGCATGATATGATTTGGGTCATAGTTGATCGTTTGACCAAATCAGCCCACTTTCTTCCTATAAAAGTTACTTGGAGCGTCGATCGGTTAGCACAGATTTACATAGACGAGATTGTTCGATTACACGGAGTACCTGCCTCAATCGTCTCTGACCGTGACGGACACTTCTTATCTCATTTTTGGACAAGCCTACAGTTTGCTTTGGGAACCAAGCTACAGTTCAGTACTGCATACCACCCCCAGACTGATGGCCAGACAGAAAGGACCAATCAGATACTTGAAGATATGTTACGGCTGTGTGCAATCGATTTGAAGACTAGTTGGGACACGCATCTCACGTTGGCAGAGTTTGCGTACAACAACAGCTACCAATCGAGCATCCAGATGGCACCGTACGAAGCACTTTATGGACGCAAGTGTCGATCTCCAATTTGTTGGGACGAAGTCGGCGAGCGGCAAGTACTCGGGCCAGAGCTGGTAGAACATGCAGTTGAGAAAGTTCGCTTGATTCGGGAAAGACTCCGCACGGCGCAGAGCCGACAGAAAAGTTATGCCGATGTTCATCGTAGACCTTTGGAGTTCGTGGTCGGGGATCATGTATTCTTAAAAGTGACGCCGATGCATGGGGTGATGCGTTTCGGCGTGAAGGGCAAACAGAGTCCCAGGTTTGTCGGCCCCTTCGAGATATTGGAACGAGTGGCAGCTGTGGCATACCGGATTGCACTACCTCCCGCCTTGGCTGAAGTGCATGACGTATTCCATGTTTCTCAACTTCGGAAGTATGTGCATGACCCGAGTCATGTGGTTAGCTTCGAACAATTGGAACTGCGCACAGATTTATCATACTCAGAGGAGCCGGTACAGATTCTGGATCATAAGAAAAAAGTACTTCGCAACCGTACGATGTCCTTGGTTCGCGTGCTGTGGCGGAACCATTCAGTTGGAGAATCAACTTGGGAGATAGAATCGGAGATGAAGGAGAAATATCCTTCGTTGTTCATTCAGTCGGAGGTAGGGCCTTGTTCTTAAGTTTCGGAACAAAACTTTTTCTTAGTGGTATATTATGTAGTACCTCAAATCCCGATCCGACCGGGATGTGCACTATATAATTGGGCTTGTGGCTAGTCCGTCAGAGTATGCTTAGATCTTCGGCATCTTATTGCCATGGACGAAATGCGATGATCCTTTCCAACTCATGGAAAGGCCTCTATTGAAACGAGTCCAATAGTTTTCGTGTTTGGTTGCTTGGTTTTCTTGATTGCCGCTTTGGGATTTGATTTGGTGTTGCTTTCGAGTTGCTTGGTTTTCGTTGCTAGTTTTATTGATTGGAGCTTGAAATTTGGGGAGTTCGACAAGGAAGGATAGGCAAGAATTCTAACTCGGTGCTCGTGCTGTTGCAGGTCCGTGTAACTGACGTTTGATCGTCGCTAGGCGGGATTCCTTGTTTCAGCAACTTTTCCCTTAACCAGTGAGTGGTTTGGTACCTTCTTTCCTACTTCTTCACGCCAACATCTCTAATATTTCAAACGTTCACTCGATGATGCCCGGTTGGACGCCTAGGAAATGCTTAGCCACAATGCATGCCAGCCACTAAGAAAGGAACATGGGAATTGTAGACTAATTTTACTATATGCTTACACACCTTATAACTTGAGTTGGTTGGAATGGGAATTTGGTTGTTGGTTACGGCCTGGTGCCTCGGATAGAGTTTGGACCCATGGGATATCAAAATCGGAACACCGCATTGAGAAAATATGAACTGTTGCATAAGATATATATATTGCTGCTTTACTTCATCTGTTTAATTCGATGCATTGTGTGAGATATAAAATGTTCATGCATTTGCATGGTCTGGGACAACTTGTGCACAAGGTTTATCATTTCCTCGAAACGGCTTTCCGGGGCACTGGAACCGTATCGATCCGGAGGGAAATATTGATTCGTGCTCGTCACGATGCATTGCGGGACCTCCAGCGGGGCTTGCTACCCGGGCTGATAGGGCGTGCCGTTAATGCTTGGAATAAGTCCCTAAGGTGTCGATCACACTAATGACCGCATAGAATAGAACACATACTAATTTATTGTCTTATGCAGATGGTAAGTATACTTGTATTTCATTGCAGGGAAGGCGTGCATCGGTTGAGTAAGCAATCGATGCACTGGTTGGATTCAATACTATTTTCATTTCTATCAAAACATGCAACTGATATGAATTGAATTCACTTGCTTCTTTATAGAAGTCATCTTAATGCATGCTCGCCCCTAATAAGCTAGTGTCGATTTAGTCGAGTGGGTTCATCCCGCTCACCAGTACAAGTTGAGTACTGACCCACGTTGTGGGCAACTATTTCAGGCACTCAGACGGTGCAACGCTAGTGGATAGATGAAGAGGCGTTAGGAGCACCTCTATTTTGAAGTATAGTTGGAGTCAGATCATTTTGGAGGCTTGGACTTTCAACATATACAAGGGCGTAATGTATGGACGACGGGGACTATCTGATGGAGCGCGCCCTGCATTTTGAGTTATATTTTCTAATGTAATTCAAGTAGCCGAGAAGGCACATCAATGTAGACTCTATGTAAATTACTCTGAATTATCAATGAAAAAGCATATTTCTTCCTGCACTTGTGTTCAATTATCTGTGAATGTGTTTTCTAAATTGTGTTTCAAAGTGGGTTCCTATAACTGCAAGTTCTTGCCTTGTACGAGCGCAACTCCAGGCTCTTATGGCATCACGTCCCAGCGAGGACGAATCGGTTTCGTGAAGGATCCAGCGAGGATGATTGACCCTTTCGGGATCGGGGCGTGACACTCATGATACTAGGTGTCAAGTGTGTGTCAACATATCTAATATATAGTAATGACTGGAAAAACTACACATGCAATGAATATACAGAAATATAATAAGCATGCAAAGTACTTTAAGTAATTTGGCAAGGTATCTTGCCTGGCAAGGGAGCTGCAAATTGTAACGTCCAGGAGTCAAGCACATAGGATCAGAAACTACTGCCTCAGAATGAACATTTCCGGATATTGAAATAAACATCACCAACATTTCCAGAATAAGCGAGATAGCTAAAAAATACTACACTTTCGTCCAATTTAGACACAGGAGCAAAACGGTAATTTTTGGTCAAAGCGAGGTCCACATGTGGCCCACTTTGCACCAAAAAGTGTGCCAGGGGTAAAGGTCTCTAAATGGGATAAATTATAGGTCAATCCAATTCTAAACGTCAATATGAACTCAACGGTATGTCCAATTTTGGATTATGGTCAGCCGAACACAAATTTGTCCAAAAAGTCAACCGTGGGGCCCGCAAATAGGGGGCTTGGTCAACTATCTTAGAATCGCGTGAAACTTGGATCACAGGACCAGCGCGACACCTCGAATCCAATGGCGCAAGTTTTATCGCATTCTGATGAGCGTACAATAAATGATGCGGTATTTTACAAAAGTTACGATACGGAGAATTTTTACGGATACATGTTGATTCCGACGCACACACACGTCCAAATCAGTTTCCGCGAAAGCCCACACGTCCAAATATATTATACGTGCCTTTTGGTGCAATTGGTACATGACGAGGCGGTCTCGTTTGGCCGGACGTGCTCCGTATCACACTTTTCAATATTTTAAAAGTCAAGTTTTTGGTCGATTTGGAGGTTGAATAATTTTACACATGGAACAAATTAACAAAAACTAAAAAAACAAAAAAATTCTTGGTTATATGGAGAAGAAAAACTCTTTGAATAGTTTTCGAAAATATTGAACAGGTTGAAGGCAAATTGGGTGTGAACATGGGATTTTGGATTCGAAATTCTGAACTGTTTTGGTCAATTTTTCGGTCGATATTTCGACCAATCTGGGACACGAAAACATGTGCCGCTTGAACGAAAATCCTAGAGGGTCACGTTGTGAGCGTATACGAATAAACCACACGTAAAAAGGATGAGAGATGAGAGAATTACATTACCTTGAAGATGGAAGAAAAACGGTGTTGTTGTGCACGCGCGCGGTGAGCGAACGGAAGGCGGCGGCGGCGGTCGGCGGGGTGGGTGCGGCGTCCGCCGGAGGGGGTCGGTTGTGGTCTAGGGTTAGGGTTTGGGTATTAGGTTTGTCGTGTGTGTGTATATATATATATATATATATATATATATATATATATATATATATATATATATATATAAGGGAGAGGGAGAGAGGGGTATGTGGGTTCCGGGGGGGGGGGGGTACTGTGTTGTGTTTGTTTTGGGTTTTGCTTGGTGAATAGGAATTAGATTAGCTAAGGGGGTAGTTGGCTGCTTGGGGGGGGAGGGGTTAGTAATAGGAATATGTTAGGAAGTTTGTTTGGTTTTAGTTAGATTTTGTTTATTATTATTATTATTATATTATTATCACTATTATTATTATTATTACTATTACTATTATTATTACTATTACACTATTTATTATTATTAATATTATTATTATTATTATGACTATATATTATTTACATATATATTTAAGGTATATAAAAATAAATTTGTACCCAAAATAAATTCTAAAAAATTCTATTATCCTTCTACAATTAATTCTAAAATAAAAATATTAGATTTTGTGCAATAACTCTAAATGAATATTTATCTAGGTAATTAAATCAATATATCATATTTCTAATTAACAAAAATATATATAAGTAAATTCTATAATCAATTAATTAAATAAATACAGTATAAAAATATGGGGTTTTACATTCTACCCAACTTACAAAAAATTTGTCCTCGAAATTGACACTAACCCATATTCATAATAATCACTATAGCTATTATACTACATTGCTATCTAGTAGTGCTTCATAAAAGTCATGGGTTGTCATAACGCTTCCTCATTTATTGTCCATACACTATTCTATTTTTAACTCATCTACACTACCCAACTTACAAGAATTCTACTAGTAGTCAAAATATCTTGCGGCTATTGTCTAGGTTGTAAGACGAATTTATTTATTGGGTCGAGAATCTTGGGATACATGTCTGGAATCTCACAACCATAATTTTTTTTTGTAACCGTCAAGTATCGTAGTCTAATACTACCATGCCACCTGACCAGTATGTCTGCAAATACTTCGACTACTCTACTATAACGGTCTAGCTGCAGCTGTCGCTACTTCGCTAGCAATTTGTCATAGTTGTTAGTTCATAACAAGTGCCTTCCACTCTTTTCTAAGCTTAGTCTAAGTTATTGAGCAACAGTTAAGGTCTTGACTATCTTATAAAACTATTAGAAGTATAACCAATTTCAATAATCCAACTAATTCTTATTAGACTACGGGATGCTATACATGGTTTTTAAAATGATAAGAGGATACAGATATTGCTATAGGGCATATACATAAGGGTTATCATTATTAACTCATCCTTTAGTTATCAATCATTACTAAACCATTTATGTTTTAACTAACCAAATAAGGGTGAGGTTGAAGTAAATCAAACAATTCATATTGGCACGAAAAGATACGACTATGATAGGAAGAGTTAAGCACGAGATAAGGAATGGATATAGAAGAGAATATGAGCCACCCCAAGGGGCAAGATGGTGATAGGGAAAGAGTACTACTACTGCTACTCGCGTCATCTATTAGCATTGCGTGTATGTCATCTGGGTAGACTATTAATATATCCTCATAGCTGCTAAACCACCGTATATATAATTCTACGTCTTCTATGCACCTAAGATCTTGTGTCATAAAGGGGGTCATGAGTATGAAACGACAAATATAGCTAAATATCGTACCTGTATCTATGACTTCTTGTGCCTGCGCTCTCTTATTTGTCATCATGAGTGCTTGGCCTATGGGATATATCTAGTACTCTTCGTGCATCAAACTTATACTAAGCACGAACGTTCGTCTTTCCGAAATAGGGGAAGACTAAAAACAACAATAAGGAATTCAAGGAGGAGGTGATAGAATACAAGTACGTGATTCAAAGGGATTAGAGAATTTGAAAGGGAGTTGCCAAGGCAGTCGTGGATTAAAATCTTATTTTGGTAAATTTTTATTCGCATGTTCACATCAGAACAGTTATGTACCTGACAAGATATGCTCTGACCAATCTAGAGGGCAAATATATTTGTCTAACAAGTTGAGTCAACTATATCTCAATCCACATAAAGTAGTGATACAAAGATTGAACCAAGCGCACTAAGGTTGATCAGACCATAATGCACTAATTCTGATTTAGATAATATATTAGTGTGGGCCCCCAATAATACATATGTCATGAACAAGCTCAATAAAAGAATAAGCTTGCAAAACTAGGTTATAATAGCAGCATAAGTCGAGGTAGTAAAAAAATATAAGTACGCTTGATTATGATGGAGGAAGGTACAAAATAATTTTAAGTTTACCAGGAAGATCGGTGTTGTGCCTCTACAGTTGCCATACTAATTTCTTGTCTAAGTCTAAAGTCAACCAAATAGGTGTATGGGCCTCTAAGTTCTACAGTCTAGATAAACACTAAAGTTCTATAGTCTAGATAAACAATATCTTCTTATGCAAGCCTATAGTTGGTGTCATTCATTTATACTTCATTAATGAGTTAAAAGGACTATGTGTTACTGTAAAATCCCTCACCCAAAATAGGTATTTTATGTATATTTTATATTGTTATATTTATTATAGATGTTGAATTTATTTAGAATATTCTCTTAGTTAATTAGAAAATAAATTTTTTAGTATATTTACTTATATAAATATTTATTTAGAATTATTTTAGGCTATTTTAGATTATTGGGATTTTTTTATAATTTTTAGTTAATTAAAAACTAGTAACACTAATTTTCTAGGACTTTGAAGAATTTATTTTATGTTCAAACTTAAATAAAAATATCCAAAATTTTATTTTAGGTTCTAAATAATAAAATATATTTTCTAGAATTTTTTGGGAATTTTTCGATTATTTTTAGCATTTATTTCGAGTTAATTATGAAAAATTGAATTAAAAACTATTTTCTGAAAAAGAAAACCCAAAAAGAAATTATTTCTGCCCAGTCAGCAAACAGGGGGCCCACCTGTCAGCCGCCCGCAGCAAACAGTGCCGGGCCCGCCTGTCAGTGACTGCGGGGCGGGCAGCATTGGATGGCTGCCACGTGTCAAGATCTGAGCCGCGACTGCTCTCTCTCCTCTATATATATATTAGTTTAAGTTTATTTCTAGGGTTTTTCTTCAGCCGAATTTTGGAGAATTGCCATCTAGGGTTCCTTCATCTTCCAGAAGCCATTGCGCATAGCTCCGGACTCCAAATGAGGCCTAATTTTTTGTGTTAGAAATATATTGAGGTTAGCTTTCTGATTATATAATTTGTTTTACGAAATTATTATTATTAAATTCTGAAAAATTCGTAGAACACAGTATGTCCGAAAATAGACGTGTTTCGATATTTTTGTGATTCCGGGAGAACCAGGAATCAGAATCACGAACCGTTTAAAGTTTCGGAAAGCTAATGTCGAGATCATTGACATATGTTTTTTCTAGAATTTATTTTGAAGTATTTTTATATTATTAATTCTGTAGAACTTCTAGGGTAAAATTTAACCATCGGTGCACGATACGAAACTTGTATGTGCCATAATTCCCAAACGAATTTGAATTCGGATGAGCCGTAAATTCTAGCATGTTTTTGATGCTGAAATCTACAGGAAATCATGCATGAAAATTGAGTTTGTGTCGGTTGACTTTTCGGTCAACAGATCGCCTCGATTTGCGTGCCATGAGTCTCGAGTTGATAAAATTTAGTTTCTTTGGACAAAATTTAGGAATTAACATAAAAATCAGAATAATAATATTAAAATAGGATTTTAGAGTAATTATTACAAAATTAAATAAATTAAAATAAATTATCTTTTGACGTGATAAATTTGTAATACATAGGCTATTTGGACTGTGACTTGGACTCTGATTCATACCAGCAGCAGAACCCCAGCTAAGATACCTTACCAAATTGCTTACTGTATTTTGCATGCTTAGTATATTTCTGTATATTTATTGCATTTCTGTTTATTCTTGCATGTGTAGTTTTCTTTCAGTTATGTATTAGATATGTTGACACACACATGGCACTTAGTATCATAGAGGACAATCATTAGGCGTATGGACTTTTAACCACTCTGGTAACACCGTAGTCACTAGCACGCACTATGGTGGGTCGTGTTCGATGGTCGCTACCCCCGAGGTATGTCGATTGATGGAGTCCGAGGGTCGCTACCCCAGAGGTATGTCGGCTGATGATGTCCACTGACGAGCGTGAGGTTGTGAGGATTAGATCGAGTAGCCTACCCTTGCCCATACGTCGAAAAATTATCCTCATTTGCATTCATATAGATTGTCTTGTACATCGTACTTATTATTTTCAAATTATATGCATGTTTACTGTATTCAAATTGGCTCGTATTTTCTGTATCTTGTTACGTCCCTCTGAGGACCTGGTCTGCTGCCAGGTGTATCTATTCTTGAGTATTTGTAGGAGCACAGATTGGATGGCTATATATGTTTCGTGGATGTCCTCTCTTCGAGCCCGTGATTGCTAGATGGTGTTCTTATATGGTATTGTTGTGTTGTACTTATTTTAATATTTGCTCTTACATTCGAGTTGGTAGTGGATTTGTTTCCATCCAACTATCATCCTTAGATATTTATGTTGACATCTAGTTATATAGATGCTGGTTATTATTTATATTGATTTTTTGTGGATGAGATTTAGATTGTACCCTATGACTTGTGACATATGTTTATACCACTTGTGGATTGATTTTCATATTACAGCGTACGTGTGGATTTTGGTTTTCATATATTGGAGTTGCCATATCCATGCGGCTGGCATGCTTACGTGTTCCTAGTCCTACGTATTTTGGGACTGGGGCATGACAATTACTAGGTTATGAGGCATACTACCAAACTTACAAAGATCTAACTGATAGTGTTATTAAATACTAGAGTGTATATACCTGGTATAAGTCATCTTCCTAACCCCTATCAAGCACGAAAGAAAGATAAGATTGACATTGTGAAAGGATCAAGCAAGATGCAATGCAAGTAATCGAATAAGAATGCAACAAAAATCAAGGGAGGTGATAATTAAGTGTATGAGATCCTATATTCTAATCATATGCGCAGGCTTGCTCGGTACAGTAACGTAACTAAGACAATATGCTCTCGACCTGCATGGGCCATCACAAAAACATGTCACGCCCCAGTCCCAAATACGTAGGACCAGGAACACGTAAGCATGCCAGCCGTATGTAGATGGCAACTCCAATATATGGATACCATAATACACCCGTACGCTGTAATATGAATAATACTCACATGTGGTATATATATAGTCACAAGTCACAGAAATACTAATCTCATCCACACAACAAGTCATAGAAAAAAAATAACTAAACTAGAATAATGAGTCTGAATAATCCAAAATAATAGTCGGGTGGAGACAAATCTACTACCAATGACTATTTCTATACTAACATGAGGGAGAAGGGTAAATCTCCAATATAAATAAGATAATGATATAATGGTATCAGCGAAGCGATCCATCGCTAGAGATAATCAAGGATGCTCAAAAGGTAAGACCTCCTCGGAAGAGATAAGTAGTAAGTCTTGATCCGTGATTATCTCTAGTCATGAGGGAGAAGAAAAACTCTTTTAATAGTTTTCTAAAATATTGAACAGGTTGACGGTAAATTGGGTGTGAACATGGGATTTTGGATTCAAAATTCTGAACTATTTTGGTCAGTTTTCTGGTGATTTTCTGGTTGATTTTTCGACCAATCTGGGACCCGAAAACTCGTGCCGCTTGAACAAAAATTCTAGAGGGTCACATTGTGAGCGTATACGAACAAACCGCACGTAAAAAGGACGAGAGATGAGAGAGTTACATCACCTTGAAGATGGAAGAAAAACTATGCTGCTGTGCACGCGCGCGGTGCGCGAACGGAAGGCGGCGGCGGCGGCGGAGCAGGGCGGCGACGGTCGGCGGCGTGGGGGAGGCGTCCGCCGGAGGGGGTCGGTTGTGGTTAGGGTTTGGGTATTAGGTTTGTCGTGTGTATATATATATATATATGTATATGTAGTTATATATAAGGGATAGGGGGAGAGGGGTATGCGGGTTCCGGGGGGTGTACTGTGCTGTGTTTGTTTTGGGTTTTGCTTGGTGAATAGGAATTAGATTAGTTAAGGGGGTAGTTGGCTGCTTGGGGAGAGGGGTTAGTAATAGGAATATGTTAGGAAGTTTGTTTGGTTTTAGTTAGATTTTGTTTATTATTATTATTATGACTATATATTATTTACATATATATTTAAGGTATATAAAAATATATTTGTACCCAAAATAAATTCTAAAAAATTATATTACCCTTCTACAATTATTCCTAAAATAAAAATAATAGATTTTGTACAATAACTCTAAATAAATATTTATCTTGGTAATTAAATCAATATATCATATTTCTAATTAACAAAAAAAAATTCTATAATCCATTAATTAAATAAATACAGTATAAAAATATGGGGTTTTACATCCTATCAACACGGAACCACCATCTGTCGCCTTATAGGAAGAAAACTACTCCCTTTTTGGGCACATATGGTAGGATCATCCAGAATCGAGAATCCAACGATCACTCATGTTGTCATGTGCCACCGAAAAATAGACTCCGTCACTGTCGACTTCTGAAGCGCAGTTTGCTTTATCACCTTCTCTCTCTGTCTTATTCTCCTTTTTCTTGTTCTTCTTCTTTGGACGAGGACACTTATTTGCATAATGTCCTTTCTCATTACAGTTGAAGCACTTCAACTTCTCAATAGGTATCTTGGACTTGGATCTTGACCTTCTGCTGGAAGATGCTCTATCGTTTGTCCTCCCTCTTGCCATCAAACCTAGGGCTTGGTCTCCACCATTTTTGCCATTAGAAGCAAACCTCCGTACCTCATTAGATAATAAGGCACTCGTAGCTTCTTCTATGGAAATTGAGTCATTCTCGTACAGTAATATTTGAATAATATTCTCATAGGAATCGGGTAAAAAAAAGGATTAGTGCCAAATGATCATCATCTTCATATATGTCAACATCCTTTGGGTCAGAAATATTTCGATTGAATTTAGAAATAAGATCTCGAATTGACGTACTTCCTCCATCATCAGTCTATAGAGCGACTTTAACATATAAAGTCAGTTGGTAAGAGTCTCAGTCATGTAGAGTGATTCCAACTTTAGCTAGAGCCCAGCGGCGGTGGTTTCGTCCTTCACAGAATAGACGATATCTCTTTTCAAACATAGGCGAATAGAGACACATGCTTCGAGATCCATGTCATTCCAATCATCATCGGTCATGTCAGCGAGCTTTTTCGACTTTTTACGTAAAGCCTTGTGAAGATTTTGAGATATGAGAACGTTATTCATCTGGCTTTTCCAAAAGCCAAAATTATTCTTCCCATTGAACTTCTCAATTTTGTACTTTCCAATCTTGCTTGATGGAGACATCTCAAGAATCTACCCAATTAACTTTATCTGATAACTCCAAAGCTCTGATACTAATTGTTGGGCACACAACGAAAATAAACCCAAAAAAATCAGAGAAACACCTCAGAGAAAGTTTACAACCACAAAGACAAGGATTTACGTGGTTCGACCAAGATGTCTACTTCCACGGACGAGGGTGGTTCAATTTCACTATGAAGAAGAAAAAGAATTATAATTTCTCTCAACACTTCTTTCTTTGCTCTCAAGAACTCTCTACAAAAAATTCTCTCAAAAAACTTTTGTGTTGAACTTATTCAACAATTTTTTTTGCTCTCTTATGTCCAACTTATTCAATAATCATTGAGCGCAACTTTGCGAGATACTCTTGTGTTGAACTTATTCAACAACTTACATGAGCACTCTTGAGATACACTTGGAGAAATCTTTGGCCCCTTTATATAGCATGCCATATGTCTATACATAGAAATCCAACATTATGTAGGAATATGAATCCAATATTATTCTTGTCAAAGATTTGGTCAAAGGTCAAAATCTATCTTCTTCCAAAGATATGGTCAAATATATTTTTCTTCATATCTCCACATTGTCAAAGATTTGTTCTTCTTTAAAGATATGGTCAAAGATCAAAGTCAATCTTCTTCAAAAATAGGATCAAATATATTTTCCTTCATCCTTCTTGTCAATAATAATAATTCGTGCATTTTAGGTTAACGATACAAACTGTTTTCACATCCATCTTTCCTTCTCGTTCAATATGTAAAACACATGACACGCTCTGGTACCACTTTGTTGGAAATGAAGCTCAAAATGTAGCGAAATAATATTGTTACCAATTGGAAGGAAACATGTGAGCACTAAACTAAATTGTAGAACCTTGAAAACACACAGGACTACAACACAAATAGCACAACACAAACACAATAATTTTTAAATAGAAAATTCAGTAAGAAAAGTACCATGGGACGAACATAGTCCAACCCAAAAAAGCTCCATTACTCGAATAAAAGAATACATCGACTCTCCCAACTTCTTCCATCGATCCTACTTAATGATATAGAAATAGATTATAATGGAAAAAAAATAGCAAGTTACAAATGATAAGAACATGAAAACGAACAGATGTAGATCTCCTTGAACAAATCTTTCCTTGAATCAACTACAAACTTTCTCAATCTACTTCCTGTTCTTGAAAGTTGCACAAGTACTTTTTTTCTTATATTTTTCTCTAATTAGCTAGGTCAAGGAATAACCTATACCCCTCACTCTAAGTTGGAGATGATACGAGCTATCGATTCCCAATCAAAACTGATCTGATGGCCACGACTTCCGTTCGGTCAAGACTCACCAAATGTTCAATGAAAACTTATTGGACATATTTTGTAATTTGTGATATATTACAACTGTATACCGGAGTCACTGATATAGGTCATATCCTAACTCCAAACTGAATCTCATCTCATCTCATCTCATCTCATATGGACTGGGATAAATTCAAAAAGTTTGAGACAGATGAGGTTCAGTTTGGAGTTAGGATAAGAGTGTATCGATGGAAATATTTTGTATTTATCCCAGTCAAATGCCTCTGATCCAACTCTAACAAGTGGATTCACTTAGGCGGTGTCCACAAGTTACATCAACCGGATTAAATGTCGTGTTGTACCATCACATAACAAAAGCAGACAAACGATGTTTTGATTTGAATAATGTGTATCCATTAGTGAGAACATGAATAGCTGCCCCTTTTTTTTTGTGGAAAGGGACTCAATTTAGGTTGAATACGTTATTGGAGTATATTGATGCTAAAGGTTTGCGTGCGCCTTCTTCTTCTTACTAGTAAAATGAGGCCAGCCTTGACTGCTCGAGTAGTTGGGTCTTCTCATGCTGCTATACAAGAGTTGTTAGAGGTTTAGGATCCTTTTAGTATTTGACTTCAGAATCTCACTGACTGAGATGTTGGTTATTAATTTATTTACAATAACCTGCATACCTACGTCTATAATACACGAATCGAAGTTGATCCATGATATATAATAATAAAATATTGTTAAGTCAAAAACTAATCTCATGCATATATAACCTAACCTGCTACTTTTCTCTTTTACGTGGGATTTAATTTTTTTTATTTTATCAAAGTCCTTTTAAAAGATCATCAAACTTGAGAATCTTGAACACTCAAGTGGATATTGTGAGATACAACACCACAATCTCCGTCTTAGCTTGTATCTGAATGAGCCTGAACAACCATGGGATCCTAAATGATATTATTTCCTTTAAATGTAAAGTTAAACCCATACGTTTAACAAAGCGCACCTCTATTGAGTGTCAATCACACGTCTTGCTCCTACTTGTGCACGGCAATTATACCCACCTTTGAAGCTAATCAGTATATTCACTCCAACCCTAGGTCCAATACCTGGACCACCTTATAAACATGCTCCACCTTAGGAAGAAAAATGTATAACTCTCCAATATTTGATCTTCAGCGATCAAAAACCTTTTGGAGATGCTCCACCTTATGAACCATGTTAGGAGAAAACTCCACCTTAGGAGTCAACCTGAGTCTAATTATACGCGTGTGTCAGCTTCTTAAAAACAATTGGAACACTCAATCCAGTTGCACTTGTAACTTTCAGCGCTAATACCATATGTTGGAAATGCGAAGAGATTCGAACCATAGTTGATCCATGAGGTATAATATTTTACTTGGCCCATATGACTTAAAGAAAATTCTTGTTAAATCCAGACTAATCTCATATATTTATACCTCATCCTCTCATTTTCTATTGAATGTGGAACTAATCTTTCTATACAACTCTATTTATATCATCACAAACTTGTGAATCTCGAACACTCAACCGGATGAGAGATACGATCCCACATCCAGTGGTAACAATGGTAAAGAAAGAAAGAAAAGTGGGCATGGATTCAAACAAAATTTATAATTAAATAGGAGAGGGTCTTGATGCTAGTAGTACATGTCATGGACGTTTATTCACTACAAAAAAAAACTTTATTTGCGACAAATATTTACGAGGGTTTTGGAAAAAGTAATATTTGCGATAAAAAATATTATTCCGTCGGAAGTATCTCACAAAAGACCATATTAATTCCAATGCATAATGTGCTCTCAAAAAATAGCTATATTTTGGTCGAAATTGCTCAATTATTGGCAGGAGTTGTTGGTGCCAATACTATTTTCGACCGAAATAATTCTTCTCAGAAAATGGTATTACTATTTCTGAGGGCATATTGGACCCGTTGAAAGTATTAGTCTAATTGCGAGAGTAATTCCATTTGATCGTAAATAGTGCTTTATTTATGATTAAAAAAATTATATGTCACCGAAATTAGTAAGGGGGAATAGTGGACCTACAAATTTTTTTATTTTCCTCCCCTTAGCAAAAAAAATTATCTATCAAAAATAGAAAAACAGTATCCCCAATCCCACTCTCTCGTCTATCCGTCCAGTACTCACCCACATTGGTCTCCAACTTCCAAAACCATCTACATTCACTTCCAATTCAAAATTCCTAATTTTTTATTCATCTCCTTCGATTTTTCAACATTGATGGAGTTGGAGGAGCCCCCTGCGTCATCTTCTCCACACCACCCCCTGGTCTGTGCATGCTCTTCCCTATGCTGCTCTTCCCCTCTTCCTCTTAGTGCCACTCCCTCAAGCACAAGCTCGAGGAGGTCGATGCCAGTGTTGGACCCGTTATCGCTGCTGATGCATCGATATCCCGCATGGAAATCAAGAACAAGACAGTGGCGCTTCGCGAGGCCCTCTACATCTAACAGTTGTCACCATGGCGAGCAAGGTCATGTCCATTATCCTCTTCCTGCAGCATGAGAAGGCCGAGGTCTAGATGGTTTTACGTACATCGCCGACAACAAGAAGTCCCACGACAAGGATGAGATCGCTGCGCTCGAGGACCTCGTCTTCAAGAAGGACAATGACATCCAGTCCCTCTCATGCGAGATTCAAACCGGTTCCTCTTTGTCATTTTTATCACTCTCTTTTCTTGTTCTTCTCTAGGCTTTTGTTTGATTTTAGTACAAATTTTTAATTTTTCATAATGTAACCATGGATTAATATTGCAGAGAGCGGGAATGGATATACCAATGAAGGAGATCTTGTTCGAACTAATAGAATTGTAGAGTTTCCTTTGGCAAATATGGGAGTTAAGGGCACGGGATACGAGTCTGACATAATGCAACAGAGACACAACACCTACTTTTAGAATCAAAAGATTGATGATGCTTTTATTATTAGATTGATTTGTTTGATTGTGTTGTGTTTGTAGAGAGAGTGTATCACCTCAAGTGGAGCGAAGGTGGTAGGGTTCGAATTTGAGGTTCCCTATATTAAAACTCCTTTAGTAAAGAATTCAGTTTTCTATTAGCAGAAACACAAGTTATGTTTTATTTTATTATGATCCTAGCATCCCAATGCCAAATAATAAACTATGATAAGTTTTTGCTATTATTCTGTCTGATTTTGTTAATTTTATTACTATCTTCACCAAATTTTATAATGTTCATATTTCATAATTCTGCTCATGCTCTACTTGTCTGAATTTTGCCTTCTCTTTGTTCGTTTGATCTTTGCTATATGTTTGATAAAATCACTGGAAGAAAACAACAACGCACACATGGTTCCTATTTTGGTATATAGTGGTATATTTTGGAGTATCTGGGGATGGGTCAGATAGTTTCAGACATGACATGACATTATAGATATAGAGAAGTCCAAGCACATTAAATATTTGTAATCTCATTCATAAAATATGTCATTAACATGCTCTTAAATAGATAAGAGTTGTAAAAAAATTCCAGACTTAATATATGACAATTGGATATAATTTACAAATTTTCAGACTTTTTTCCTCTTCTTTCTTCTTTTGATGGGTCTGTTGAAGTTTTGTTTTGGTGGGTCTGTTTAAGTTTGCTGTAAAATATGTGTTGTTTCGATTAATATTTAGATATAGTAGTTAGAATTCTTGACAACTTATATAATAGAGCTCAACTGGCTGTGTTGTTTGTGTTAAAACTTGTGTTATTTGTTATAAAATTGCTAGCAGGATAATATTGATATAAGAGAAGAAGCTAAAGTCTATGCTTACATATCGACTATTAATTCTTGAATTGTATCTACAGAAAATTTACTGTACCGATAAAAAATATATAATAATTAAAGACACCGATATAAGTTTGAAAATTTTAAAAATAACGATACGATTCGCCATCAGGGATGGCGAAAATTTGGAAAACTGGATTTTCGTCAACCCATCTGGCGAAATTCCGATGAGAATCTGACATGTATTAAAAAAAAAAAAAAACTTTCGCCAACTCCATTGGCGAAACCCGGAAAAAAAAACTTTTTAAAAAAATTCAAAAAAAAAAATTTGAAAAATAAAAATCAAAATTTCGCCAACTCAGTTGGCGAAATCCGAAATTTAAAAAAAAAAATTTTAATAAAAATTAAAAAAAAAAAATCAAAATTTTGCCAACTAAGATGGCGAAATCCGAAATTTTATAAAAAAAAATTTAAAAGAAAATTTTAAAAAAAATTCAAAAAAAATTTAAAAAAAAAAAATCTAAATTTCGCCAACTTAGTTGGCGAAATTAGAAAAAAATAATAAAAAAATTTTAAAAATAATAATTAAAAAAATTTTAAAATTTCGCCAACTCCGTTGGCGAAATTAGGAAAAAAAAGGATTTTTTTTTGGGTTCGGTTCGGTTTTTTTCATTGATTTTTTGTGATTTCTTCGGTTCAGTTTTTTTACTTGATTTTATTTGGTTTAACGTGAGGAAAAAAATGGGTTCACCATATTTTCGCCAACTGGGTTGGCGAAAATTTGGTTTCCAAATTTTTTTGTTGGTTCTGATAAGGTTGTTGATAGGGATTAAATGATTGTAGGTGTGGGTTTAAATGGGTTCGGGTGGATGTGTTGGTAGAATTTAATTGATGTTAGGTGGTTAAATATTTAGGTGGGTGTTGGTGGAGGTTATGTATTATAAGTAGAGGGTGGGAGATCGTTGCAACATCACAGAAGGAGTTGTAAGATCACAGAAGAGAATAGGAGGAGGAAGCAGAGAATAGAAGATAAGAGCATAGCAGAGAAGAGCAGGAGTAAGAAAGCAGAGAAGAAGAGAAGAGTTCTTCTGTAGTCTTCTGTAGTCTGTATAAAACATTGGCTACCTGAATTTGTCTCAATAATTCTAAAACCATACTCTTCAAGACTACTATATGCATCAATAACTACCATTTATTTCGGATAGAGCAAGTTCCCTAGCTTTCCAAGCTTTAGAATATTTAATATATATTCCATGTTCTCTAAATATAAGATTATTGATAGAATTCGAGATTTTAGATAATCAGTCGTATAGTCCATCGCATGTTGTAAATGATATATTTAGAGAACATGGAATATATATTAAATATTCTAAAGCTTGGAAAGCTAGGGAACTTGCTCTATCCGAAATAAATGGTAGTTATATTGATGCATATAGTAGTCTTGAAGAGTATGATTTTAGAATTATTGAGACAAATCCAGGTAGCCAATGTTTTATACAGACTACAGAAGACTACAAAAGAACTCTTCTCTTCTTCTCTGCTTTCTTACTCCTGCTCTTCTCTGCTATGCTCTTCTCTTCTATTCTCTGCTTCCTCCTCCTATTCTCTTCTGTGATATTACAACTCCTTCTGTGATGTTGCAACGATCTCCCACCCTCTACTTATAATACATAACCTCCACCAACACCCACCTAAATATTTAACCACCTAAAATCAATTAAATTCTACCAACACATCCACCCGAACCCATTTAAACCCACACCTGCAATCATTTAATCCCTATCAACAACCTTATCAGAACCAACCAAAAAGTTGGGAAACCAAATTTTCGCCAACCCAGTTGGCGAAAATATGGTGAACCCATTTTTTTTCTCACGTTAAACCAAATAAAATCAAGTAAAAAAACCGAACCGAAGAAATCACAAAAAATCAATAAAAAAAAATCGAACCGAACCCCAAAAAAACCCTTTTTTTAAATTTTTTTAAAATAATTTTTTAATTATTATTTTTAATATTTTTTATTATTTTTTTCTAATTTCGCCAACTAAGTTGGCGAAATTTTGAAATTTTTTTTTAAATTTTAAAAAAAAAAAATTTAATTTTTTTTAATTTTTTTTTTATAAAATTTCGGATTTCGCCAACTGAGTTGGCGAAATTTTGATTTTTTTTTTCAATTTTTTTTTAAAAATTTTTTTTTCCGGGTTTCGCCAACGGAGTTGGCGAAAGTTTGTTCGTTTTTTTTTTTAATACATGTCAGATTCTCATCGGAATTTCGCCAGATGGGTTGGCGAAAATCCAGTTTTCCAAATTTTCGCCATCCCTGATGGCGAATCGTATCGTTATTTTAAAATTTTTCAAACTTATATCGGTGTATTTAATTATTATATATTTTTTATCGGTACAGTAAATTTTCTGTTGTATCTATTATAGTTGTAGGATTACTTTACATCTTTGTGTAGGAGAGAGAGAGACTCAATAACTAAATTATAGTGAATTTGTTCTTAGCTTGTCCTATAATTTTTAACAAAAAAAAAAATTTAAGTTAATACATTGGTTTTGTGTTTATGATTTCTTTTTTATTTCGCATTGTGACTATTGATCGGTGGATTCAAGCACATCAGAAGATACTTTAACGAAAAATACCTTTACAAAAGTTGACAAGTTTTTGGTGTAATCTATTTAAAAAAAAAAAATTGGATAAACTCTTTTTCATATAGGTATTAACAATTTGGTAATGTACGGTTTATTTGATTAGTGTGAATTGCTCAAAGCTAATGAAATTACAATTATGGAATTCCAATTGCCATTTAAATTCTACTCATTTTGTTGGTGTACAGTAAACATTAATAAGTAATAAAAAATTACGGAAATAAAAATGTTTATGCCATAATAGGTGATTCATAGTTGTCACTTGGGTGTCTTGTTAATGATATGCATTTATCCAAAAGATTTTTTTTCCTCAACACATGGACCAGGATAAAAGCCTTATGATTTCACACGTGCTCTATACATGTTAGTGGGAACATGTTTTTTTCTTCTATTTTTTTTTTTTTTTTAGACATCATTAGTGGTTGAAATTCTCCGATAATTTGAGGTTCAAAATAAAAAAATAAAAAGAAAAAAAAGAATGGATTAGATTTGTATGCGAATAGTAAAAAATGATAAATGAGCTCGGATATACAAATTGGACTCCAAATTGAAACTTATTATTCTATAAAATAAATTCCGATAATATAAAATCTAGAAATTGGAAGGTCCAACCTATAACTACCATGTGTGGAATGATACCCAAAATCTAAAAATAAACTAGAAATAAGACTTATTATTCTACAAAATGAGCTCCTACATTTTAAATATAGAATTTAGAATATGGTATATGTCTTACTAATGATGCTCTTAGAATTTGGTAGAACGAACTCATAAAACTAATTAATTATTATTTTTTTCTCTCTACTAAATTGTAATTAATTTTTTTTAAATATTGAGAACTAATTTGCTTTTCATTTAAAATGACAAATATTTTATTTGAATATTTTAGCAAATGTCTTCGTTTAAAAGATAGAAACTAGTATATATATATATCTTCACTAAAAAAAAAAATCTAAAAAATGTCTCATTCCTTTGGACAGAATAGTTAAAATGTTAAGATATGTTCCCACTATTTTCAACTATTTTTATTTATAAAGAATAAAAATATTTGCTAGTTTTTAAAATAGTAAAAATATATACTAGTTTCTACATTTTCAATTGAAATATTTATTAAAATATTTCTATTTTATTTTTAATGGCATTGCAAACACCAGTACCCCCACCAGCATGACTTTTGTTGTTAGCGATCCAATCTTTATACAATGAGAAAGGTAAAGTCGAGAATCAAACAAATTTTTATTTGCCATTTTGGCTAAAATGTAAACAAAAGATACTTATTTCAAACAGCTGCTAACCTAACTCTTTATATGATAACACTAAAAAATGGAATATAAAATAATGTTCACAATAAAGCCTAATTTTCCTTTTCGTATGAAAGAATAATGTATAATCCCACAAAACAAATCCCTTCTCCATTCCTCCCCCTTCCCCCTTTGACTTCTCACCAAATTTGGACCTCTCTTTTACAAACTTTAAAATAAAATATTCTAAATCTCAAATCTCAAGGGACCCACCTACCCAAAGAGTAATATTCTCTTCTTTCACCCGTGTGTTTAAATATCCCTCATTCATCGTCTTGAGAATCTCATTCCTCAGTCTGAAGATTCTCTGCTCTCCTTCCTTCGGCTCTTCCTGTAAGTTTCTCGATATTTATTTGTATTGATTTTCCTTCATAAAAGTTTTTTTTCCTTGTTTTCCTATGAATCAAAATGGAATAAAGACATGAACTTTGACATGGGTTTGTGTAATTCTTATGTTTGCGAATGGGTCTGTATAGGTAGCCTTCATTATTTTGTTACAACTTTTCTTTGTGAATTTTCATCTTTTCAATTGAAGGAAGAACTTTGATTTGGGTATGTGTGAATTCTTTACTTTTTTAATGGGTCTTCTCTGTTCAGTAAGTAACATTTATATGTGGGAGAATTTATATGTAAAATTTGATATACTTGTTTGTGTATGTTAGAAAGATGTGATGAGTAAAAAAATTTGTTTCCTGTCTCATTCTACCTGAATTTTCCTAGACATAAGATTTTGATTTTTTTTTTTCTCACCAGAACCAACCATCACTCTTTAAGAAGTATTATTACTTCCTTCCAAATTCTACTTGGATGTATTTTCCAAAAAAATTGTCTCATATCTTTGTTCTTAGGCTCTACTTGTCTTGATTTTGATAAAAATACTATATTTCTTAAAGTATGTCCAATAAAATATTGTTTCTGGAACACTAAAAGGGTGGTCTGAGTGGTGACACTTGGAAGAGCATCATTAGTAGTTGTGAGTTTCTAATGTAATTTGCGGTTCAAAATTTAAAAATAAAATAAATGTGGAATGGGTTGAATTTGTATGAGAATAGTAGAAAATGATAAAGTAAGTTCCCGTCCAAGAGATTGTGTACTCAAAAATTGATATAAAAATAATAATAATCTAGAATCTAAAAAGTTGGGTTCCAAATTGAGACTTACTATTCTACAAAATTGGTTTATACAATCTAGAATCTAGAAATTGGAAGGTTTAACCCTTAGCACCTATGAGTTGGATGTGACCGAAAATCTAGAAATTGAAACTATGAATAGAATTTACTATTATACATTTTGAATCCATGGGACGGGCCTTACTAATGATCCTCTAAGAGACAAGGAGGAGTAGGCTTGGATTTGAATTCCAATCCGAATAATAATTAAATTCTAGGGTTTTTTTGCGCTACTAGTACACAGGACATAGATGGTCATCAAATCATTGGATTATCTTAAAAAGAGGAGGATTTTTTTTTGAACTTATTACCAACTATCGTTCTTTCTGAAACTTTATAGCATTTGTAAAATCTTGTTTCCAAAATACGTTTTCAAATATTTAAAAAAGATCAATAATGAACCTTTTTTAAACAAAAAAGTACTTCGATAGTAAGTTTTAAGAATTATCGTTCTATTGAATATTATATATCTAAATGCTGTTAATTATGTAAATAAGTCTCACTAGAACCAACCACCACTCTTTGAGTAGTGTTTCCTTTCTTCCAATCTCTACTTGATGTCATTTTCAAAGTTTTGTTTCGTCTCTTTGTTTCTCTGTAACTTGAGATTTTGGGCTCATCTTTTTTGAGCTTGATAAAAATAATATATATTTTTAAACATAACCAATGATATACTGTTTCTGGAATTTGTTACCAAACTACCGTTCTTTCTGCACTAATCAAGCTTTCAACCAAACATTTAAAATTTAACGATGAACATTTTTTTTTAAAACTTGACTTGAAAAGAAGAAATATTCTTACATAATTAGTTATATGCACCATTTTATGGAATATTTTATATATAAATGCCATTATATTTGTAAAAAATTCCACTATGGAGGATTGTTCTTTTGCTTCATACCAATAACTTTTCTTTATGATTTAACTAGTAAATGCATGTACGTTCAAGTAAAATAAAATTTTCTAATTTATTATAAAATAGTTTAAATATATTATAATTATAATTTATTATGGATATATTTTTACTCTTTATTAAAAAGTCTTAAAAAGGCTAGCCGTCTAAGCTGTACGTATATTCTCATGTAATTAAAAATTAAAAATTAAATAAATTTTAACTAATTGTTTAACTACTTGTTTAACTACATAATATTATATAACTATAATGAAATATCTCTTTTAGCTTATGTTGTTAAGGTGTGAAGTATTCTTCCTGGTTGACCAAGTTCGATATACCAAATTTATTTTTTTCCAACAATTTTTTTTACATAATATTAATTTTTAAATAAATGATTGCGTATTTACAAATGACTTAGACGGCTCATTTTTGAGCTATTTTGAAACATGGTTATAAGAGTAGAGATATTAGGAGAAGAAAGTTTGACCTGGGTTTATGTGAGACGCAAGCCATAAGTTTGAAATGCTTGCTAATGTCCTTGTCCTTGTCTTTTTCATTAGCTGTAACTTTTCATTTTGGGTTTCTTTCACTTCTTTCTTTTATGTATCTTCTTTATGAAAGATTCTCTTTCAGTGTGCATTAACAGTGCTTACTTTAGCTATACAGAGGTTGGTATTGATGATGATTGCTCAGTCCTACAGAAGGATATTCGATGCAATTTGGGGTTGTAGAACTGTGTCAGAGGAATCACACAGAGTAGAAACTTTGGTTGTCGTCTATTGTGAGATCAGAAAATTTGTTATAACGATCAAATCTTTAATGAAATAGACTAAAAAGATAAGAAGTTTTAAAATAATTAAGTGGAGAAAACTTTCGCTAGAGAAATTGGCGGTAATTGGACAGTTTATCTGGCGGAGATAAGGCCATCTCCAATGGGAATTTCTAAAATTGAGTTTCTATCCTACTTAGACATTGTGCCTTATGGAAATTTCTATCATAGTTGGTAGAGTTTATACATAGAAACTTTACACACACAAAAATTCTCTCCAATGTTTCTTCATTTCTATACTATGTGTCACAAAATAATATGATCAATTTAATGGTGGTGGGGCCCAATATTAATTGACACAGATAGAGGATTTCTATGAGAGTTTCTACATGTAGAACTCATAGAAAATTTGTATCCTACATCAATGCATTTTCCATCCTACATCAATGCGACATAGGATAGAAATGGAGATAGAAACTATGGTCGGGAGAGATTTTTTCTAAAATAGATTTTTACATAGAAATAGGAGAGATAGAAACTCTCATTGGAGATGCCTAAGGTTTACGAGAGTTTTTTGTTTGGGTTGATTTGATTTGTTTTAGTTTTGATTTGTTCTTTTAACTTGGTTTCTTTCTTTAGTTTGATTTAACCTATTGGTTAATTTGTTATTATCTATGCTAATGTTCATCGTAACAAAATCTATTAGTTAATAGTTATTATCAATATTATATTTTTTTTATATCACTAAAAAATAATTTGTTATTATCTATACACAATATTTATTTAATTTATGAGATATGAATAGCGTTGTTAATCAATGCTCATATCCTTGCTCTTACTACATCTCATTTCTTATCTTCTTGCTGCATTCTTGTTTTCAATAGTACCTCAGTCGCATGTTTTCCTCTTGTGTATCCTCAGATTTTGTTGTTAGTTTCACTAGAAACTGAGAAAAAGGGTAGTACTGGGAAGGGGATATTGTGTCATTTCTCTTTCCTTCACTTTGTTGGCAATGAAACACAAATTTTATGTTGTATCTTTCAGTAGTTCTCAAAACTAAGGAGCCTTTCTTCGGTGAGTCTGTTCATCGTTTTTGTATTCTTTGATTATTGAAGTGCAGAATTTTGTGTCACCTAGTAATATAAGTGAGTCAAAAACTATGCCGTAGCATGCATCTCTATTTATCTTGAATCCTGATAACGATATCACCGATCTTGAATTACTTTTGAGGCTTTGATTTGTGCAATAGCCATTGAGTTTTTATGTGAATCTGTAATTGTGATTTCCTATTTTTGTTGTAGATTTGTATTTCTTTGAGTTGTAGCATTCCATTTCTTTCTACTGGAATGTATCATTGAGTTAACATGTTCTTCTTTTGTTATCTTTATTTAGTTGGCAGTTTGATTATGTTGTGATTGTGTTATATCTTTCTGTTGGCAAGATTGCTAAATGTTTGTTTCAGTTTTATGAGAGAAGTTTCACATGAGAATGCTAAGATGGACGAGTGATAATACTTTGAAAGATAGCATAGGAGATGACTATACTCATGGGAAGTTGGAGGTGGTGATGATAGAGGATAAGGATGAGAGAGGATTGTCCCAGGTGGTTTGGACATAAGTAGCATGGACCAATAGATTGGTTGTTTGAAGCGACACTATATTAGTTATGGGAGTTGCTAGAACTAAGGGTAGTTAAAGCGGGGGATCGATTGCGAAGATCGAACCCACAAGCGTGGAAGCGGAATGGAGGCGACGGTGTCGGAAACAAAGGATAACGGGTTGTCGGATACGATGTCGACCCGGACTTGTTGAAGTTCATGTGCCGGAATGTCGTCGAATGGAGGATAATTACTACGGCCGAGTTGACGTCTAGGTTGTCAGAGTCCATGAGCGGTGTATGAATCCACAGGCGTGTCCAAGTCCACAAACGATCCCGAATCCGAGTCCACCAAGAATCAAAAGAGAGACGTCTCCTTTGATAATTTTTTTAATATATCATGACTTAGTTCCAAATAGTTACAAAGAGCCTATATATAGCCTTACATAGGGCAACAAAATAAAACCTAGATTAAAGCAAATGCCTAAACTACCCTAACCTCCGAACAATATTTGATAGCCTTGCATGACTTGTTACAAATATAACTACTCGAACTCGGTGTCAGTTGCTCCGCGTGCGCTAACTCAGTTGTTTTTTTCCCAATAAGTAGTTGTTTCCCCCACACTAGTAGCCCTAAAGGGCTCGGTTTTTGTTAATCTATAAGAGGAACAAAGCTGAATGGAAGAAAATGATGATTCAAATAGCTGACACCAAAAAATTGGGATAAATGCTTGGTGGTTGCTTTATGTACATATAGCATTATGTTGCTCTAATGGGAATTAGATTTTGTTGCAACAAATAGTAATTTTGATTGGTTGGGTGCTGAGCTCAGGTGATTCTTGCTGAATACGTACCTGATTTCTAAAAAGATAAATTAGTGTTGGGATTCTAATCCCTTCTGGCTCATAGATAGCTATGTATGTGTTTAGTACGTGAATACTTAACCTTAATCTTTTGACATTGATTTTATTGATAGGAGTGACTGAAGGACAACAGTAATGACAATTGAGAATGGGAGTGGGCCGCAGGTCAAACAACAGGTTCTTTATTTAACAATTTCTTCTTTCCTTCTGTGTCTATGTATGCCATAATATGGATATATCATTGACTTCTTGTTAAATTAACTTATGATCTAACTCCATTTATCAGGGGAAATATACTGCAATCTTTGTCTGCTGGCTTCTAGGAAATGGATCCCTTTTTGCATGGAATAGCATGCTGACAATTGGAGATTATTATATGGTTGTTTTCCCAGTAAGCGTCCACAACTTCTTGACTTGATCTACATGGGTGGTTTTGTCTATATGATGACAGCTCTGACCACATTGATCGAAATGGTTACAATGTTTCTAGAATTTAAGAGTTCTAGTTATTATGATCAAATAATCTCGATATTTATTGTCTTTACTTTGTTCATTTACTAGCATCTATTAATCTGAAAACACTCAAAGTTGAATGAAGCTACTATAATATGGGGTCTTTTCTACTGGCATTTTTTTTATTGATGATGAATTTCTTTCTTTCTTTTGATGGAAGATTGCTCATAATTTCTTTATGTATGCAATTATTTTATCAGAAGAAACTGAATGGTTCATTTGGCAATCCATCTAAAAAAATGTCAAAATCAAATGTATCAATGTCTATATATATAGAATATAGAAACAAAAACAATTGAGCTTCATTTTATCTATTTTCAAACACCAGATCAACAAGACCAACATGACTCTGCTACAACACTTTCCTTTTAGTTTATGTCAGGAAACTTTAAATTTATTTCAGAAATGGTGATACGTTCTTGTAATCTCATCAAATTGTTCCATTGAACCCTATAAGATATATAGAGGGTATATCCCATTATTGAGAGTTCAAATCCTCCATTGTGTTCCATCTGTAATTTGTGAACAAATCCATTTACTGTTTTAAGCCTATGCACAAGTCACTACTCACGTGGATATATTATATACTGCGATCTTTCTAGTGTTTAGTTAAATTTCTACTGCTCATCTGCAATTGTCATAGAGTGCATTTGTTCTTATATCTGAACTAAATTTTGTTTTAATATCAAAGATTCTATCCTTGTGTTAAAACTTTAATGTAATGTTGTATCAATTCACAATGTATTCACGTTCTTTGTTACTGCAGAAATACCATCCCAGTAGAGTACTTACACTTGTTTATCAACCTTTTGCTGTTGGATCTCTGCTACTCTTAACATACCGGGAAGCAAGGCTTAATACAACACTTCGAATCCTGTCTGGATTTATTCTTTTCTTCATAAGTACACTAGCCCTTCTTATTGTGAGTATCTCAAACATCCTTGTTTCCTCGCTTCAAAAAGTTGCTTATTATTTATTAATTTTCTTTTGAAGATTAATATTATTGTATTTGTACACAGCTGGATGTGGCTACATCCGGTATGGGAGGAATTGGACCATATATTGGAGTTTGCATTGTCAGTGCAGCCTTTGGAATTGCAGATGCTCTTGTTCAAGGTGGAATGGTTGGTGATCTTTCTTATATGTGCCCAGAGTTTATGCAGGTACGAATTGATAGCTGATTTTCTACAGATTAATGGTTTCTTTCAATACGGAAATCCTGTGTCATGTTTCTGATTTTTCCTTTTCGTGAGACAATACAGTCCTTCTTTGCCGGTTTGGCTGTATCAGGGGCTCTAACATCTGCGTTAAGGTTGATAACCAAGGCGGCATTTGAGAATACCAATGATGGTCTTCGAAAGGGAGCTAGTATGTGAACTGCACCTTATTCATGATATAAGTCTTGGTTTCTCTTGGGTACATGTTTGGTACTACTCATAATTTATTTCTTGTTTGTTGTTGCAGTATTTACTAGCAGTCAATTAGAAGAAGTATTTACATTGTGCAAATAAAGCTTATACCACTTGAAACTATTTCACTAAAAAGAAATGTATTTGAAGATAACAGACATAGTGCTGATTGGAATTCTCACATAGAAGTAGCTCAGGAGGGTTTCAAATTAAATGTTGGGAAACAATGTCACTACTTATAAAAGCCCCTGCTTGAGTAGGTGGCTTAATTGTCATTGGCTTGAAATGTCCCTAGTCCAATTGGCCATTCAGACCTTAAGTCATATGATTCCCTCTAAGGTTATAGGAGGCTATTGCTAGTTAGCTTAAGTTCTAAAAACAGGGCCATGATACAGTGCCACACACCATTCTAGATGTATCCATGTATTATTTGGCGTTAGCTGAACCCTGTTTGGTATAAAGACTTTGTTGTTGTTTGTATATTTTGGTGTGTCCATGTCATGCCCGACATATGTATATTTTATTATTTGGTGTACCCATGCTTCTTAGTTGGATTAGGCATGCTTTAGGGTGCAGATTCTTCAGCATTTAGGAAAACAATTTGCAGGTAGGAAGTGAATGTATTTCATCATAAGAACATCCTAGGGCCAATCATTTCGTCCATTTCGATACTGGATATGATTAGTTAACATGTATTTCACTATTGAACTTTCTCATGGAAATGACAATTCTGACACACCAACTCTCCGAAGTCTAGACATGAGGACAACGTAATATACATGTATTTTTCTAAATATATGTATATTTAACTAAATATTTTATGTGGTTGAGTTTGTGTTTGAATATTAGGGATTTTATTAAAAAAAAAGGGACAACTATATTGAAATCATATATTATTTGCTAATTCGAAACACAATAGTCAGTCATCTTGTGATTATTGCGGGTTCATCAGAAACACAAGTGTCGCACTTGACATCTATGTCATGTCAGAAGTGGATGGACACAACAAAATTTAGTGGAGTATCCTACAGATGGATTGACATCTGTGTCTGTATCAGAAGTGGATGGACACAACAAAATTTAGTGACATGTCCTACATAGCATGAGATAAGGAGAAAAACAACCTTCATCCATTAATTTTGAATGTACGGTGTATTGGAAAATTTGTGTTGGTCTAGCCTGTGGGTCCATAAACTAGATCAAGGAAAACTTGTTGCAGTAAATAATTAATGTTTTCAAATTGTGAAATGATGGTATATTAGTATCTACACAATTCAGTTGACAAACTATTTGGCATTAAAGATATAGAGAATGGAACTTAAAAAGATCAAAATGAATGTAATAACTATTTGGCTTGTTATTCTGTGATACCAGTCCCTAAAATCAAGTGTATTTCTCTTGCAATTATATTTTCAGTGTTTGTACTCTAACTAACTTTTACAACTTAACTCTGCAGTATTATTCTTTGCAATTTCATCATTTTTTGAGCTGCTCTGTGTTCTTCTATATGCATTTGTCTTCCCCAAACTGCCAATTGTGAAATACTACCAAGCAAAAGCTGCTTCAGAACTTTCTACCAAACATTCCTCTGACGCTACTGATGGCACCATCCAAAAACAGCATAGCCAAGAGGTACTAATATTCCATCTGGCTTTATATACGTTAACCCTTTTTATCATATGAATTTTGTAGGGAAATGGAATTTGATAGATACCGACATGTTGCAGGCTGAAGAAGATCCGAAACCTAAGGAAAACCTTGGCAACAAAGAGTTGGTGTGGCAGAACATAGATTATTTACTTAATACGTATCTGATTTATGTCCTTACATTGTCAATATTCCCTGGATTTTTGTCCGAGGATACTGGAGCCCACAGCTTGGGTTCATGGTAAGCATTTGTCAATATCTCTATTTTCATTTAATAGTTCACTCCATAGTGCTTTGTTTTTTCGATTCCTATGTTTTGATACTTTGGTTTTTCTGGTGTAGTATCATGGTATCAGTTTCTGTTGCTCTCTCTTTTCAAATATTGAATGATCTCAAAGACTGTCTGGGATCTTATCTCATCCCACTCTTTTCTCTCTTAGAAAAGGTAGAAGGAAAAAGAAAGAAATGGAGATATAAAAGGAAATACAATCCTTAAGATCAATAGACTTAACTAGAGAACCATACATGCCTTATGATTCACACTGCTGGGCATATGGATGTGATAGTTGCTAGTTTAACAGATTAGGTGGCCTTCAGAAGAGGTAAATCGAGAAAAAATGATTCTTCAAGATGTGTTCTCGATTATGGATTCATTATCATTGTTAAAAAAGTTTTTATTGGACGTAAATAATACAAGCTGTGCTTTACTCTATGTTGCACTAGGTACTGACACGGATATGGATAGGGACGTGATACGGATGTGATACGGATACAGGATACATACATTTTCAGACAAGTACAATATAGTCGCCTATCTTACACTAATATGGACAAGACGCAGATACATACACCAATTTTGTGTGTCTGTGCAACATAGGCTTTACTGGTCAAATATGACAAATCTTATGTGATGTTAAAAGCATGAGCTACTATAGTGAAATAAGAACGTTGAGATTGCTTCTGTTGATGATAAGACAAATCTTATGAGATGTGTGGACTCGTCCATAGGAGTTCAGTATATACACTAGTTAAATCTAACAGCTGAAAAGGAATTTGGTCAAGTCAAATTAATTTAAGGATTAGTATCTAAATGCCCTTGTTTCATGGGAAACAAATGGGATGATGCACCCTCAAGTTCTTCTTACTAACCAAAATCATTATTGTTGCCTCTGTCATTCAGGTACGCTGTTGTCTTGATAGCAATGTATAATATATGGGACCTCGTTGGGCGGTACATTCCTCTTATAGAGTATGTGAAGATTAAATCACGGCGGGGTCTCACTGTTGCAACTCTCTCTCGGTTCTTATTTATTCCGGCATTCTACTTTACGGCAAAGTATGGAGATCAGGGATATATGATCATGCTGACATCGGTGTTAGGATTAACCAATGGGTATCTTACTGTCTGCATTTTTACTGCAGCGCCTAAAGGATACAAGGTTAATGAGCTCAATCGTAATTATGTATTATAGTAGTTTACCAATTTCATGATTATGTACTTTGTTTACATGTTGAGAATGACTGGTTTTGGTTCTGTGCAGGGGCCTGAGCAATTTAAATTGGGGAACCTTCTTGTGCTATTTCTTCTGGGTGGCATATTTTCTGGGGTCACCCTGGATTGGCTGTGGCTCATTGGCAAAGGCTGGTGATTCTTCGGTGATCTAAAAGACCATAAAAATAATGTACATAATTTCAGTTGTAGTCGTTGGGCTGGGCGGCTACACTGCTCTGTTAGTTCAGTATGCATGAGAGTTATGATTAGGTGTCCTTCCTTCTTCATTGCTGCAGCTATTTGTTCTACTAATCTTTGGAAAAATCCCATGACCATATGCAAAATCAATGGAAAACTTGAGCGCACAAACTCAGGATTGTGTGGATCGTGGAAGTGGAAACAGGAATTTCAAATATATTTTTGTTGGTTCGATATGAATTGCGCTTCATTTTGCAACTATGGGTATCATTTGAGTTATGGGCTATGTGTCATTACAACATATCACGGATGGTGGAATATGTATGTTTGCGATCAAATTAGAAATCGGCATCTTTTAGTTTCTGACCTTAAATTGTGAAATGAAATTTCAATCCTAAAGAAACGGTGTTCCAATTTTGTATGAAACAATTTCATTTTTCTTTGTCTGCTTTCAACCAAACTAAAGAACATTAGCTTACATTGTCTATGATTGGGGAAGATTTGGTGGAACTAAGTGTTGGCGGAGAGGACGAGGAGGAAGCTGAAGAAGATGAAGGAGTCAATGGTAGCTAATAAGTTAATCAGATATTAAATACATAAGTGTGATAGTTCAATGTATTAACTTGAAAATAGCAAAGCTCATGGTATACGGACTTGGTATCAAAAAAGTACGGAATATTTAGTTGCATAAACATTAGGAGTGCAATATAGCATATAAATAACAGTGTGTGTAACAACAATAGCTAAGAATAAGTACGGAGCGTTTAGCTGCAAAAATGTTGAGACTCTAATAATCGCAATAGGAGTTAAATATTTATTCATATATTTAAGGGGTTTTTTTTAACTTACTTATACTTTAAAGTGTCGAGTATTATATAACATTATTATTTTAAAGTACAAATGTTGTTTGTTTTTCGTAACTATATAGTGCACTTAAAGTGTTATTATTTGTTTTTTTATCACTTTAAAGTGCATTATATATGTATGAATTGACATTTTTTCCCAAATACTAAGACATCATTTTAAATACAAATTCCCTATGAACATAAGTTCATCTCAAATACTAGTATCAACCCAACATAAAACTATTTCATTTTCAAGTTCATCTTAAAATTAGAATAAAATTAAAAATATTTAATAATTTAGAAAGAAATTATTTAATAATTATTTAAACTAAAAACTATTTAAGTGTTAATTTTAAGCCAAATGTCCATTGTGAGAAACAAAAATTATTTAATAATTTAAAAAGATTAAAACTAGTTTCTATTTTCTTTTTGTTTCTATAACTAAAAAAAAAAAACGAAAAGAAGAAGGGACTAATTGAACATGTTTTGCAATAATCAAATTTGTTGAAGGTTACAATGGTCGTTTTATTGCACTTATAATCTAAGTGGTATATTATCATCTCAAGATTTAAGCTTGCAATTTACAACTTATAAAGTACACCAATACATAGTGATGAACATTTTAAATTTAAAAAAAAATTAAGTTGGTAGATTTTGTACTTGTTGAACACTTTAAAGTACTGAACATATATGGTAAAAACAAACACTCTTAGTCAAACACTTAAAAAATTACCACTTCATGGACTAGAGGAGGGAAATTTATATGACCAATAGGGAACTCTAGACCACCAAGTGTTTGTGTTTACGCTTCTATAGGATTTTTGACTCCTAATAGATGGTAAAGGCACCTAATCTATGGTAGATATGTAAGGAATTACCTAGATTTGTGATATATATATGGATCAGATTTACTCAATATTCTGTCTACCCCATTATCATCTCTATATCATTCGTTAAATTAAATTAAATTAACGATCTAGATTAAATCTTAATCTAAAGTTGACAAAAAAAACTATCCTATCCAACCCAACGGTCCCCTCCATCCCGCGACCTCTGCTCCTATATTTTTTGTTGCTGCCTCCATGAATTCATGCGGTCCACAGAACGATCTAGTATTTCAAAAGGAAAGAACCGACACATCAGGAAACCATGATTTACCATCTTTTCATGGCACCTCAATCATCATTGCTTAAAGCATAAAACTTTCCACAATCCATATTCTATATGGACCTGTGTATTGGGAGATATATAGAAAAAGTCAATTTTTGATGTGAACAACAAGCATTTCAGTGTGTGTGGGGGGGGGATGCTCATACGAAGAAGCAATTCAGATACATTAAGGCTACTACTGTTAATGTCAATTTGTATAAAATTAGTATGCAAATCCTTTTCACTACCATGATCCAAATTCTTTTTTGTCAACCCTAGTTTTTACAGGACTTTCAAATATGTTATTTTATGGGTGGAGTGGACATGGAAAGATGGAGGCAGTGACAGAAAATATAGGAAGTCACAGGGTCGGGGTCGACGTCTCACGGACGCAGGATTGAAGGCATGCTGACAAGTTAATGGAGAAGATGAGAGGGGACACGAAAGAGAGAGAGGGGCTGCTGGGAGGTGAACGACAAGGACGTCGGGCTCACATCGATGAAGGGCCTAGGAGTTTCGTTCTAGGAGCAGTTAAGAAGGGAAGAACATGATGATGGGTAGAATATGGTGGTTTGAATTTGAAATAATAGAAAGGGAGCAGCAGTACTGGTCTCGTAGCGGGATGAACGAGCAGAGGTCACGTGGGATGGAGGGGACCATTGGGTTGGATAGTTTTCTTGCTTCTCAACCTTGGATCATGTGAGTGTGTATTAGTGTAGTATTGACTGTGCACATATAGTGCGCAATTACCATAGAGAATAGAATTGCCTATGCGTATTCTTGTGTATCATAGTGTAGGCAGCATTATCTCTGTGGCAGGTTTGTGCATGTGCATATCAAACAAGGTGGGTGTGGAGTACTCTAATATGTGTGTGTGTCATATCCCGATTTCTGCTAAATCGATAATCGTCCCCCGAGCGTGATGTCGTGCGAGCGTAAGGCCCGCGCGCACAAGTCCTAGGCATAATGATATACTTTAGAAACATATGCAACAGAGTACGCAAATAAGATATCACACATTGGAATATAGAAAAGTTTTCTTTATTGATAATAAACATCTGGTTACAGACTCTTGACTCAAAAGTAATAAAGATGTCGCACGGACTTACAACTTGGACGCAAAATGAGATAGTCGATCTATACATTACATCACTTACTAATATGTCAAAAGAGCAAACCACCTTGGGTGCGTATTAGCACCATCGCCTAGGAGCTTCAAAAGGGTATGTACGAGCTCCTTGAAATTATGTACTTGCGCTCCAAAAGTCACAAACACGAACGCGTCAGGTCAGTGAAAGGTTGGGGGAAGCTTCAGCTCCTTGCCGCGTCGCCTTGGCTCGGGAAACCTGCTACAACGAGGGTCAGTACTTCAAAATATACCGGTGAGGGTGAGCTAACCCGACATACCAAATTGATATTGTATTCATGTGAACATGCAACATTATTATTATGTGATCCTTCTATCTTGCCTTAGTTCAATTTTTATATATATGCGATAAAATAAAATGACATAACAAAATATGCCACCGTTCGGTGACTTTTACCTGCACCGTATGAACCACCTGTACACAACTTACCATGACCTTCCCTGCCACGAAGAGATAGTTTGTTTGAACAGTTTAAATATATATAGCATATCACTTTGTCGGACGAGGGATGGGTCGACTGCCATTCCGCTTCGGATAGCTAGCCCTTGGCGGACACACAGACCCATCCAATGCTAGGACTACACTAGCAAATATTCTACCCGGGCCGAAGTGGTCCCAGTGCCCCGACGACCGTTCATAGAACTACATCTCTTGTACACAAGTTGTCCTTGACCATGCATCATCTACAAACTAAGTTATCAAATAAAGCACTTCAAGGCAATATAAGTGTCACTACCACATTTCAGAATAGGGATATTTTGTCTTTTCATTAATTAATTTAATGTGTTAATATTGCATGATAACTTTATATTTAATTGCGGTGATTTTGTTTGAGTGTTGCACTTTACCATTGTTTCGATAATTAGAGCACTACATTAGCCACTGCCTTCCAACTAATTTCACACCCTTGTCCTAGACGTGCCAGTCTTTTATTGTGATCCTTGTGTAACTCATAACTATGTCATAATGTGCTTCATTTTAGTCGCACAACATTCGTCACAAATGACTATATTTAATTCAATATAAATCCAACTTTTTTTTCTTGCGCGTTGCAATCAAAATTGGAGACACAATCTCGACCCATTTTTGAGCAACCCAAATTAGGGTAATATTCTATTCTGAGTCTTCTTCATTCATGACACTTGTGTCCCACTTAATTTTAGTCCCATGTACTTCTAATTAATTTTAGGACACCAATTATATTTATTTTAATTAAATTAAACCATAAATCTAGCAATTTTTTAATTGTTGGACACTTTTATGCAAAAGTGCATTAAGGTGTCCACCCTGTTGGACACAACACGTGAAGAAACCCATTTCTCATTCATGTGAATTTTTCCATAAATTTCGGGAGTGTGTAACTCAACATCAACCTCCTTAAACCATGGCCCTCCAAACTTTGAACCAAATGCAATCCTAGCCCTCCAATACCTACACAAGAATCCAAGCCCTTTTTCCAAGGAGTATGTGGACCAAGCCCAATTTTCTAGGTCAACCCAACTCCTTTATATATATATATATATATATATATATATATATATATATATATATATATATATATGAACTCAATTAGTATATATGTATAGTATATGTATTCCATTAGTATATATATATATATATATATATATATATATATATATATATATATATATATATATATATATATATATTGTATATGTATTTAATTGGTGTATATATATATATATATTATAAGTAATTAATGTTATATGCTAGTTAAGACTATATGGATATTTATAGATGTACTATGAGACCCTAGTGTAATTACGGATATCCCATAGTTACATTGACCTGTGACCATGTGAATTGTTAGTAGACTGCCATATGTACACTGACGTACTGGCAAGACCCAAATTAATTGACTGTCTGTTATGCACAGCAATTACAGACGTGACACCGCGCAACTAGATGCACCCTTGACCCTGTAGATGACAAGTGTCACCCCCTAGCGTAGTCTCTGAGTTCATTGTGTTTTGATTGTGTGTGTTAGTGTAATGTCCGATACAATATTGTATTATATGATATGTCTATAGGACTATTGGATCATTCAGACGAGATCCCGGAAACAGGACATTGGTATTGCCAGCTAAGGACCACAGGCGAGTACATTCTCTGACAGTTTTTATTATGTTGATTATCTCTATAATTTTAGTTATATAGCGTACATGATTCTGACACTGTTGTTTACACGAGTTGGCATCATCGAGACCTGCCACGAGGAGTCATGATTGGGATCCATCGTGCTAGCTGGGGAAACGGGAAAATATTAGTAGCTTATGTGATCATACCCAACTCTACATGCATCATAGCTCACCCATACCTCACGTCGGTGCAGCCTGACCATTACATGCCTCATAGCCTGTTATATGTGATTAGCCTGACTATTTCTCGTATCATAGCTATCTGGATTGTTAGCCTAACCTTACATGAATCATAGCTAATCATATGTAACAAGCCTAATCAGTCCCAAGCCGATCACATGATATGCTAATGTTTCACACACTTAGCTAGATGTTCTTGATATGTATCTCTAGTATATTGATCTAGCATCTCTACATGTTCTAGTTATTGTTCTAGCGTTTACTTATATTCTAGTTTATTGTTCTAGCATGCACTTATATTTCTATTCATTGCTAGATGTACATTGATGATGACATATGCTCCAGTACTTTATTATTCCAGTATTCCTTTATTTCAGTACTTCTTTATTCCAGTATTTCTTATTGCCAGTATTCATATATATCTTGTATTTCTTTACACTGTGTTATAGTTTTTGTCAATATACATGGAACTACTGTTAATGCTTGTACTTCGCTCTAATCCTGACTAGATATTTTTTCAGAGGATCTTGAGGACTTCTGTCCCACACATTATGGACCAGGTATAGATGCAGACTACACACCAGAGATCTTAGAGGAGACTATTCCTTTAGAGGAGACATTACCTACAGCTATCTAGACAGTATTTATCTTATGCACTGAGACTTATTTGAGGTTATTTCAGTTTATGTTTAGACTTATTCTGAGTTTATGTTGAGACTTGTGGAGACTTTATGTTAGACAGCTAGACTGTGGTTTATCTTTATTTTGAGACATGGTATTTAACTATGTCATTCTTCTTATCTTTTATCGTGCCTTATACTCTTATAGTTGTTGTGATTGAGTTTGCATTATGAGCTATTGTGAGATATATATATTGTCCTTCTTATGGAGTTGATATCATTGACAGGTTGTGAGTATTGTTTAGTATATTATTGAGACCTAGACAGTATTTTACTGCCGATGCTGCGGTGTAGGCTGGACGTACCCACGACTCATGCCCAAATTCTGGGTGCGGATCGTGACACATTTTTAGTGGTGGCCCATGCAGGTCTAAGTTTCGCAAGTTGTGCGATGTCGTGGTAGTGCGACAACTTAGTTGTACTACTGCGAGCCTGCGATAGGATATAGAAAATAGGATTTAGGATGAGAGTATGCTCAATCACAACTAGAAAAATTCTGATCTTACAATGCTATTTTGAATGATTGTTTCCTTTAGAATTTTACTGTCCTTCCTTGATGATATCATATTTATTACCTTAATTGATTATTTTCGATCTATCTTCAGGATGCCGCCGAAGACTAGGTCTTTGAGAATGGGAGCAGCAGCTTCGGAGAGGTTTGTCACCTCTCGACCTAACGAATAGACATCTGGAGTTCCTCCTACATCTCCTATTCATGTGGGAGTATCTGCAGATAATGGAATTCCTCTTCCATCTGTTCAGAGGAATGTCCCAGCTGTGACGGACAACCTTCCACCACCACCGACACCGATTCTCGGAGGTGTTCCTACTGACGGGGCACAGATATTCATACTTATCCAGGGCATGTTAGAGGCCCAGAGAGTAACAGTAGAAGCTCAACGTATTCAAGCTGAGGCTCAGAGGGTGCAAGCAGAGGCACACCAGGCACAGACAGAGCTGATAAGAGAGAGCATGGAGAATGTTCATCAGGTGGCTCTCTAGGCTGTGGAGAGAGTAGCACGACAACAACAACATCCTGGCCAGCAGCACCAGAGGCCAGGTACTATATTAGAATTTAAGAGGATGATGTCTCGAGAGTTCAAAGGCACTGAGGGGATACTCTACGCTGACGAATGGCTGGAGGACATAGAGAGAAGCTTGTGTTTGGCGCAGATTCCGAAGATTCTTCAAATCGATGTTGCTGGCAGTCAGATGTTTGATATCGCGTTGACGTGGTATTCTTTCCTGACGTAGCTTTGGGAGCATTGGAAAGTCAGTCCCATGACTTAGTCCAAGGGAGCATGTCAGTCGACGAATACGCCACAGAGTTTTGCCGTTTGAGTCGTTTCGCACCATCAATGATTAGAGACCCAGGAGACAGAGCACGAAAATTCAGGAAGGGGTTGAATAGAAAGATCAAGTCTCATACTTCGGGACGACGCACTACTACATTTGAGGATATTCTGACGAATGTCCAGATTGCTGAAGATGACTTGGACTTTAGGCCCAAGAGAGGCCGCGACACTTCTGGAGGAACATGTGGTAACACAGGACGGGCCAAGCGCCCACACTTTCAAAAACAACAGAGGTCGTACCAGCAGCACCAGCACCAGGCACCAGTTCGAGGACACATCCAGCAACAGCAGCCACAAAGACAGAATTAACCCGTTGCCTAGTGTGCGTATTACGGAAAGATGGGACATACTAGAGACATATGCAGGAAAAGATTGGGTACATGCTTATCATGTGGATCATCAGCACACCATCTTAGGGACTGCCCATCTATTCAGACTCGTTAGGGTGGAACAGCCGCTCAGAAAGGACCAGCCAGAGTACCTACTGTACCAGGAGGCAAGCAGAGGGGACCTCCACTTCCACCACAGCAGCAGAGGTTTGTTCAGCACCAGCAGCAGTAGAGAGGAGCACCACAGGGATACGCTTATGCCATGATGATCGAGGATACTGAGCCAGCTGGAGACGTGATTTCAGGTTCAGTTTCTCTCGATTCTATTCCAGTACTTGCATTATTTGATTCTGACGCTTCCCATAGTTTCGTATCTGTATCTTATGCCCTTAAGCATCATTTAGAAATAGAACCATTATATAGGACTTGCAAGATCACGACAGGAGGAGGCGTTATCCTAGTCCGTGATTATTGCAAGGATCGGAGAGTGTCATTGGAAGGCCGAGAATTGAGCGTGAGTTTACTCGTCATGCCACTTTCGGGATACGATATTGTTCTCGGAATGGACTGGTTGAGTAAACACCATGCTTCTATAGATTGTCACAGAGGCAGAGTAATATTTCGACCGTCAGGAGAACCAGAGTATGAGGTTGCCAAAGGAGCAGCAAAGCAGAGTAGAGGCACTTTTTGCGGAGCTAGGAAGGAAGCAGAGGAGTTAACACATCCTTTGATAGCGGAGTTCCTGGATGTATTTACAGAGGAGTTGCCAGGCTTGCCGCCAGACAGAGATGTTGAATTCTCTATAGACTTGGTACCAGGAGCGGAACCTATTTCGTAACATGTCTATAGAGTCAACAACAACGAGTTGGTAGAACTGAAGAAGCAATTTGAGGAGCTGCAGGACAAAGGTTTCATTAGATCCAGTTCATCACCATAGGGAGCCCCGGTATTGTTCGTAACAAAGAAGGATAGCACGGTACGTATGTGTATCGATTATAGAGCTCTGAATAACCTCACTATCAAGAACAAATACATGCTACCGAGGATAGATGATCTTTTCGATCAATTGAGCGGGGCAAAGGTGTTTTCAGACCAGGTGAAGGTGACAAAGAAGGATAGACTTGAGGTCAGGCTATCACCAGGTGAAGGTGAAGAGTGAAGACATACCAAAGACAGCATTTCAGACCAGATATGGCCAGTTTGAATTCACAGTAATGTCGTTTGGTTTAACCAATGCACTAGCAGTATTCATGAACTTGATGAACAAGGTATTCCATCAGTACCTTGACAAGTTTATAGTGGTGTTCATTAACAACATTCTTGTGTATTCGAAGACCCCAGAGGAGCACGAAGAGCACATGAGGATAGTCTTAGAGACTCTCAGGAAGGAAGAGTTGTACGGGAAGCTTTCAAAGTGTGAGTTCTTTCTTGACAAGGTTGAATTCCTTGGACATATGGTGACGGGTGACGGAATTTCAGTTAACCCAAAGAAGATAGAGGCAGTGGAATCATGGGCTACCCCCAGTACGGTAGCTGAAATCAGGAGCTTTCTCGAACTAGCAGGATACTACAAGAGGTTCGTACAAGATTTCTCCAAGATTGCAGAGCCGAAGACTAGGCTGACCAAGAAAGATGTAGATTTTGTCTGGACAGAGGAATATCAGGCCGCGTTTGATGAGCTGAAGAAGAGATTAACGACAGCTCCAGTTTTGATGTTGCCATCAAGGACAGGTGGATTCACTATCTACAGTGATGCTTCAGGAAAAGGTTTGGAATGCGTTCTTTAACAGCACGGGAAAGTAATTGCCTATGCTTCAAGACAATTACGCCCTCATGAAAAGAACTACCCCACCCACGATTTGGAGTTAGCAGCAGTTATCTTCGTTCTAAAGCTGTGGATACACTATCTGTACGGAGAGCGTATGGAGATCTTCACAGACCACAAGAGCTTGAAGTACGTGTTTACGTAGAAGGAGATGAACATGAGGCAGAGGAGATGGTTAGAGTTGATAAAAGACTTCGATATCTCATTACAGTACCATCCAGGAAAGGCCAACGTAGTCGTCGATGCCTTGAGCAGGTATCCGATGGCTATGTACTTGACAACAGATAGACACTTATTGGCCGATCTAGAGAGCTTGGGAATTGAAGTACTAGTTCCAGGTATTGAGATTCAGATATGGGGATTACAGATACAATCAGAGCTGATGGATAGAATTAGAGCTGCACAGTATGATGATGAGACTCTGAGGAGTATCAGGGCACAAGTTCGGACAAGATTGACAGACGACTTCACTATTGCGGATGATGGATCCTTACGACATGGCACGAGGATGTGTGTGCCAAATAGAGAGCTGCGCAAAGAGGTTTTACAGGAGGTACATCACTCTCAGTACTCGATGCATTCCGGTGCCAACAAGATATATCGAGATCTAAGAGAGCACGTATGGTGGTATGGTATGAAGCGCGAGGTAGCACGCTTTGTATCCAGATGTTTAGTATGCCAGCAGGTAAAAACAGATTGATAGAGGCCAGGTGGATTGCTTCAACCTTTACCCATTCCAGAATGGAAGTGGGAGCACGTGACTATGGACTTCTTTTCAGGGCTTCCACGTTCTCCAGGAGGAAATAACGCGATTTGGGTCATCGTGGATAGGTTGACCAAATCAGCCCACTTCTTACCTTTCAAAGTGGGTACGTCGACAGAGAAGCTAGCAGAGATGTACGTGCGACAGATTGTCAGATTATATGAAGTTCCGGTGAGTATCGTCTCAGATAAAGATAGTCGTTTTACTTCCTATTTTTGGAGGAGTCTGCAGGCTAGCTTGGGCACTCAGCTCAAGTTCAGTACCGCGTATCACCCCCAGACAAACGGGCAGTCTGAGAGGACTATTCAGACTCTTGAAGACATGCTACGCACTTGCGTTTTGGATCTCGGAGGTTCTTGGGAGGATCATCTGTCACGACCCGCACCCGGATATTCGGGCACGAGTACGTGGGTACGTCCAGCCTACGCCGCAGTGTCGGCGGTAGTACGCTGTCTAGGGCATAGCCACAGGTAACATAAAATCTAGCTCATTCACAATAATTAACAGACAAGGAAATGAGAAGAAATGCTGAGATTTTATAACCAGAATGTGACAACAGATCCAGAGTTTATTACAGAATCCAGAAATTAAATCGGGGACAAACCCGATTACTAGGATGAAAGGAAATAAATAACTACTGCTAACTACTCCGCAGGAGTAGTCTCCTGTGTGGGAACCGGCTCCGCATCTGTATCACCTGCTGCCTCATAGGGGCCATAATAGGTGGGGGCAAGGTTCTCATCATCGCCTAAATCAACGGATCCAGTCAGGAAAGGAGCAAAGTACACAATGCACAGCAAGATTTAAACTAAATATTTGTGACAGGTAGAAAATAACTGACTAAGCTTCATGTTGAGAAATATGCATAAGTAAGTAGTAAAATTAACTGAAACTAATGCTATAAGTCAGGACTAGAAGTAAAATATGATTAATTGCTATAACCAGAAATATGAGTAAACAGGAATAAAATGTGACAGGAAAATGTAACTGTAACTAGTCAACAAGAACTGCAACCCGACAAGAACTATGTGCGTGAACTTGTGTATTTAGAATACATAGTTGGCATGTAGGGGTTTATAAGGCTAATAAGGCCGTCATAGACGACTAGCAGTCAGGAATAAACAGGTATAAGGCTGATGGTACAGTCACGTACCAACAGCTAGCAGTCACGACAGGGGGAAGGGTAAACCACATGCCTCCTAGTATTCTCCCACCCGACACGAAAAGCAAGACATGAGAATCCAGTATTCAAGACATAAAATCCAGTGTTCTAATACTACGTATAAACATCAATGTTACTAGTAGAGCAAGGAAATTAATTATCATAATATAAAGATTAAACTTGAAGTGCAAGTACTTGCCTGTTGTTTGGATCCAATTACAGTTTTGTGTCTCGGGGAAATTTCCAGAAATGTGTACAGATGCTGAAATAAATATTACCATCATGCTCAGAAGATATCAAATAGCTAGAAACGCCTGTCCTTGGGTCCAATTTGGAGACAAGGACAAAAACGACAGTTTCGGGTCAAAACGGGGTCCGCATGTGGGCCCACTTTGCACCGAAAAATGTGTCAGGGTTAAAGGTCTCCAATTTCACCAAACTTAGTGTCAACAGGTCAGAAACGATGATACAAACCCAACGAAACTTCCAGATTTGGATTCCGATGAGTCGATCACAAAATCGCCCGTCGAGCGGGGCCTATGGGGCCCACGACACGCAATTTTGTCAACGTTCTCAGAATCGAGCCAAACTTGACCCACAGGACCAGCGTATCGCTATGAGTCCGATGGCACAAGTTTTGTCTCGATCCGACGAGTGTACAAGAAGTTAGGGCGAATTACAGAAAAGTCGGATACGGGGCGATGTCTGCGGATATGTGTTGATTTCGGTGACACGCACACCCGAATCAGCTTCCGCGAAATCTCACACGTCCGTATCGACGGCGCGCACGTATTTGTGAAGACCGCGCGCGACCAAGTCGTCTCGTTTGGCGGGGCGTACTCAGTTCCGGGGTGAAACAGGGTCTGGTTTTTTCCTATTTTTGGATCGCGGTGTGCGATCACCACAGGACGCGATGCCCCGAGTGGTTTGTCCGGGCACCGAGAGGGTCATACAGGCTTCGCAACGCAATTTGCGAAATCGAAAACAGAGCTACGAACAAAAAGTTACAAGTACCTGAAGGGGACCCGAAAACCAGGGTCGAATCGTGTCCGACACGTGTCCGACACGTGTCCGACACGTGTCAGATTCGGGGATTCGAATCTAGGGTTAGGTTTTGGGGATTCGGCTGAGCTCCGGTGGCTCTGCGGCAGCTCAGGGAGGGGGAGGCCGGCCGGGGGTGCTTTGGCGGAGGGCGGCGCGGCGCTCGGGCGGAGGCGGCGGATCGGGGGCGGCCCAGGGCGGCTGTGCTGCTGTTGCTGGGCGCTGTCGAGCGGGGCCGGAGGCAGGCGGAGGATGGGGGAGAGGCGACGGCGACGGCGGTGGGAGGGGCGAGGTGGCCGTGGCGGCGTGCGGCGGAGGGGAGCGTGGTGGTGGAGGGGGTCGGCCGAGGGAGAATTTAAAGGGAGAGAGGAGGCTGGGGGGGACGATAGAGGCGGTGGAGCGGCGTGGAAGACGGAGGAGGTGGGTGAACGTGTGGTGAGGTGGCCGCCGGAGCGGGCGGCGCGCCGGGCGGGGCGGCGCCGGACGCGGGCAGCTGGGCTGGGTCGTGGGAGAAGAAGAGGGTGCGGGCCGGGTGCGGGTCGGGCGGCGGGCAGACCCGACCCGACCCGGTAGGGCTGGGTTCGGGTTCGGGCCCAATGGGCCGGGCCGCGGGCCGGGTTTAAAATTAAAAGAAAAATAATTATAATTATAATTATAATAATAATAAAATCAGTAAATAAATTAATAAATAAATAATAATTAAATAAATAGATTTAGGTGTTTTAAAAATAGGTCCGGGGCCCAATAAATTTCAGAAAAATTACCCTAAGTCCAATTTTCCATTTTACACCCAAAAATATTATTTTTATAATATTTTAATGTTATTTATTATCAATAAAAAATCATGTAATAATTTAAAACCCTGATTTTAATTACAGAAAATTCCCAGAAAATTTCAGAAAATTGCGAAAAATCCATTTTTAATATTTTTTGAAAAAATCAGGGGCTTACAATCTACCCAACTTATAAAATTTTGTCCTCAAAATTTAAAATATAGTAGGGTTCTCGCTATCCGATCTCACTTGATTACAGTCTAACGGGTTTCTCTCAAGTAAACATTGCGGTCGCTACCCAACTTAGAATTTTACCCATATATCCTCTAAGGCTATACAACTAGTAAAGCTATGTCCCAACTTATTTAATCATGGTATTGAATCTTTAAGTCTTTAACACAAACACCACCTATGGTACTCCCTTAGTCATAAAGGGTCATCAACGATTCGACCGGTCTGAGGGGTATAGCTAGTATTATCTATATATCAAACTTATACCAAGCACAGGATTTTGTCTTTCCGAAATAAGGGAAGACGAGGATCAATAAAAGAGTTCAAGGGCGAGGTGGTAGAACAGAGGTATAGGGATCAAGGCGTTTAAGGAATTCTAATGGGAGTTGTCAGGCGGTTATGGATTAAAATCCTATTCTGGTAATCATTTATTCGCATGCTCGTATTAGTAACTGATGCTCGGACATATTTAGGGGCAAGTATACTAGTCAACTATATATCTCAATCCACGTAAAGTAGTCGTGCGAAGTGCGAATCAAAATGCACTAAGGTTGATCAGACCGTAGTACACTGATTCTGAATAGACACTTGTATTAGTGGGGTTGATCATGCCTCAATAATACATGTATCATGAACAAACCCGATAAAGAGTAAGCTTGCAAAACTAGGCTATAAAATAGCAGCATAAGTCAAGTTCAACAAATTTAAGTGCACTAGATGATGAAAAGGAGGTACAAATTATTGAAGTTCACAAATAACACAAAATAAGCACAATAGCAAAAGCCTCTAAAATCTCTACAGTTATCAAATTTAAAAGCATACCAGGTTATTTAGCAAGTTCAATATTACTAGGTTGGGGCTGAGGTCACGAACCAATAGGCATGAGCTAAACAATACTAAAAAAGGCAGCAAAAATCACTTACGCGCATTAGCTGTTCCCAGAGTCTGCGCGTTCTCCACGGTTATTGCGTAAGCTTGTCCGCGTCCTGGAGCAGCGGGACAGTCCCTCACTTGATGTTCTGTTGAGCCGCAGTAGAGGCAGGCACCTAGCCTCTTCCTGCAGACTTGCCAGGTGTGACCTTGTTTTTGACAAAAGCCACAAGTGGGAACTCGTTGGTTCTGTCCTTGAGCTTGGTGTTGAGGTGCTGCGGCTCGAGGGAGAGGACGCTGGGTTTGCTGCGGGAACTTCTGCTGTGGTTGTTGTTGGAACGGGCGTTTGTGGGGTCCCGTACTTCCAATATCTCTTTCCCGTTTTAGTTTATGCCTCATGTCTCTCTCAACACCTTGTGCCACGCTCAGGATTTCCTCGTATGAACGAGCTCGGCTAGTGGTGACAGCAAGGCGAATATCAGGAGATAACCCCTTCTTGAATCTACGGGCTCTATCCTCAGGGGTGCGAACCATGTACTCTGCAAAGTGGCTCAACCTGCTAAATTCAGCAGTGTACTCATCAACAGATAGGTTACCTTGTTCCAGGCTCTCGAATTGACTTTCGAGAGCTTCCCGAGCCACTTTGGGATAGAATTTCTCCTTGAATAGCCTCTTGAAGTCCTCCCAAGTGAGGTCAGGAGCAGATAGTTGGGGTTCATCTCTAAACCAGGTCCGAGCTATGTCGAACAGTTGCAGGCTTGCAGACTCCACTTTGAGATCATCAGGGACCCGAGCAGTCTTCAGGAGTCGCTCCACATTCTCTATCCATTCATCGGCATAGAGAATGCCTTCAGTTCCATAGAATTCCAGGGGTTTAAGGTTCTTGAAGTCTTTGGCACTTCCTGTCCTCTTTTGTGGTGACTCCTGGGACCGAAGAGCTTCTGAAAGGCTAGTCCGTAGCAGGGCAGTCTATTCTTTCTGGGATTCTACGAGTCCCTGGAATACTCCGAGTAGATGTGCCCCATCTAAAGTAACTGCTGGAGTAGATGGAGGCGACGGGAGTGCAAGAGTTTCGGACACAGTCTGCTCAGCTGGTTCTGATGTGCCTCCTACTGTATTCCTTGTCTGAACCATTCTGGAAGATTTAAGGGATAGGAAGATTAGAATAGATTACTTGAAAATCAAGGGCGATAGAAAAATTGATTAGGAATGATATCAAGGTTTGAAATAAAAGATCTTATTCTGTGAATGAGCTTTATCCTAAAATCCTCAATCTTGTTGCAGGCCTGTTCGGTCCCTAAGTTGGAACCGAACGATTTAGTCGTTTGACCTGCATGGGCCACCACAAAAATGTGTCATGATCCGCACCCGAATATTCGGGCACGAGTACGTGGGTACGTCCAGCCTACGCCGCAGTGTCGGCGGTAGTACGCTGTCTAGGGCATAGCCACAGGTAACATAAAATCTAGCTCATTCACAATAATTGACAGACAAGGAAATGAGAAGAAATGCTGAGATTTTATAACCAGAATGTGACAACAGATCCAGAGTTTATTACAGAATCCAGAAATTAAATCGGGGACAAACCCGATTACTAGGATGAAAGAAAATAAATAACTACTGCTAACTACTCCGTAGGAGTAGTCTCCTGTGTGGGAACCGGCTCCGCATCTGTATCACCTGCTGCCTCATAGGGGCCATAATAGGTGGGGGCAAGGTTCTCATCATCGCCTAAATCAACGGATCCAGTCAGGAAAGGAGCAAAGTATACAATGCACAGCAAAATTTAAACTAAATATTTGTGACAGGTAGAAAATAACTGACTAAGCATCATGTTGAGAAATATGCATAAGTAAGTAGTAAAATTAACTGAAACTAATGCTATAAGTCAGGACTAGAAGTAAAATATGATTAATTGCTATAACCAGAAATGTGAGTAAACAGGAATAAAATATGACAGGAAAATGTAACTGTAACTAGTCAACAAGAACTGCAACCCGACAAGAACTATGTGCGTGAACTTGTGTATTTAGAATACATAGTTGGCATGTAGGGGTTTATAAGGCTAATAAGGCCGTCATAGACGACTAGCAGTCAGGAATAAACAGGTATAAGGCTGATGGTACAGTCACGTACCAACAGCTAGCAGTCACGACAGGGGGAAGGGTAAACCACATGCCTCCTAGTATTCTCCCACCCGATACGAAAAGCAAGACATGAGAATCCAGTATTCAAGACATGAAATCCAGTGTTCTAATACTACGTGTAAATATCAATGTTACTAGTAGAGCAAAGAAATTAATTATCACAATATAAAGATTAAACTTGAAGTGCAGGTACTTGCCTGTTGTTTGGATCCAATTACAGTTTTGTGTCTCGGGGAAATTTTCAGAAATGTGTCCAGATGCTGAAATAAATATTACCATCATGCTCAGAAGATATCAAATAGCTAGAAACGCCTATCCTTGGGTCCAATTTGGAGACAAGGGCAAAAACGACAGTTTCGGATCAAAACGGGGTCCGCATGTGGGCCCGCTTTGCACCGAAAAACGTGTCAGGGTCAAAGGTCTCTATTTTCATCAAACTTAGTGTCAACAGGTCAGGAAAGATGATACGAACCCAACGAAACTTCCATATTTGGATTCCGATGAGCCGATCACAAAATCGTCCGTCGAGCGGGGCCTGTGGGGCCCACGACACGCAATTTTGTCAACGTTCTCAGAATCGAGCCAAACTTGACCCACAGGACCAGCGTATCGCTACGAGTCCGATGGCGCAAGTTTCTTCTCGATCCGACGAGTGTACAAGAAGTTAGGGCAAATTACAGAAAAGTCGAATACGAGCGATGTTCGCGGATACGCGTTGATTCCGGTGTGCACGCACACCCGAATCAGCTTCCGCAAAATCTCACACGTCCGTATCGACGGCACGCACGTATCTGTGAAGACTGCGCGCGACCAAGTCATCCCGTTTGGCGGGGCGTACTCAGTTCCGGGGTAAAACAGGGTCTGGTTTTTTCCTATTTTTGGATCGCGGTGTGCGATCACCACAGGACGCGATGCCCCGAGTGGTTTGTCCGGACACCGAGAGGGTCATACAGGCTTCGCAACACAATTTGCGGAATCGAAAACAGAGCTACGAACAAAAAGTTACAAGTACCTGAAGGGGACCCGAAAACTAGGGTCGAATCGTGTCCGACACGTGTCCGACACGTGTCCGACACGTGTCGGATTCGGGGATTCGAATCTAGGGTTAGGGTTTGGGGATTCGGCTGAGCTCCGGTGGCTCTGCGGTGGCTCAGGGCGGGGGAGGCTGGCCGGGGGTGCAGCGGCGGAGGGCGGCGCGGTGCTCGGTCGGAGGCGGCGGCGCGGGGGCGGCCCAGGGCGGCTGTGCTGCTGTTGCTGGGCGCTGTCGAGCGGGGCCGGAGACAGGCGAAGGACGGGGGAGAGGCGACGGCGACGGCGGTGGGAGGGGCGAGGTGGCCGTGGCGGCGTGCGACGGAGGGGAGCGTGGTGGTGGAGGGGGTCGGCCGAGGGAGAATTTAAAGGGAGAGAGGAGGCTGGGGGGCCGATAGAGGCGGTGGAGCGGCGTGGAAGGCGGAGGAGGTGGGTGAACGTGGGGTGAGGTGGCCGCTGGAGCGGGCGGCGCCGGACGCGGGCAGCTGGGCTGGGTCGTGGGAGAAGAAGAGGGTGCGAGCCGGGTGCGGGTCGGGCGGCGGGCAGACCCGACCCGACCCGACCCGGTAGGGCTGGGCTGGGTTCGGGTTTGGGCCCAATGGGCCGGGCCGCGGGCCGGGTTTAAAATAAAAAGAAAATTAATTATAATTATAATTATAATAATAATAAAATCAGTAAATAAATTAATAAATAAATAACAATTAAATAAATAGATTTAATTGTTTTAAAAATAGGTCCGGGGCCCAATAAATTCCAAAAAATTACCCTAAGTCCAATTTTCTATTTTACACCCAAAAATATTATTTTATAATATTTTAATGTTATTTATTATCAATAAAAAAAATTATGTAATAATTCAAAACCCTGATTTTAATTACAGAAAATTCTCAGAAAATTCCAGAAAATTACAAAAAATCCATTTTTAATATTTTTTTGAAAAAATCAGGGGCTTACATCATCTGCACCTAGTAGAGTTTGCTTACAACAACAACTACCAGATCAGCATTGAGATGTCACCATTCGAGGCTTTATATGGACAAAGGTGTCGTACACCGTTATCTTGGGATAATGTTGGAGAGAGAGCTTTGTTAGGGCCAAAAATGGTCGTGGATGCAGCAGAAAAGGTAAAACTCATCAGAGACAGACTGTGAGTGGCGCAGGACAGATAGTGGCATTGGGACGATAGCCACCGTAGACCCCTAGAGTTTCAGGTATAAGTTTTGTTATTTTGGTTTATGATTATTTTGTTTTAGATTGCGTGTTAAGACTGTTTGTTCTAGGTTGGCGATTTGGTGTTCCTACGTATTTCTCTGACACGGGGCACGATTCATTTTGGTAGAGGCGGAAAGCTTAGTCCACGATACATCGAGCCCTTCAGTATTCTTGCAAGGGTCGATGAGGTGGCCTATAGACTGGACTTGTCGCCTGCTCTAGATGGAGTGCATGATGTGTTTCACGTGTCGCAGCTGAGACGGTACGTGGCAGATCCTAGTCACGTACTAGATCACTCGGAGATCGAGGTTGGACCGACGCTCAGCTATCCTGAACAACCCGTTGAGATCTTGGATCATAGAGAGAATGTATTGCGGAACCAGACTATTCCTTTGGTTCGTGTTGCATGGAGATATCACTTTCCAGGCGAGTCAACCTGGGAAAGAGGGGACGAAATGCGCGAGCAGGATCCGTATCTCTTCGAGACTTGAGGTATAATTCTTTGTTTGATTGTTGTTCTTGTGCTAGTTTATTTTTAATTTCGAGAACGAAATTCTTTTAAGGAGGGTAGACTTATCACTACCACATTTCAGAATAGGGGTATTTTGTCTTTTTATTAATTAATTTAATGTGTTAATATTGCATGATAACTATTTATATTTAATTACGATAATTTTGTTTAAGTGTTGCACTTTACCGTTGCTTCGATAATTAAAGCACTACACTAGCCACTGCCTTCCAATTAATTTCACACCCTTGTCCTAGATGTGCCAGTCTTTTATTGTGATCCTTGTGTAACTCATAACTATGTCATGATGTGCTTCATTTTAGTCGCACAACATTCGTCGTAAACGACTATATTTAATTTAATATAAATACAACTTTGTTTTCTTGTGCGTTCCAATCGAAATTGGAGACACAATCTCGACCCATTTTTGAGCAACCAAAATTAGGGTAATATTCTATTCTGGGTCTTCTTCATTCATGACACTTGTGTCCCACTTAATTTTAGTCCCATGTACTTCTAATTAATTTTATAACACCAATTACATTTATTTTAATTTAATTAAACCATAAATCTAACTTGTACAATTTTCCAATTGTTGGGCACTTTTACGCAAAAGTGCATTAAGGTGTCCACCCCGTTGGACACAACACGTAAAGAAACCCATTTCTCTTTCATGTGAATTTTTCCATAAATTTCGGGAGTCTGTAACTCAACATCAACCTCCTTAAACCATGGCCCTCCAAAATTTGAACCAAATGCAATCCTAGCCCTCCAATACCTACACAAGAATCCAAGCCCTTTTTTCCAAGGAGTATGTGGACCAAGCCCAATTTTCTAGGTCAAACCAACTCCTTTATATATATATATATATATATATATATATATATATATATATATATATATATATATATATATATATATATATATCATTTTCTTTTCTTTATTTTTCCTTCTTTTCCCTAAACCTAAAATAAACTCCCAGCCGACCCCAACCATTTTCCCTGTTCACCCATCGTCCCCCATCCTTCACCTCGCCGGAGTTCACCATCCCCCGTCGGACCAGAGCCCTCCGCCTGAAACCACTCCACACGATGCTGCACCTGCCTTCCCGTCGACCCTCCAGACCGTTCGCCTGAACGCCGTGAACCTCGCCGAGCCATCGCGTCGACCGGGAACCTGCTGTCCACCCGTCGATGAACCATTGCTTAAGCCGAGCACCACTGCACTCGCCATCCCGAACCGGCCAGACTGCTGCACTCGCCATCCCGCTGTCCCGACCGCTGAACACGACTGCCACTCGACCGGATCCACCGAACGCCTCGTCTGACCCGCTATCGTCGACCCGCCTGCACTCGCCTGAGAGCACTGCGCCCGCTGCACCTGAGCACGCGACGCATGCTCGACCGAAGAAGCTGCAGACCTGCCAACTTAACGGCATACTATAGCCGATAGAAGGGCCAGCTTATGGCTGAAAGCCAACTTTTTGGCGTGAAGGATGAGAAAGCGAATGATTCTATCTATAGTCCCGGATCCGCCCGGGATGACGCAATTACGTAACCAAAGCATCAGATATCCCGTCAGCACGGCTTTGGCTGATAACTTGTGCATATCCATGTAAAAGTAGCTGAGTTCTTCTTCAAGACTACCCAGCTCATCCGCGGGTTCGTCTTCTTCATCCGTGGAACCCTCAATTTCCTCTACCTCGACAGCAGCCAGTTTCTGATGCGCCTGAATTAGGTCAACCACTTCCTGTTTAGTTTGCGACGCTCGGACGTGAACTCTCTAGAATCTTTCAAATCCGGAGAAAGATAACGAGTCCAAGCAGTGATATGGGGAGAAGACCCCTCAAAGGATTTTTTTTTTTTTACAGCCGCTGATAAATGCCATGATTGCACAAAAATTCCTAGTATACTGCCAGGATTTCTGGGTTCTCTGCCTCGAACTCTCTGAGTTTTTTGTTACTCGAGGTATATTCTTCGTAGGACTCCTCGCCCCAAGAAAGTTTTGAGACAGCATGCATCTCGTGCAAAGCCAGTCCCATCTCGCCACCGGGCGTGAAGAAGGTCCATGTCTGACAGTTATATAATTCTATCAGGGCAACGAATATTGGTTGGTTCATCTCCAGTCCATAACACGTACACCTCACAGTGAAGAATAAGTCGGCGGCCTTGAGTTCCCGCTCATACTTCCTCAGGATCCACAGAGTCAGGTGACACCAGGAGACACTATAGTGTGCCCAGCTGAGAACCCGCAACTATCCCATGGGATAGGAGCCCTTCCTGGCAACCTGATGGAGAAAGGTGTCTGATGCATATATACTTAGGTTCGGTCTCAGTTCACTATTGATGAGGCCAGGCTTCACTCCAAGAAAGGAGTAGGATGGTGACTACTTTGCGCTATAAAATTCCCCCTTGCTCTGCCCGGTCCCGCATCGGACGTTACCAAGAGGAGCCCCCTCGGCTCGGGGGTCAAGTCCTAGTCCATATACCATGGACCCATCATCACCTTCAGGTCCGACAAAGCCAAGTGACAGCCGAAGGAAGGAAATGTCATCTCTGTTCCGCGGAATATGAAAGACCAGTTCTTCCTGATCTACCCCACCAGAGAAGACTCCAGCACGTCTCTGAACATGAAGTATGGCTTCTTAAAGAATTCTTCCTATCCTTAGCAGAAATCTCCCCTGCGTTCATCTGACTCAACAGAAAAGCAGATGTCTGCTCGGTGATCATATGTTGGCGTTCAGGAGAAATATCTTTTTCAAGCTGCTTCCTGCGAGATCTGCAAAGTTCATGTTTAAGGGCAGCAGGTTTTTTCCAAGGACCAATTCACCGGAGGGTATGGTGGGCAACATCACTACAAGTTAAAAAGAACATGGTTAGAATCATCAAGAAAAAATAAATAAGCATACTCATCCGGCATAGAACCTCTATGCAGTCGATTAATACATGAAGCATGTAGCATAGATCTATACGGCTCGAGTCACCCGTGTGGCCAAGTAAGCCATGTGACATGATGGATCATGCGGCACGGTCACCCATGCGACAGGAATATTCATGCGACCGGGTTGCACAGTGAGAAGTTGGCGCATAGATGAATCAATGCATCCAATTGTGCATATGTGTCTCTGTGTTCAAGTATTCCACTTTGTCTTCTTCGACGAACTTACCCTTAATCGGCGGTTGAACATCGTCAAAAAATAGGAAAGGAGCATCTTCGACGGCATGGCCCTTTCCCTTGGCCGTGGCCTTGCCCTTGGGGGCCTTCTTGGCAACAATGGCGGCGGAGGATGCTTTGGGAGCCATGGCAGCAAGGAGGAGGAAAAGAAGAAAGTTAGAAAACTTGAGGGTTTGTAAAAGATCCCCCTCTCTCTCCCCCTATATATAGGGGGACTATGCGACAACGGATAACGACAGTGGCTGTTCGAATCCCGGTCAGCGATCTGCCTCGATCTACGTAGCTGCAATGATTGGCGTAACTCCTCGGTAGTTGAGCCACTTTATCCAATGACGACGCAGAATTTTAAGAGGTCCGCTAAAAGATCAAAATAAATCTCCTCATTTAATGATCGGACAGCCTGTCAGAGACAGCTATGGGACAACGAGACTATGCGACATTACCTGTATATGCGACCAAAAGCGCTCACCCATGCTTCTTTTAAAGTATTCCAAACTTATCATTATGGAAACTTTGAATGGGGTCTTGTAGAAGCATAAAAAAATCATGTAGGCCGCATAAAGGTCATGCCCCCTCAACAAGCCGCAGAGAAGCCACATGCGACCTGAGCTACGAAAGCCACAAAGATGCCACATGCGGCTAGAACAAAGAAGCCACAAAGAAGATACATGCGGCCGGGTCAAACCAAAGATTAAGAAGCCGCATAGTATACTATATGCGTCATGAACGACCACCGAGCATGGAGGCCGCATAAGGACCCCATGACACAGATTTTGATGTCTGTCAGAAGCACTGACAAATCACTCATCACTTTGAGATGCTTCAAGACTCATGGAGACGATATCTCAGAAAAATATAATAAGTCATATCAGTACATTAATTGCTTCGACAAACGTGACATGCTACGTGTTACCTTGTATGCGGCTACGCCCTATGCTAACTCGCCAACATGCAGCCAGAGTGTCCATTCGACCAATGCCCAAACGAGAGCACGTATGCGGCTACAAGACCCATGTGGCCTCGCCACCATACGGCCAGAGTGTCCATTCGATCAAGGCCCAAACGAGAGCACACATGCGGCTACAAGACCCATGTGGCCTCGCCATCATACGGCCAGAGCGTCCAGACGACCAAAGGCCAAATGAGAGCTCGTATGCGACCACGACAATATGCGGCCAAGTTGTTATGTGGCCTTCTGCTCACAAGATCTTCCTGTTATAATTGCAGAGATCTTCGCACAGTTTATGCTAACTACGTATCCAGCTGACCAAGTCACGCACACAACGGGTTGGTAATAACCCCAAGATCTTTTTAATATCATATCTCAACCAAGACCACGTGGCAATCGGACCATGAGGAGACAGTTGCAACCGTATTCTATTGAAGGAGCCTTATGCGACCACCAAATAGAGACATATGTGGCACTAATAGCCTATCAGCACGATGGCTCTATATAGGAGCAACTTAAACGTTCTAAGGGCTAGCTTTTTCCTTCTGCTTCAGAGAGAAAGCATACCAGCTCCGGTCAATACGGAGACAAAGCATACCGAGATAAGCGATGAGATAACGTAATTTTTTTTGCCCTGCATCGGATTGTCCACGGAGTAAAGGAGATGTCATAGTACTCATTGTCCATCGCCACACCCCAGAATCAAATATATTGTACTTAGATTATCCGTCCAGGACCTCTTTGTACTTTCTTTCGTTTGTTAGTTAAATCAAGCTCTTTTTAGAACTTTTGAATTTAATGGCAAACACTCTAGTATATAGTTGGAGAATAAATCAAAGTTGCGGATAAGTTAGCTTGAAATTGATGCAAGTAGTGCTTGATAGTTTCGTAAACGAATACGTGAATCATGTTGAACGATTTTGAGAATACGATATAAGAATTATGGTTTAGAGATTTGAATCGTAACTTGGTGAACTTTACATGGATAGATGGATAAGTAGACTTGAGTGAATTGCTTACTTCTGAGAAGATAGACTATGTTAATTGATAAGTTTGACATATGATATCACATGATGCATCAAGGATTGTATTGCAATAGATTTTATCTTATGATGGTTTTGCTGAATGAACTCGTATCCCTGGCTTGAGATACTTTATTTGGGTAGGATGATCTATGCTTGATGTTAGAAATTTGAGTGATGCAAGCTTTGGGTAGAATACTCTGTACAAATGAACAATGTATTGGCTTTAGTTTTGGGTGAGCGTGGTACTTTGGATTATAAATTATGGATGGTGATCATGATTGTAACTATGACCTGGTGAGCTGACCTAGTGGTTAGGCAGACAACCCCTTGACGAGATTTGAGTTAGTGTGATCGACCTAAGAATTGCCTGGGTAAGACTTCAAGGCTGGGGCAGCAATAGATAGAATTAGGAAGTGGTTTTAAGACATGTTCCTTATAAGAGTTAGTATTCAACGTGATTTGAACAAATGACTGAAATTAGGGATTTGTAGATAGAATTACTTGAAATCGAATGAATAGTACAAGCAAAATTATACGTTAATATCAAGGACTTATCAGATTTGTGTTAGAGTTGAATGTATGAAATGAATCATGGAGAACTTGGATGACGCATTGAATATAAATAAAAAAAATGTATGCTTGAAAGATGTTCTTGATGGTAGTGCAATACAAGGGATCGAATCGAATTAGAATTGACTTGGATTTTAATTGACTCTGCTCGGGGTATCATGGTAATTTCATAAGACGGAAGATACTTGATGATGAATCGTGTAATAGCAGGGATTTATTGGAAATAAAAATGAAGTGTTGATAAACGGGTTGGATATAAAGTTGATATGTGTCAAGATGGAAATAAGTTGAAGATCGTTTGGAAAGATTGAACAAACATGGATTTTAACCTGGTTAGGATGCAGACGATATCATCGAAATATATATCATGTTGGAAGAGTATGATTGTTATATGCATAAGGTATGAATAAGGATTTGGTGTCACGCCCGAGAACCAAAATACTGGAGAGAGGGGGCAGACAACGACTAGCTACATATACTTAGAGAACGCCAGTACTCCACATATACGGTAAAGCTATAAAACATGGGGGTTAACACTATAATCCAACAGTCAATCCTAGGTTACTCTGTCTTAGGTGTCTCAATCACAAGCAGATAAGCAATATACAAAAAATATAAACATCAGGAGCAAAATAGTAAAGCGTCCCAGACTAAATATACATAGATGATCATGAAGCTAGTAATACAAAATAAAGAAATAGCAGAGTATAAGTCATACATGATCAACACTAGCCATGTTCTAGAATAAGCTAATCATGTCATTGCCCGTAGCCAGAATGTCAAGTCAAAACACAAGCTAACACGTGTTCGGTGGCTAAACGCCTCAAAAGAATATACAATACGAGATCTAGTGGGGATAGAAGGAAACCCATTCAGGCTATTTGGTGCTCCTGGTAGTCACCATCAGCAGGAAGGAAAGTAAGATCCTCGGACTCTGCTACCGGATCTGGCCAAGCAAAACCAGTGGGGTCAGACCCCCAATAGCAAGTACCACAAAGGAAGGCCAAAAAATAGAAACTAAAACCAATACCATCTTAACACAACAATATATAAAGACATAAGTAAATAAATGTGTTTCGAGACTCGTGCGCTACCACTGCACTTATCTCGAGAAAGAAAGACAATTAGCTAAGTAACAGATGATATATAAAAATAACTATAGAAAACGAAAAAGCCGGCAAGCGACAAGAGAACATAGGAACTTCTCAAAATTGGAATCATAACCCATAAACTAGACAAGGACTAGGGTTATGGAACCCTTCCTGAGCCGAACTTAGCCTCTGGCCTCCCACCGACACATATGAGAATACAAGAAGAGAAAGGACAATAAACGGGTAAAAGTACAATCAATAAAGCACAGCCAAGCAATAGTACGGCTTAATACGTTAACTAACGAGGGTTGTCACAAATCCTAGTTACTAACAAATGTACTACTAAGGATTTCTATGGTCTCATGCCCTGCAGTCTGTCCAGGTTATCCAGACAAGGTCCGAGTCCAAGAATAGCGATGTCCGAGTGCAGACAGCGCGAATATAACAACTATGTAAATGTAAAAGCAATATAAAGACAGAATTAATCTAATTAACAGTGCATAATTAAGGAAACTTAATGTAAGGACAATGTCAATATCAATGCCATGTCATAGCTGGATTGCATCACTCGACGGTGAGTTGGAAGTGTGACTTACTCGACGACAGGCTACAAATCCATTAGTGTGGCCGGGATAACAGGACTGCATACAACCAGAAAACCTTCCCTCCCATGATCTAATGCTTATACTAGTTATTATTCCTTGACAATTTCGTTAGGATTCTAGGTGTGGCATTCCGTAGAATATATCCAAGTCATGTATGCAAGACCAGACAATAATTTGATAGTCAATAGCATATGCAAAGACAAGCCACAACAGGGGATATACAAGCAGGAAGACAAGAGTACGCTACCACGAGCCATTATCTAGCATGTAGTGGCCAAGTGTATAAAGGGCAGTTATCCCCTAACTATACCAGATATTGGATCGGGATATGTATAGCATCAAGGAACAAGTAAATAATAAATCTATAATTAAACCCATCGAGATCGAACCATAACCCTTAAACCAAACAAGGACCGGGGTTATGGATCTTTCTCGATAGGCCAGTAAGCAATAAGAAAACTTGAAAACTCCTCGAGATTAATACTATAACCCTTAAACCAAACAAGGACCAGGGTTATAGATCTTTCTCAGTCGATCCTAGTCCCTAATCACTTACCGATGTATAACTAATAGGGTGAAGCAGTTTTCACATAAGCACCATGCAAGAAAAATAAATAGCACAAGAACATAAAGCATATGAAAAAGAGAGCACAATCGGTATACCTTCGGTACATACCAGTACACCATCGGTATGCCAGTCCAGAGACTATAAAAACACAGCAGCAAAAAAATTCTAACAAATCGGTATACCGTCGGTATACTCCAGTATACCGTCGGTATGTCGATCTAGAGCTACCAAAAGGACAACAGATTTTTGATTCCAACAAATCGGTGTACCTTCGGTATATACCAGTACACCGTCGGTATGCCAGTCCTGAGACAATATCCTGAAGTTGGCTAACAATGTCGATAAGGATCGGTATGTCTACATAGATCGGTATACCATCGGTATACTGTAGTATACCGTCGGTATGTCGATAAGGTTCACATAAAATATCTAAAATCTAAGTCGGTCAAAATTGGTATACCGTCGGTATACTTAGTATATCGTCGGTATACTTAGTATACCGTTGGTATGCCGGTTTCCAAGGAAAAATTAGGCCAAAGTCAGATCTGATTTCGGGACCCAAATCAAATCCAAAAAATTTACCAGGACCAAATCTAAAAAGAAGTCAAGTCTAGTGGTAAGTCTCATATCACAATATGGACTAAATCTCACGGTCATAACTCCGATACCTTTCTGTTACCGAGTTACCAAAAAGGGACAAAACAAGATTCTACCAGAAATTAAAATCGAGACGGTCAAAGGCTAGAAATCATAAGATGAACAATAATAGTAAAGCAAGTCTAAGCTAAAAAGCAACAACCAAAGCTCCAGAAAAAAATAACATAATGTAAAAGAAATCTCATATATCAGCAAGATATACTTGCCTACTGCGAGCTCCCAACCTCAACCTTCTAGTCCACCACCACGAAAGTGTTCAGAAACCACACTCCAGGTCTCAAGACCAAGCTCCAAGCTCAAGAGAGAAAGGGTGGAGAGAAGAGAGAGAAAGAGAAAATAAAGAAATAAAATAAAATCAAGTACTATTTATAAAGAAGATCTCAAAAATATCTCAAAAAATTAAAACAAATATTTGTCGGGTAGTATACCGTCGGTATACTGTAATATACCATCGGTATACTGTAGTATACCATCGGTATACCGGTCAGGTAGTAAAGTTTCAATTTTCCAAGTTTTTAAAATCCCAAAAAATCCAGAAAAATAAAACATGCAGTATAAAATACGTATCCATATTCCGATATAGATACTGTGGGACAGAGTCTCACATTTGGCTAAGTCTTGTCCGATGAATTAGCCTTCAAAAGATAAAATATGTAAGGGTCAAGTTATAAACTTGGAAGATAGTGCATGATTTCTAGCGCGATTGAGCGATGGATCAGGATAGAAGATTGTATAGCAAAATACGATTTGGATCTATATTTGAGAAATGTCACATGCAAATAATTGGTGGGTATTGAAGCTGAAGTTCTAAGGATTTTTGGGATGTTGGTTAGGCGTAACACTAGATTTAGTCAGACGATACCAAGTGATTGGTTGGAACGTATTCATGACTCGAAAGTAAAGTGATAGAACGTCGGGTGGTTCAACCTAGTTCTAGTTTAACCCTTGTGTAAGCAAGTTATAGCATACCCATGTGTTTGAGTAGTGCAGCTCTGCACTAGACGCAGTAGAGATTGAGGCAAGAATTTGATAGACTGCAAGGATATAGACGGACTTGAAATGGATAAAGGAACGATAAGTGTACCCGTAGATTTGAAGATAAACATGATATGTTCAAGTTTGGAATAAAAGTGTTGTTCTTGGATGAGTTATATCTTAGTAAGTTTTGATGATGAAACTTATTTTGAGTGGTGTATTATGTAACAGTCCACTTCTCTCAGTTCTGCAAGATGACTCAAATGGCGTATCGACACTTGGACTTGGAGTTTCAGCGGTTCACTCGGAGTCTCGCTTGGCCTAGGCAAGCCCTCGTTCAGATGGGTGTCTATGATGAACCTGTTTTTGCTTGGCTAGTACACCTAAGAATTTGGTTATACATGCTAGATCACTAGGCGATAACCCCTTGCATGCTAATAATAATATAATGCACATAGATAAGAGAGTAATCCCATCTTGTATTGCTTGCTTAGAACATAGAAATAAAACTTGTATATTGTTAGTTCCTCGCACTATCCCTTAGCCCCTGCTAGCGTATCGCTTATGTTTGCAAGTATGGCTCTGTCGCATATTTTCTTAAGTTATATATTCATACTGTTCTAATGCATGTCTGGTTTACATAATCGCTATGCTCGTCTCGTAAGATTCATGCCATGACCCAGTAACACTATTCCTGTCTTGCATTCATCTAGTTAGCTAGAAAACTATTGAATAGTTATTTCCTGCAAGTATAAAACTAAAAGTATTCAGGGCCGTTAGATCGATAAGGCATTTCCTGAACTAAGGGATTGTACCATGTCAAGTAAAGCAAGAATCACAACTCGTGAAGCAATGCTCGTTCATAACAAGAATCAAGAATTATCATGTCATATCGTGACTCTGGAAGACCAAAGTTGTATGTCACAGAAAACTTGGTGTACAAGGAAGATTCTCGAATCTTGTTCCGCGGACGGTCTCCGGGGCCCCAGGACTGATCCGATCCGGATGGAACCTTATGCAGTCTTAATCATGTGCGAGCAGGATGGCGTGTGCGCCTCATGTAATTTTTTCTGCGCTATTCTTACGCTAAGACTGATAGTCTCATATGCTGGACGAGATGGCATATAGCACCTCATGTACTTTTTATGGTACACCATCCTCGTCAATGACTATAACTCGTCCTTTATGGCTATGCCAGTGAATCATGTTCATATAGATTAAGTCATCCTCGCTTAGCGGTATCACACCCATGCGAGGATGAACGGCCCTACGGGGCCGGGGCGTGACAATGGGTTGCCTCGCTGGTTACCATGTGGCTAGCTTCACTAGTAACCTATTGGGTAGCCTAGTTGGTTTCTACATAGGTAGCTCTAGGGGCGGAACTAGGTGAAGCCCTACCCGGGCTGTAGCCCGGGGTCATTTTTGGAATTTTTTTACTATTATATATATGGGTTTAAGAGAATAAAGTATTAGCAAGGACAACATCTAGTTTACTTAACACCCATGCATGGAATTAGAAATACATACACAGACCCCTGTATTCCTACATCTTGACAAGAATAGCTTAAAGGCTTTATCATGACAGGCTAAAAGGAAAACACAGGTTATATATGAACAATGGTTGTAGTAGTGAAAGGGAATCATAAGAGAATAAAGACTGTTGAGACTCGTGAAGACGACGAGGATGATCACGAATCACAAAAATGTTGGTAATTACAGTCAAGTGTAGTGTCGGTAGCTTCAGAATAAGAGCTACAACAGCCCTTTACTCTGCTACTTGTACTCTTGGAAGGTTTAAAAATGGTAATCCCTACCCGGTTAACATAAAAGCATTTGCTGGAAATCATGAGTTGAATACTTGTTATCTATATTTACGATGAATGTATATTTTTTTCTTAAGTTTATTGTCTATGAAAGATTTTGAATCGTTGAATTTATAAAGAAAAAAAATTTTGCATAAATTTTTAGAACTTTGTAGTAACTATTAGCTTACTCACCCTACTTTAAAATCATGGTTTCGTCCCTGGGTAGCTTTGTTGGTAGGCTTATGAGTTAGCCTCACTGGTTACCTTTGTGGGTATCTCCGTTGTGTTAGTCTCGCTATTTTGCAAGTGTCGTTGTAGATTGTTCTATTTTGGTAACTTCTCCCATTACCACGTCAAGATATGTCGCCATGGATGTTCAATTTTTATAACTGATTAGTAGTGGCTACTCTCCTATGTAAAGAGAGTAGAGTACCAATACTCGGTGCAAGAAGTGAAAAGGAAAAAAAACTGTGAATAAAAGAGATCAGACCTCTTTATCAGCTCGTCTGAGCTTCTGTAACAGTACTCTAGTGCTCATCCGGTTTGTCCATCAACACATCAATGCTTGCTCCGTCAAAGGAGGTAAAACAACAAGCGTTCTAGAAGTTTGCTTTGATTGAATGAGAAAACTTGTTGGTTCCTGCAAACGAATTGATGTGAAAGACGGTCGATATCACTTTAAGCAACAATTTTGATCACTCCAGCAGAACAGTTACACTGCTGGATTTTGGTAGGAGTTTAATTGATGATTTTTTTTAGAAAATTTAAGTTGCATCCCCACTTTATTTATCCATATTCGAGGTGCACTCCACATGATTTTGATAATGTATGATACCTCCACTTTTAACAGAAACTAACAATCAACTGCTTTGACTATTAATTTTTGACCGTAATACCCCTTTCCTCTTTCCAACCCCCTCTCTCCTCTCTAGTGTACAAATGAGGGTATTTTTGTCCAAAAATTTTGGTCAAAGGAGTTCAACGTTAGTTGGAGACAATTTTTGTCAAAAGTGAGAGGTGTCATACATTATGGTAATCGTGTGGAGTGCATCTTGAATATGGGTAAATAAAGTGGGGTGCAACTCAATTTTTTTTTGAATGAATTCCATTGATAATATTGTCATAAGAGTTTTTCACTTCTAAGATTTTACCCTCTCTACCAAGATTTACTTATTTCAAGTGATCAATGGTTAGTCTTTGAAGGCTTGTACAAGATTTCAAGAATATCAATAACAAATACTTCTCTAATGAGTACGAGAATAATATATAAGTTAAAACTTGTCTGTGAATCTTCAATAATCTCCTCTTCTTTCTGATGTATCTTGTGCTTAAATTTTATGCGAGTCATGTTCCACACATTAGAGAGAACCTATTTAGTGTAAATAATATTAGTTCCAAGATGGATCAAAGATGGTAGAATACGGGACATAGGAGAGCTACTAGCGAGACCCGAAGTTCCGTTCTCTACTAGAATCCAAGTTGTCGTCGAGATCAGAGATTCACACAAGAGTTCATCATATGATATATTTTTATTTCAATGAAGCACAAACCAAGATCAGATTATAAACTGACTTCGAGGAAAATAAAGATTACAACAAGCAACAAGTAAAATATTCTTCTCTTAACGTTTACAGATGCTACAATGAGAAAGAACGAAACAAAAGAAAATATTGAAGAAAAGCTCCTTGTTGAGGTAGTCAAAACCACCATTGCTCAAAGCAAGATTCTCCATAGAGACGATATGCCCCCAGGAACCAGTAAGTTCACAAATAAACTTCTGGAACGCTCAAAGTCACTTTCAAAAAATACTATGTGAGAGGGAGACACTCTAGGCCGCATATTATCTGGTGTTCTCGATTTTTTTTATTTGTTTTTCTATGTCCTCAAATGTAAGAGGAGTGTAAACACCCTAATTTTTTTAGAATTTAATTTTTAATTTTATTATAGGTATTTGTAATTACTGAGTTTAAGGGAAAAAATTTCTGTAATTTTTAGCCATATTCATGGATTTATAATTATGTGTATTTAATTAATTATTAATATAGTGCAGAAAATATATTTTTAGGTGTAAAACTATTAATAGAGTATTATAGTTTTTTTTTGGAATTTATTGAAGTCTAAAACTATTTTTAGATGGCTATATATATATATATATATATATATATATATATATATTAAACCAACCCAAACCAAACCAACCCCAACCCATATCCTAACCCTAAACCCACTAACCCGCAGACCCGTACCTGCATCTACAGTGCCCGAACCTCCCCCCTGCCCCCGCAGCCCGACTCCTCCCTTCCCCTCCCCCAAAACCAACGCCAACCCATCCCCTTCCTCTCCCAGTAACTCTCTTCACACCCCCTATATAAATCCTCATATAGCCGACCACCACCACCATCATCTCCTCTACCACCCTGACCATCGCCGACGCCGGACCGCCGTCGCCAGCCTCCGCGAAGAAGCCCGCTCCGACTTCAAGATCAGCAGCACACAGCGAGGTACCCTACTTTCTACCTCTGTATCTCCTTGCACATTAGACCTAATAATGACCCGTCAAGTCCTATGCGAAGACCACATAACCCCCTTGAACCTTGTGTAATTAGTTTGGTGTATCGTGTCCTGTGTCGATTGTAATTCGTGACGCAAAAAAAAAAATTTAACCCAGTTTGTAATTCAAAAACTCTTCCAACCACCCATGTTCATGTCTGATTTTCTTCCAACCTAGTTACTATTTTTAAATTCTGCTTGAACAGTAATTTAGACAACATAATCGAGTTTTGATCTCTTTAATTAGTTTATTTTATTTCATTGTATGTTGTGATTTATTCGGTGTTGAATTTGGCCGAAAACTTAGTTTTTTAAACCAAATTTTTCCCGAAATGGGGTGCGTCCCGCTAAACGAGGTGACTTTGCCATATGAGAATTATACCGAAAGGCACGTATCATCAACGCAGATGTATGAGATTTTGCAAAAGTTGATTTGGATGTACATGCACACCGGAATCAACGCATATCCGTCAAAAAGTTCCGTATCGACATGTTCTAACACTCATCATAATTTCGTGTGTGCCAGCCATTTTGCAACAAAACTTGTGCCAACATATTCGTAGCATTACGCTGGTCCTATGACCCAAGTTTGGTTTGATTCTGAGAACGTTGACGAAACACCATTTCGCGGGCCCCACGGTTCTACTTGATGGGCAATTTCGTGACCGACTCATCGGAATCCAGTTCTGGATGTTCCGTTGGGTTTATATCATCGTTCTGGACTCATAGATACTAAGTTTGACAAATTTAAAGAACTTTGTCTCTGGCATATTTTTTGGTGCGAATTGGGCCACATGTGGACCCCGCTTTGACCAAAAACTGTCAATTCTACCCCCGTATTCAAATTGGACTTATGGATAGTTAATTCTTTCTATTTCAAGTTTTCTGAGAGCAATGGTAATATTTTTTTCAGCATTTGAGGCGTACCTGGAGATTTTACTATTATAGGAGCAATTGACAGAGCTTAAAACCCAGGCAAGTGTACCTTGCCAACTTGCACTAAATATTATGATATTAATTGCTTGTGTTCTTTCTTTTTACTTCTGTGATTTACTTGTTCACCCTAGGGCCATAAGATGTTACTTAGCGTCCGAACGAGATTCAGGTGTCGACGTCGTACGCGGAGTCATGTAACATCACTTAGAGAGTTGATACCACAATCCTATTTTTATGTTCTTGCACTACTAGCACGACAGACCATAGGACACCTGATACTGATTACATGAGACAGAGTTCATCCTCATGTATTTCTTGGTACCAGGATTCTGTGTAGGACTATAGGCTTCATGACGTTTACATATATACTTATATACTTGTACTTATGACTCGTGGTGATAGATAGAGGTCTTGGCCCTGCGTGTTACTATGTGATACGTGAGGTTACATGGGAGGGGAGAGTCACACCATACTACAAGCTGATTATATATATATATATATATATATATATATATATATATATATATATATATATATATATATATATATATATATATATATATATATATATACTACATTACTGGTGGTGCCTTAGACTCTGTCTTTGGCACATTTACTGGCCCTTCGAGATATTACTTGATGCTATGGGCTCCCCTTAGTTATTTATGCTTATTGTTATTTCATATCTGGATATATGTATTGGTGATATTCTCTTTCCTTATTTGTGTTGGGTTGTTCCCAGAGACACTATTTACATGGACTTGTTGATGGACTATTGCCTTTATTTATTATCTTGACTGGTTTATCATATTGACTTGTGTTTACTTTCTGTGGATGAGATTAGAATTATACTATGATAGATGGTGTAGAATGTATGTATATTTATTACAGCTTAAGTGCACTCTAACGGGTCCATTAAATTGGGTTTGTCCATTAGAGTTGTGCTGCTGGCCATTGCCACGTGGCTAGTCCCTCGGTATTTTGGGACTGGGACATGACAAGGAGGTCCTCTATTTATAGAGAAAAATAACACATATACGGCCTGAGGAAACTCTAGGCCGCATATGCGCTGACTGACCAGATCCCCCAAAATCTGAGTGTCAGAGACGCATCTGCCGCCCGTACCGCATGTGCTGTCTCTGTCGCCTAAAATATTGTACTGTACGAGGAAGACAGCGCCGCCAAACGCAGAAAGAAACTGCTTATGCCGTCTAAATCAGACCTTGTCCCCTTCACATGGGACTCGCTCATCCAAAACTGGTCGCATAACGTCAGACCGTATAGCGTCAGGCCGCATAGCCCAGGCCGCATAGCGCCTGGCCATAAAGACCCTGGCCGCATAGCCCCTGGCCACATAACGTCAGGCCACATAACCCTTAGTCGTATAACGCCTGGACGCATAGTGCCTTGGCCGCATAGCGCCGAATCGCATAGCGCTTTGGCCGCATAGCGCCAGGTCGCATTAGCCATGAAGCATGCGCCAGAGCTAGCAACAGTGCATGCAACTCGCACATGAAGGACCGCATGAGAGCCATGCGACGAATCTGACATAATAAGTGCAAAGTGCGCCAACAAAGTGCCACTTTGCGCCCTTGAGCCCGTGCCCGAGTCTGAGTCCGAGTCCGAGTTTATAAGCCCCTTAAGGGCTTAGCTCCTAAGGGATAGTTCCCAAAGGTGGTAACAAAACAAAGATTGTCATAATGGAGATCACACTTAATCCCTCTAAGAAAGTTAACCCACATGGGCCTCCACCCCATGTGCATATACCAATACTAATCAAAGCTAGATATTGAGATATAATATTAGTGGTTTTTCAATGTGAGACTAAAACTCCCAAATTTAAGTAAAAATACCAACAATCTCCTACATATATCAAAATATATGGTTGAGCGTTCCTCACAATGACTGTCATTATGAATTATGATAGATGTCGACGATGACTTGAATCTTCGGGTCAAACAACAGTAAGATACAAGAATATGCTAAGCCTTGAATCTGCACCATAGCTGATATTCTTTCCACTCACACAATGACTTCAGCTGTGCCATCCGATCATACGTTAAAGGCCATGTGCTAACCAGGTCTCAGTGTATGTATCTTGGACATCTACAAGCTTTCCCTCAAGAGACGGCCTATATCTCTATCCATACAATTAGGTGAGTTCTTCCACTATAGAGAGTTTTCTATCCGGCATGAAGCCTTGCACTTCTATGAGGTGCTACACCGCATGACATAGTCGCCCAAGGCCGATGATCCCCCACTTGTGGTGTCATACTATCACGATCCACACCCGGATATTCGGACATGAGTACGTGGGTACGTCCAGCCTACGCCACAGAATTGGCGGTAGAACATTGTCTAGGTCATTTTTAACTGTCTAGCATCTCAACAATATAATATGGTACATGTCAATCATCTCAACTCCAAACGGAGGAATAAAATGGTATCTCACAATATAACTAAACTCAATCATAATACAAACTAAGAAAGATAAGCACGAATGGAATAGCGAAGGAAAGAATAAGATATAAACCAAAAACTAAAATAATATGCAGCCCAATGAATCTCAACAATATAATATAATACAAGTCCAACACAAATAAACTAGACCTGTAACTAAGTTCTCCTGGTCTACCAAAGAATCCTCTAAAGATACACCGTCATATGGACCGTAGAATGTGGGATACTGTTCTATAAGCCAATCATCTGGAAAAATATATCCAGTCAGGATTGGAGTGAAGTACATACCTCTGAAAGCAGTTTCAATAGCATAATCGAGCATATAAATAGATATAGAAATAAAATACAAAATCACTAAACATATAAATGATGAACAATATATATACAAGTAATGTACGAGAATATAGAACAACAATATGAATATCAACAATATGAAATAACTGCAATCTAAACTAGCTAATGTGCCTCAGAATACAAGTTTATTATGTGATCGAGTTGGGTGAACATGATCAGGTAAGACGATTGCAAGTAAGATATGTAACCAGAATGTACACGATATAACAATGGGGCTTTGATCACATAATCAACTCCTACTCTCCCACCCCCAACTAATATTGATGGATCCAATCATGACACGCTACGAACACGAAATATAACCACTGAACACGAGCAGTGGGTGTACACGAATATCATAACCACCGAACACGAGCGGTGGGTATACACGAATATCACACTGAACACGAGCAGTGTGTGAACACAAAATATAATCAATATCTAATATACACGATGAGATGCAATCTACACGAGTACCCGCTGGAGATGGTAGGGGATAACATCTCCTGACGGGATCTATATAGTACCAGTCCGTGAAATCACTCTGTCGAAATCAATGTATACAATTCTAGAACATGCATATATACAATATTATGAATTAAAAACTATCAGAGAAATGTACTCGCCTGAAGTCCTGAGCAAGGTATGTCTCTCGATGCCCAAGGTGGTACCATACAACATATATATGGTATATTGCATCAATATAAGGTTCTAAAATGAAAATAAGTTAAGTTGATGCAATTCTAAGTCATAAAGCCATTTCTAGGTCAAACCGATGAAATCTAGGTTGCAAGAGTCTAAAACTAAGTCACTAAGTCAAAACACTATGAAACTATGCTATACAATCCAAGCTAAGATACTAAAAGGCATTCAAAAAGCTGTATCCTAAGATACGCAAGTTCATTTATATGAAAATAGTGTTTTAGATATATATATACAAGTCATTATACTTAATACTATATTAAAATAAGAAATTTAGGATTCCTTGGTCTTGCACCAATGCGTATCGCACCTATCTCGATACCCAAACTCAATACATTGGGTATCGGCCCAATACCTTGGTAATACCTTGGTATCCCGAGGTAACCCAAAACTCAACATATAACTAATACCAATAGATATATAAAACCTCAAAATAATACTAGCTATAACTAACACTAATATATATACATCTCAATATAACATAGAACTAATTATAATACTAACATACATAGATATGTATAGCTAATATAACTAACTATCAAAATACACTACCTATTAGTATATGAGACTAACTATCAATCATAATATATATATACTAGTTTACATAGCTAACTATCAACATAATCAAACATATCTAACTAACTAACTACTATAGTAACCAACTAGACTAAACCAACCCATTACCCAATACCTTGAGTATCCCTCAATACCTAGACATTACCTTGGTATCCCAAGGTAATTCAAATCCTAATACATATAGCTAATATATATAGCTAACCCCCGACTAAACTATACTAACATAACTAAACTATTAAAACTATTAACTACTAACATATAATACATACCAATATATAGATACATATACCTACATAATAACTTACTACATATCTAACAAGTGTATATATATATATATATATATATATATATATATATATATATATATATATATATATATAATTATCTAGACTAATATGTATATAACTAACTATCACACGAACTGCACTGCGGCACACTGCTCACTGCGCCGCGCGTTGTACAGCATGCTGCGCTGCACGCTGCTACGCCGCAACTGCTGCAGCCTGCTGCTGTGCGCTGCGTCGTAACCGCACAATGCTGCACCACAACCGTTGTTATGCCGCAACTGCTACTACTGCTGCAACCTGCTGCTGATGTGCGCTACACCGCGTTGTACCGCAACCGCACGCTGTTATGCCGCAACTGCTGCTGCACCGCAACTGCTGCTGCTGCGCACTGCACCGCGCTGTGTACGATCCGAGTTATGTGGTGGATCTTGATTAACTGGACTTGAAGGCAGACTTGACGTATGTTGAACACCCTGCGTGGATCTTGGATCGAAAGAAGAAGCTGCTTCAAAGTCGTTTGGTTCCTCTCGTGCGCGTGCTTTGGAGAAATTATTCGGTCGAAGAGTCAACGTGGGAGCTTGAGTTTGAGATGAAGAAAAAGCTTCCTTTATTGTTTTATAGTGGTAGGTTCTATTCCTAAGTTTCGTGGATGAAACTTTCTATTAGTTGGTTAGGATGTGGTCTCCCGTTCCCCCTTTTCGGGGAGCGCGACTATGAAATACTTCGGTATCGTTCGATCGGGATATATTGAATCAAGATATTTTCCTTGTTATGGATTTGCTTTTTTGGAATCAATTCTCATATTCAGTGAACCGTGTCCCAAGGATAGACTTAGCGACAGAGTCAAGAGGGACCTCTCCGCTGCAAGTTTTCTTGCCTAGTTTTCCCTATCGCCTTGTTGATTTCGTGCTTTTGAGTTAGTTTTTGGATTTGTGTTTTCTTGAACAATTTTGATGGATTTTATTGCTTTCGTTCGTTGAACTACACTTTCGTTTCAAGCTTGGAAAGAGGAGAAGAGGTATTGATCGACTGTTCGTGGCAATGTAGGTGATCGTGCAGTAGACGTCGCACGAGCGGAGTCTTGAAGCACCTCTTTCTCTTCCTCTACCCAACAAACTTGTGAGTGGCTACCATCCCGATTAGCTAGCTTTACTTCCAAGTCTTCACAACTATAATCTTGCTCACTTGATTGTTCCGATCAAACGATATCATAATAACTAAAAGATGTCAAGATAAAATAGAATAGACTTGGATTACCTTGTGCTTGTCAATCAACTTGTGAATGGTTACCTTGTTGCATGCTAGTTCGCTTAGAATATTCTTTCATTGTGTTTCAATTCTAGTTAGAATGTATACTTTTTCTATAATTGTGCTATGTATAGAACACACATTGCCGTTAAATAAACTAATCAGGAAGACTATACAAAAATATATCATGCCATGTTGATTCTCTCGTGCTCGTATTGCCTCGAACTGCATCTTTTGATAATTAGTTTTAAATGTCACATGGTCACGGACAACTTGTGCACAAGGATTTATGTTTCCTGCGGACGGTCACTGGGGTACTGACACCGTTTTGACCCGGACGAAACTTAGTGACAGTCTGGTATTTGGACAGAATAGCATGTAACGCCTCGTGTTCTTTTCGTTGCATCCCATTATCGCCCATGACTAATTCGTCCACTATGGTATAATGCTAGTGACCCCCATGTATATTTAAACTGTGCAAGCTAACTATGTCTTCGTGGCAGGGAAGGTCATGGTAAGCGTTGTGCAGGTGGTTCAGACGGGCAGGTAAAAGTCACTGAACGGTGGCATATTTAATTCAGTAAATTTTTATATATAATGATTTCTTGTAAAATAAACTAAGGCAAGATATAAAGACCACATAATAACTTGCATGCTTCATATAAACAACGTATTGATTGGTATAGTTGGGTTAGCTCGCCTTCACCAGTGCATTTTGATGTACTGACCCTCGTTGCAACAGGTTTTCCGCACCAAGGAGATCTTGCAAGAAGCTAAAGCGACTTCCCAATCCAGTCCACATATCGGTACGTCTAGTTCGTATCCTTGAAGCGTGTTTTGAAGTTCCAAGGGCTCGTGCACATACCTTATGCAGCTCCGAGGAAAGGCGATAGCTTCGTCCGAAGGTGCCTATAGCTTTGAAGTTTTAGTAAAAGGATGTAATGTACATGACAATTATCTCATTTTTTGCGTCAACTTTTGTTAGCCTGTGCGGCTACCATCTAACTCGTTCAAGAGTTTGTAAAAGATGTTCATTATCAATAAAGAGAACTTTTTCATGTTTCAATATTGTGTTCAATTATCTGCGTACTCTGAATATGTACTCGTTATATAAAATACCTTGGCCTTGTGCGATGCGCAACCTAGGCACACACGGCATCACGCCCGGGGGACGACTATCGATTTCACGGAATCAGGGCGTGACAAAAAATACCATGTGAGAGGGAGACACTCTGGGCCGCATATGATCTGGTGTTCTCGATTTTTCCATCTATTTTTCTCTATCCTCAAATGAAAGAGGAGGTCCTCTATTTATAGAGGAAAACAACAACTATGCGACCTGAGGAAACTCCAGGCCGCATATGCGCTGACCGACCAGATCCTCCAAAATCTGGGTGTCAAAGCCACATGCGTCGTCTTCGCCGCCTAACACGCTGTACTGCACGAGGCAGACAGCGCCGTCAAACGTAGAAAGCAGTCGCTTGCATCGCATACGCCACCTAAAGCAGACCTTGTCCCCTCCACATGCGACTCGCTCATCTAAAAATGGCCGCATACTGTCAGGCCGTATAGCGCCTGGCCACAAAGACCCTGGCCGCATAACGCCAGGCCGCATAACCCCTGATAGCATAACGCATGGACGCATAGTGCCTTGGCCGCATAGTGTAGCGCCCCGTTCTCCCGGTGCGGAGAGCGCGGCTAAGAAACACAAACGGTATCGTTCGATCGGGATAGATTGAATTAAGAACTCGTCCTCGTTATGGATTTGTTTCTTCGAAATCGATTCCCATATTCAGTGGACTGCGCCCCAAGGATCGGCTTAGCGGCAGAGTCAGGAGGGACCTCTCCGCTGCTATCTTTTATTGCCTCGGTTTTCGATGTCGCTTGTTGCTTTCGTGCTTTGAGTTGGTTTTGGGATTTGCTTGTTTTCCTTGAACGGTTTCGATGGTTTCATTGTTTTCGTTCATTGACTTGCACTTCTATTCCGAGATTGGAAAGAGAGAAAGAAATATTAATCGAGCTGTTCGTGTGCAGGTGAACGAGCAGTAGGCGGCTTGCGAGCGGAGTCGTGAAGCGCCTCTTTCCTTCTTCTTTCCAAAATCTAAGTGAGTGGCTACCAACCCGATTAGCTAGCCCTACTTCCAGCTTCACTCCTTGCCCCGATCAAACGATACCAAATAATAATAAAAGAAACCAAGATAAAAGAGAATAGACTTGGTATACATGCTTGTCATTAAACTGCACGAACGATTACTCATATGCTTGCTTGTTCGTTTGGGAATGTTCAATACATGCTTCAATTTAGTTAGAATGTATCTTCTTTCATAAATTGTGCTAAGCATGAAATACACTTGTTATGAAATAAACTGTCAGGAAGACTATGCTAAATGAATTATGTAATGTTGCTTGCCTCATGTTCACGTTGCCTTAACGCATCAACGTTAACGTATCACGAACGATTGATCACGGACAACTTGTGCACAAGGTAACGGGTTCCTGCGGACGGTCGCTGGGGCACTGGCACCGATCCGGTCCGGGCGGAACTTCACGATAGTCTCACGCTTCTGGACAAGGATAGTCTGCAGCCACCAACGCATCTTTGCTGTATTCCATCCTCGTTCAAGACTAAACGGTCCATTATGGCTTCTAGCCAGTGATCCCATCGTGTATATTTAAACCTGTTGCATACTAACTTGTGTCCTTGTGGCAGGGAAGGCAAGGTAAATATTGTGCAGGTAATTCAGACGGGCAGGTAAAATCCACCTAACGGTGGCACGTTCATTTCAGTAAATTCAATATGCTGCTTACTTGTAAATGAACTAAGGCAAGATAGAAATCCATAAAAATATGCATGCTTCACTAAACAATGTGTTGATTGGTATAGTCAGGCTAGCTCGCCTTCACCAGCATGTTTCGATATGCTGACCCTCGTTGAAACAGGTTCTCCGCACCAAGGCGAACCGAGCGAGGAGCCGAAGTCGTCTACCCGATCCAGTCCAAACTGTTGGCTCATCTTCACCGTGCCCCCTGAAGCCTTTTGAAGTCCGAAGCTGCAACTCTTCATACACAAATGCAGCTCCATGGCAAAGCCGTCCTCCAGCCTGGAGGTCTTTATCGTTTGAGTTTATAAAGGGATGTAATGTACAGGACTGCTATCTCATTTTGAGTCAACCCTTTTGTAAGCCGTTCGGCATATTAGCTGACTCGTTCAGGAGTTTGTAATAGATGTTCATTATCAATAAAGAGAACTTTTCTATGTTTCAAATCTGTGTTTCAATTTATCTGCGTACTCTGAATATGTGCTTGTTATGCAAATCATTAAAGCCTTGTGCGGGCGCAACTCCAGGCCCGCACGGCGGTCACGATTCGGGGGACGCCTCGGGGCATGACATAGTGGTATCAGAACACAGATTCAAAGTTCCTTAGACTTTGTGCTGGAAAAGTTCCTTTAACGATCAAATTCCTGTGCGAACTCTTGAACTCGCTAGGCCAAAATGAGATACGTTCATGCAATAAGTCCATAATACATTATGATCCTAATATAATTTACCTTCTTTTGAAGGAATGGATTCAGCGCAATCTGCAGCGCAACCACTGAACGAAACACAAGAAAGCAGTTCGGGTACTTCGGGAAGCTCTCGGAGCCAACGAGGTATGTCTCAAGTCGACCCGCTTGAGCGGGTAATGCAAATGTTAGAATCGCAACGACAACGAGACGATGCTCGCCAAGCTAAGCTCGAGAGTAATCTAGAGACCCGATTCTCAGTCCAACAAAAGCAGGTAGATGCCCTGCAACAGATCGTTCAGACTTTGGCTGCCAACCATTCCGCCGCAACAGCAACGACTCCGGTGGGACAGCCCGTGCTTGAAGTGGAGACGCCTCAAATCCCAAGGCCGAGGGACGTGACTGCCTTCAACTTGGGCCATTTCAAGAAAGTCTGCAACACCCCGTTCAACGGGACTGAGGACCCAGTGGTAGCTCTAGATTGGCTAGCCGAGATTGAAGACCACTTCACTCTGCTAGAGGTCCCCGAAGATAAGCGCGTCGCCTGTGCGTAACTGCAGCTCCGCCTCAACGCACACGATTGGTGGGACGTGCATCGACGATCTCTCCAATTTGATCACGGAGAGGAGGCGATCTCGTGGACAACCTTTCGTGCCGCGTTCGAAGAGGAGTTTATACCGCCTCCAGTACAACGTAAAATGGAAAATGACTTCGTACAGCTGAGGCAGGGCAGTATGACAGTTAAGCAATACTCCGCCGAGTTCAACCGACTCTCGAAGTTCGCTAGGGCCTATTTACCTGATGCAGCGAGTCGAGCCAGAAGGTTTGAAGGTGGACTACGCCCTGCCATCCATTCGCACGTGGTCAATAATCAGTACGGGACAATGCGTGAAATCATGAATCACGCCCTATCGCTCGAGCCACTGTATCCTCACATTTCCACCGGCGCTGTGCATACCTACAATCACAAACACCAAGGCAACGATGGAGGAAATACCGCTGCAAAGCGCCCTAACCACGGCGGCCTACGAAGAGGAAACCCAGGGCAACCATGTTCTTATTGTAAGAAACCAGGGCACACAGTTGAAACGTGCCGCAAGAAACTCGGGCAATGTCTCATTTGCGGTGACTCCACCCACCGAATTCGTGATTGCCCAAACTATTCTGTTCATCACCCTTAACGGTAAGCATTGTTCTTAAGTTTCGGGACGAAACTTCCAATTGGTTGGGTAGGATGTAGCGCCCCGTTCTCCCGGTGCGGAGAGCGCGGCTAAGAAACACAAACGGTATCGTTCGATCGGGATAGATTGAATTAAGAACTCGTCCTCGTTATGGATTTGTTTCTTCGGAATTGATTCCCATATTCAGTGGACTGCGCCCCAAGGATCGGCTTAGCGGCAGAGTCAGGAGGGACCTCTCCGCTGCTATCTTTTATTGCCTAGGTTTTCGATGTCGCTTGTTGCTTTCGTGCTTTGAGTTGGTTTTGGGATTTGCTTGTTTTCCTTGAACGGTTTCGATGGTTTCATTGTTTTCGTTCATTGACTTGCACTTCTATTCCGAGATTGGAAAGAGAGAAAGAAATATTAATCGAGCTGTTCGTGTGCAGGTGAACGAGCAGTAGGCGGCTTGCGAGCGGAGTCGTGAAGCGCCTCTTTCCTTCTTCTTTCCAAAATCTAAGTGAGTGGCTACCAACCCGATTAGCTAGCCCTGCTTCCAGCTTCACTCCTTGCCCCGATCAAACGATACCAAATAATAATAAAAGAAACCAAGATAAAAGAGAATAGACTTGGTATACATGCTTGTCATTAAACTGCACGAACGATTACTCATATGCTTGCTTGTTCGTTTGGGAATGTTCAATACATGCTTCAATTTAGTTAGAATGCATCTTCTTTCATAAATTGTGCTAAGCATGAAATACATTTGTTATGAAATAAACTGTCAGGAAGACTATGCTAAACGAATTATGTAATGTTGCTTGCCTCATGTTCACGTTGCCTTAACGCATCAACGTTAACGTATCACGAACGATTGATCACGGACAACTTGTGCACAAGGTAACGGGTTCCTGCGGACGGTCGCTGGGGCACTGGCACCGATCCGGTTCGGGCGGAACTTCACGATAGTCTCACGCTTCTGGACAAGGATAGTCTGCAGCCACCAACGCATCTTTGCTGCATTCCATCCTCGTTCAAGACTAAACGGTCCATTATGGCTTCTAGCCAGTGATCCCATCGTGTATATTTAAACCTGTTGCATACTAACTTGTGTCCTTGTGGCAGGGAAGGCAAGGTAAGTATTGTGCAGGTAATTCAGACGGGCAGGTAAAATCCACCTAACGGTGGCACGTTCATTTCAGTAAATTCAATATGCTGCTTACTTGTAAATGAACTAAGGCAAGATAGAAACCCACAAAAATATGCATGCTTCACTAAACAATGTGTTGATTGGTATAGTCAGGCTAGCTCGCCTTCACCAGCATGTTTCGATATGCTGACCCTCGTTGAAACAGGTTCTCCGCACCAAGGCGAACCGAGCGAGGAGCCGAAGTCGTCTACCCGATCCAGTCCAAACTGTTGGCGCATCTTCACCGCGCCCCCTGAAGCCTTTTGAAGTCCGAAGCTGCAACTCTTCATACACAAATGCAGCTCCGTGGCAAAGCCGTCCTCCAGCCTGGAGGTCTTTATCGTTTGAGTTTATAAAGGGATGTAATGTACATGACTGCTATCTCATTTTGAGTCAACCCTTTTGTAAGCCGTTCGGCATATTAGCTGACTCGTTCAGGAGTTTGTAATAGATGTTCATTATCAATAAAGAGAACTTTTCTATGTTTCAAATCTGTGTTTCAATTTATCTGCGTACTCTGAATATGTGCTTGTTATGCAAATCATTAAAGCCTTGTGCGGGCGCAACTCCAGGCCCGCACGGCGGTCACGATTCGGGGGACGCCTCGGGGCGTGACACATAGTGCCGGGACGCATAGCGCTTTGGCCGCATAGCACCACGAAACATGCGCCCGAGCTAGCAACCGTAAGGGAAACTTCCCAAAGGTGGTGACAAAATAAAGATTGTCATAATTGAATTCACACTTAATCCCTCTAGAAAAGGCAACCCACATGGACCTCCACCCCATGTGCATATACCAATACTAAGCAAAACTATACATTGAGATATACACATTAGTGATTTTTCAATGTGGGACTAAAACTCCCAAAACTAAGTGGAAAACACAACAAATAACATATCTAAATCATTAGCCTTTAACCTTCTTCAAGATTAATATGGTATGCCACATATTGTTTCTCTAACTTCCTGAAATTGGACACTTGTAGGTACAATGCTGATTCCTCTCTCTTTCCCTTAATAAGGTTTTAGAATGTAGATTGCTTTCCCCGAATCTGTATGGTTTTATTTTCCTCGCGCAATATGTAACCTACTCTTCTATTTCTTAACCAACTGGCGAGGAGATTCGTATCCGCTCAGCCTTGAGGTCCTTTCATGCTGTAGTGAAAGTCATTTCTCATTATGGTTAACTTTTCCTAAACAGAAAGGAAAGACTAACATTCAATTTTCTGAAAACACAACTAGAAAAAGGAGAGATTTATTAGGAGGGGATTTGTTTGAATAACCAAGCAAGTGTGCTTCTGTATGCACCATCAGCCCTCAATTTTGACCAACAAATAAAATTTCTCCTGCTGCAACGGAAAAATTCATAAATTCTTTGCATATTCTGCTTCTTATACATGAATAGAACTCTTGAAGCTTTTAGATTTCCTGTGAAAATTTCTCGAGCAAACATAATAAGATATGCTGAACAAAATGTTAAGACCTGCAAATGAACATTATTATAGTTTCCTTCTTCCGAATTTACATTTGAAGATTATACAAGTGATATTAGTAAAAATGTATAAATGCGTAGGTTGTCGACTAAAATGCTTTCTATTAGTAGCTGGGGAAAAGGATTTTTATTTTATTTTTTTCTATCGGAAATCCTAGCCGATGTCCGAATCTATTTAGCTTTACCACTAACCTACTGAATGGGGGAAAAGGATTGATTCTAACTGAAACACTCTTTTCTTAAAAGAATAGGATAGAATTTTTCCTTTAGCACTCGAGGAATTGCCTGTTTCCAAAACCTGCTTTATTCCCTCTTCCATCTTTCTTCTTTACTCTACTTCCAATGGACTGCAAGAATGTCTCAGAGAGTATCTAGGGTTGTGACATGTACCATTGAGGTCAGAATTGCAAAAACTTAACAACAATGGGGGGCTGGGGGCTGGTCCGAGCAGCTACCAGGCAACAACGTGATGCTCAACGGAAGGTCGACGCGGAACAAAATCTAGCTTCTGCGGTGGTGTCCGATGATAAAGGCAAGTCAGCAACCTCAGAGCCTATTCGGGAAGAAAGCATTCCGTCTGAACATCCCGAGACGAGTCGAGGTGAAAGAGACACTATGCCTCAAGATGGTCGTCTACCGCCACCATCTTTACATACCACCTCGCAAGCTCTAATCACAGAAGACAAAGATAATGTATCTGTCGAGTCTCGGCAAGAGACTACACCACCTCCAGAGACAGTAGAGACCAACCAGAAGGCGAGTGCCATGCCATCACGAACTGGAGGAAGATTCTGGAGAATAGCCAGAGAGAAATTAAGTTTGCCAAGTCTCCACAAAAAAAAGCCCATAAGCAAGAAGGAACAGACGGAGATTATTGATTCTGAAGGCGGCAAGCTTCAAAATCAGACAACGCAAGCTTCAAAATCAGAAGACAACGGGAAGACTGCTGGCAGTTCTTACGAAGAAGCTGCATCAGCTCCGGCAAAGAAGCGATGGAGAATACTCCGATATCTTTTTTATTTGGTAAATGTCCGTAAAAAGGAGCCAAAAATAGAAGCAACAGTCGATACCAAACCAACGGACACCGGAGCCGAGCATGCAAAGCCTGCAGATGATAATGCGGACACAAAATCAGAAGTGAAGAAGCCTGCAGATGTCACGGAGGAACACCCGCTGTGGCATGGGCTTGACGAGAGACTAGAGACGATCCTCGAGCAAGAAGGCGTGATCGACATGGGCGTCCACTTCGACAAGCTAAATGCGATCCGGAAGCAATGCATGTTGTGCTTCTCCATTTTCAAGCCGTTCAAGAAGATAAGGAAGCGGGCAATGATATACTGGTGGATCGGGGAGGGATTCGCGTTTCGAGACGGAGACAAGACGGCGGAGGCTGTCGCCGAAGAGATCTTCGAAGAGCTCGTCCAGAACGAGTTCATCGAGCCCACCCTCTACAACCTCTGTACCGAGTCTATCCTTGAGTGCATGATCCACCCGTTCGTCCACTGGATGCTCAAGTCCAAGGCAAGAGGTGCGTTCTTCTCCGACTTCGACAGCAGAGGTAAGCCTGTTCTCCCTCCCACTCTCTCTCGCCGTGCATGCCTAATCGGTAACAAAAGGCCGGAGCTTATGGCGGAAACTCCCCGTAGTGAAGAAGCTGCAAACAAAACCGAATCAACAACTACTACTACAAGAAAGTCTGAAGAAATTGCTAGCCCCGCAAAGGAAACCGAATCAACAACTGCTACTGCAGAAGAGTCTGAAGGAGTTACTAGCTCTGCAAACCAAGCTGAATCAACAACTGCTACCACAAAAATGTCCGAAGAAGTTACTAGCTCTACAAACCAGATCGAAGCAACGGCTACTACTACAAAAAAGCCCGAAGAAGTTCCTAGTTCAGCCAACCAAATCAAATCAAAAACTGATACTACGAAAAGGTCCGACTCGATAACCTCGTTCTGCCTCAAATGGAGGAAGAGACAAGGAGTACAACCGAGACAAGAAGGATCTGCTCACCCAAAAGAAACATCACGATTGTCAGTAATTTTCAACCTGAGTTCTCGGTATTATAGCTTAGATGCCAATCTGTTTGAAAACTTGAAGAATTTAGTAGTCTTGCAACTCGGGCGGTGGCATAGAGATTCCAAATATTACATCGAAGTGGAAGATTATAAGTTCTTGAGCAGCATATCTCATCTAAAGAAACTGAGGTATCTGGGCTTGCAGGGCATGTCTAGATTGACAGAACTTCCAAATGAGATCAAAGAACTTCAACGTCTAGTCATCTTGGACCTCCGAGGCTGCCAAAACTTGGAGACACTGACAGTGCAAGTCAAATATCTTAACGTGTTGACACATTTGGATTTAACAGAGTGCTACATGCTTGAATACATCCCCCAAGGGATCGGCTCTCTCTCGGAACTCCAAGTGTTCAAAGGTTTCGTTTTTGGTGGATCGGAGAGCAAAAGTACTCGATGCAAATTGCAAGAATTGACCAGGCTGAAGAAACTGTGGAAGCTAAGCTTGAACATCCCAACAGAGGCAAGAATTAACCGTGGTGAAATGAGCTCGCTGAAGAATTTTGAAAAGCTTCGAAACTTGACTATTACATGGGGACAGCTACCGACAATTGTAGGAGAAGATAAAGAGAACGAGAAAAAGAAGCACGATTTGTTAGAGCAATGGACGACGCTTGAACCTCCTCCAAAACTTGAGAAATTAGATCTCCGGTGCTATCCAAAAAAGCATTTGCCCAAGTGGTTTAAACTAGTCAAGAATTTGATCAAGCTATATATAAGAGGTGGAAATCTTGAAACAATATTACCTGAAGGAACCGAGAGACCTGAAGAGATTAAAGATAACTTGAAAATTGAAGTTTTGCGCTTGAAGCATCTTAACCATTTTTCTATGGAATGGAAAGATGTACGAGAAATGCTACTGGATCTTAAGCGGATGGAGGTCGTAGAATGCTCAGTAGACTGCTCAATTAAATTCACTCCTCCGGTCGATCAAAAGGGAGTCTGGGTGAAAGACGAAAGAAGCAAGGTAGTCACTGATCCAAGCACTGCCACAACAGAAACACAATCTGAGGATGTTCAGCAGGTTGGTGAGGATAGTATTTCCTCGCAAGCAACGGCAAGTTCTGAAGCTCAGGCTTCTATCTCTGCTGCGGATGTGACTAAAGATACTACTGCACCACAATCTGATCCAGCTGCTTCTAAATCCGAGGCTTCTACTTCTACTGCAGACGTCACTGAAGGTACCACTGAACAAGAACTCGATCCTTCTGATTCTGAAGCCGAAGCTCCTACCTCTGCTGCAGATGTTACTGAAGAAACTAGTGCACCAAAGTCTGATCGTGCTGATTCTAAAGCCGGGGATCCTATTTCTGCTGCAGATGTCACTAAAGCTACAATTGCAAAAGCCGATCCTTCTGCTTCTGAAGCCCAGGCTCCTACCTCTGTTGCAGATGTTACTGAAAATATTAGTGCACCAGAATCTGATCGTGCTGATTCTAAATCCGAGGCTCCTACTTCTGCTGAAGACGTCACTGAAGGTACCACTGAACAAGAATCCGATCATTCTGATTCTGAAGCCGAAGCCGAATCCGAATCCGAAGCCGAAGCTCCTATCTCTGCTGCAGATGTTACTGAAGAAACTAGTGCACCAAAGTCTGATGCTCCTATTTCTGAAGCAGATCTAACAAAAGATACCATCGCACAAGAATCCGATCGTTCCGTTTCTGAAGCCCAGGCTCCTATTTCTGCTGCAGATGTCACTAAAGCTACCATTGCAAAAGCTGATCCTTCTGCTTCTGAAGCCCAGGCTCCTACCTCTGTTGCAGATGTTACTGAAAATATTAGTGCACCAGAAACTGATCCTGCTGCTTCTAAATCCGAGGCTCCTACTTCTGCTGCAGACGTCATTGAAGGTACCACTGAACAAGAATTCAATCATTCTGATTCTGATTCTGATTCTGAAGCCGAAGCCGAAGCTGAAGCTGAAGCCGAAGCTCCTCTCTCTGCTGCAGATGTTACTGAAGAAACTAGTGCACCAAAGTCTGATGCTCTTATGTCTGAAGCAGATCTAACTAAAGACACCATTGCACAAGAATCCGATCCTTCCGTATCTGAAGCCCATGCTCCTATCTCTGCTGCAGATGTCACTAAAGCTACCATTGCAAAACCTGATCCTTTTGTTTCAGAAGCCCAGGCTCCTACCTCTGTTGCTGATGTTACTGAAAATATTAGTGCACCAAAATCTGATTCTGCTGTTTCTGAAGCCCAAGCTCATATTTCTGCTGCGGATGTTATTGGAGATACCAGTGCACCAAAACCTAATCTTGCTGAACTTCCTGAGACTCCAACCCCTCAACCTCCTACTTCGGAGGTTGTTCATGATAGTATTCTCTCACAAGCAATGCCAACTTCTGAAGCTCGGCCTCAAAATCCTAGTACACCAAAGTCTGATCAAGATGCAGATGTTACTAAAGATACTAGCGCAATGAAATATGAGCATGATGCTTCTACAATTCATGGTCCTATTTATGCTGCAGATGTTGCTCAAGATGCTAGATCACCAGAAAAATATGACTCTTCTGTTTCTGAAGCTGAGGCTTCCCAAGTTCAGGCTCCTACCTCAGGTACAGATGTTACTAAAGACACTAATGCAACAAAATCTGATCATGATGTTTATACAATTCAGGGTTCTATTTATGCTGCAGGTGTTGCTGAAGATGCTAGATCGCTGAAAACATATGACTCTTCTATTTCTGAAGCTGAGGACCATGAGGCTTGGGACCGGGCACAAGAGACTTGGCGCCAGTCACATGGTCAATGAGGAATTCACTAGCAGGATTTCTTATGCATCCAACATAGGAAGTCCATACTTCCTGCCATTCATCCTACATTTCTACCTCCCATTGCATTTCAGTTCTCCAACTTAAAACTATTGTCTAATGACTCTTCCATATTTTAAATCTTGTGCATCCAAAATATAACAGTTGTTGCCCGAAGTGTTAACCTTATCAACAGCCACCGTGTATGTACTACTTGTCCCCTGTCCAAAGTTCTACTTTGCTTCCCTCTTCTTCATATATGACCTGAATAAAGCTGCTAGTATGTGACCTGATATTTTCGCACTCTTATTGACAAGGAATAATTTCCATGAACCCTTCTGGAAACACCTCTCCGTAGTTATTATCTTCACCATCCATTATTCTTCTTCTTTTTTCGTTTACATATGTGTATGATTTCCTGTATTTTTATTTTCTTAAAGAATAAACAGTACTAGCCTCGACGGCTGATACTGAAAGTGCTATTGTATCAAAGAAAATAAAGATCATGTAATTGTTATTTATAAATATGTAATGTTGATTGTTGCGAGTAACCGCTTGTTTATCTCTGTTTGTTGTCTTATATAGCATGTTGCGATACCATGGATCGGAGGAACTGAACTTTATGGCCAGGTTTCTTAATTTATGATAACAAGTTTACTGTCATTGCAATGTCATAGTTATTATTGTCAATCATTATTAAGCATTTTATAGAAACACTGAAGCCTTCCTATTACAGGTAAAATAGTACTCAATTATGTAGTATGTTATGTAGTATGTGGTGATATATGTACTGAGGATTAGACCCGAAGGCCTAGGCCTTAGGCCGATACTAATTTCAAGGGTAACATTTCCGTATACTATTCAGACCTGAACTCTCCCAAGTGTCAATTGCGTGATACCTACAATGTCGCTTCCGAAATACGGCAAGCAAAATAAGTTACAAGCATCCTAAGGCTACGCAACTTATGAATACCCCTTTGTTCGTATCCGTGATTGTTGCATGTAATTCTAGAATAGGTTATTGGAGTACAAACTATACTGGTAATATCTCGAAAAAATAACTTATATTTATACATTAGCTAGATATACAACACAACCTACCTCCCAAAAGATTCAATATACAATAATATACATAAAGCAATCAAAACAAAATGTGATATGTTGTTTTCGTTCTTGGACTCGGTCTTTGAATTCAACCACGTTGTACAGAGGCAGGGATTCTTCTGGCATTTTTCCTCACCTAATGAACAAACACTACGTCATCAAAAACATGCAAACCCAAGTTCAAGGACGAAGAAAATTGAAAATGCAAGATGCTACGAATGTGATTCAAATATGATTGAAGGGATGGAAATTAAAATTTAGTTTTATGAATTATGGTTAGAGTTATATTTATGTTTTCTTTCCTATCCCTACAACCATCCTTAATGTTCTACTTATAATCGCTACACACAAGCAATCAGACACTTGACTATTTTCTCAGTAATACTCTCATTTCTTCAAGATTAGTTTGTTAACAGAATTGGCATGGTGCTTACGGCTGGCCCCACTTACACTATGGACAAAAATATATCACTTATTTGACTTGATCGATACTCGACCGAACTAAGTATTACAGAATCCAACACATATAGTGAGTTAAGCCTCACATCCTTCTTTCGTAAAGTCTTGCGAAGAAGATACTTACTAATCAGCTTTTGTTGGTTACTATATTGCAAAGATTTCATCCAGTGTGACTCAAGTATTCTCTCCCTCAAATGATGCAGTCTACAAGCTCAAACATATATCTATAATCACTCTACTTATTTTTATCTTATCCAAAATTAGATTTGTGTCGTGATCCGTGTGCGTGAGAGTATCACGCGGTACATCAACACAACATAAAGAAATTATTTGACGTAGCAAAGTAATCCACACTATGAATAAATTGACTTCATAATTTTAGTTTCGCTTACGTGTCCATGTGTCCGTGTCCTACACGACCTAAGTCCAAGTATCAACACCTACATGTTTTAAAGTATCACCACCTACTATTTGTAATAATAGTGGATTAAAGCCGGAGTGAGTTCCGGAACTGGATTGCCTTCGAGAATGATAACATGATACATCAATTTTTTGATTTATTGTCTTATGTTTAAATTGTTCTTTATTATTGCTTATTGTGCTGTCAATTTTTTTAGGCTTGTGATAAAGGCACTACAAAAAATACTTGGGGCTAGCTCAATATTGGGGCTATCCCATTAATGAATGAAATTGACTCATACTAGCCCAAATATTACTCATACTAGTCCAACCTCACCCCCAAACCTCCACCACCGCCGGTGCCCTCCTCCTCCACTCCTTCCATTTGAAAACCTAAAATTTTGCAATCTCCATCTCCTGAAATTACAACCATTAATCGATGGCTCCCAAACTCTCAAAAGAATCAAGATACAATTCTTCCTCCTCCTTGTCCTTCTCAATTTTTTTATTTTTTATTGCATTTCGAAAAAATTTCAAAAATTTTCTTTCCAATCTTCATTAGAGGCTTAAATTTATAGTAAAATAAGATAAAATAGGTTTTGGATGTTGTTTTGACGTATTTCTGGAGTCTCAAATCCGATTTTAGGGTATACAAGTTCAAAATTCCTCGAACGTTCGGGACAGAAATATTCCGGACTGCAGATATTTCTACAGTCCTATATACATTGTGGACTATTGAAATATCTGCAGTCCTTTATGTATAGAGAACTGTAGAAATTTTAACAGTCCTATATACATATAGGACTGTAAAAATTTCAACAGTCCTATATACATATAGGAATGTAGAAATTTCTACAGTCCTGAATGTTCAATTAGTTTTGGGATGTTAAAATATATATCTTCTTTGTCTTATAGTTACGACCCTCAAAAGGGCCTTAAGGATGAAGGTATCATAAGAATACGCCCCACTGCGTCGATGCGTAAGAAACGCAATATTGAGCGTGCTGTTGGGACAGCCCTCACTATCGTCGACCCCGAGGCACCCCCTCAAGTTAGGAAACGTCGACGGAAGAAGACTGTAACCCGTTCGAAGAGACATGCTCCTAGTACTTCTGGTTCTTCTTCCTCCTCCGATGAAGACATACCAACTATCCAAAATCGGCCAACTGATGGTTCAGGACCTTCTCAGCATGCAGATAGTCCAGTCGAGACTCGGCCACCAACCCTCGAAAACTGGCCTACTGATGGTTCAGGACCTTCTCAACAGCCAGATAGTCCAGTTGAGACTCATCCAAACGGTTGCTCTATGTTGCCGTCGATCGAGAACCATATTGCATACCAAATATGGAACAATCCGGTAAGTACATTACGTTATGATAATTTTATATATAGTTCTAAGTTCATCCAATTATTTATAGATAACTATATTTTATATATAGTTATAAGTTCATCTAATTGTTTACTTTTCAGGAGAGTTCTCGTATATTAACGGTGATCAACCATGGCAAAAAGTGCAATACATGGAGGTTTGAATTTTTCGGAGACGATGTCAAGGCTAAAATCAATCTCACCGGTTAACAAAATTTGGGTAACTACTCATATACGACGGTGGACAATGTACTCATATCAGCATTTGTAGAACGATGGTATCCAGAAATCAACACTTTATATATCCCAAAAAGGGAGTTGACGATTACCTGGATGACGTCCATCATATATTGGGACTTAGGTTTGATGGTCGAGTCATGATGAATCACAATTTTGACGAATCGAGCATTAACTTTTATGACCATATCGTGGATTATGTATCAGGTTGTCTGAGAGTTGATGCGACGAGTTTTACAATCCTTCGAGACTTCAAGAAGTCATACGGACTTCCTTTAAAATATTTGGAGGAGACATTCGATGATCCTGACCCCGAAGTGGATAATAGCGATAATGTGGTCCATAGATATATGCAGTTCATCTTAGGGTCTGTCGACATTCCGAATAAGTCTGGAACGTCGATACTTGCTAAATATCTCTTGAATTTTGACGATATAGACACGGTGGAAGAAATATCTTGGAAAAGTGGTATACTAGTATACCTTTACCGCAAGCTTGGTGCGGCATACCGCGTCGGTTCCAAGATAATATCCGAATGTCAAACTCTACTCCATGTAAAGATATATCTTTGTCAACTTGTATACATAATAGAAAATTTTGTTGGAAATTTTTTGACTATTTTTTTTTAACTTGGTTACATGAAGGCATCGATATACAAGCACTTTTCAACCCTGAAGCGGGCTAAACTTAACCGAGGGTATGACGAGCACCTTCATAGAATGTGCAGATAGAAGCCAACTAAGGAAGATGCCAAACGTCCACACACATTGGCCGCCCTACGGAATGCACTAGAAGATATGACGATAGAAGAGGTAAATTAAGACCTAAATTTTTTATGCTTGATAATAATTTACTAAATTACATTATGCCAAATTTTATGCGTTGTAGACAGGTTGGGATCCATATCATGATTTGCAACAGAGTAGTCGTCCATTGCAACCAGTCACTTTATATCACGATCTGATAAGTTGTCATAAAATCGAGGAGCCTTATATGCCTGATAGAGTGCTCCATCAGTTTGACTACGTACAAACAGTCCCGAAGCACACATTAAAAATAATAAGTCCTCCGAGAGGTACAAAATCCCTAAACTATATTCATGTGGCGTTCAACTGGGTCTCAAACTTCTTCACTGAGTGGCAACGTCACGTTATTAGAGAAACTGAACGACAAACAGCAGTAAATATGACGGAATGTAGCGATGACTATATCGCCTACTACGCTGGTGTCGGACTACCTATGTTGTCCAAATGCGGAGGCGATATTGTGCGTGTACCATCAGATCTCTCCGCCAAATCTGTCTTGTATATTGTATTGGTCAAGATGGTGAGGCAACCAACTTTAAGTTTGAAGATATGTAAATGTTTATAACCTAACAAAATTTATGAATTGTCATCAATAGGCTAGGAAAGCGAAGAAGTTTAGGCCTATGTAAATGTTTATAACCTAACAAGTTTGAAGATATAGGAAGAAGCCTCGTCAGTTGCCAGGGTATGAATTATATAGAAATAATGAGAAGCTACAGCACATCGACAACACTGAATATTTTTTTTTCTTGAAAAATAGGGAGCAACGTACAAATAGGCGGCATAAAGTTTAGGCCATATTTCAATTGATATAAAACTTTGCCACAGTTTGTGTTTCGAGTTTTTTTGGGTTATAATCTTGACATGTTAAACTTTGAAGTTGGCTGTAACTTTGTGTTTCAATTTTTGATTGGTTATGCTTTGTTTAAGTTGGCTGTCCTAGTTTTAACCGGTTATTTTTGTTTAACTTTAAACTTAGCACTTTTATATATATGTACAGAGACAGGAGATTAAAACTAGGACTGTCAAGATTTTGATAGTCCTAATAGCTAATGGGACTGTCAAAATGCTGACAGTCCTAATTTTACAGGAGATTAAAACTAGGACTGTCAAGATTTTGACAGTCCTAATAGCGAATGGGACTGTCAAATTCCTTACAGTCCTAGTTTTATATATATATGTGTGCAGAGACGGGATTAAAACTAGGACTGACAATATTTTGACATTCCTAATAGCTAATGGGACTGCCAAAATGCTGACTATCCTAGTTTTATATATGTGCAGAGACAGGAGATTAAAACTAGGTTTGACAGTCATAATAGCTAATGGGACTGTCAAATTCCTGACAGTCCTAGTTTTATATATATGTGCAAAGACAAGGGATTAAAACTAGGACTGTCAAGATTTTGACAGTCCTAATAGCTAATAGTGTAAACACCCGAATTTTTAAAAAATTAAAATATGAATTTTAGGATTTTCTGTGATTTTTAAATAATTAAAATAAATGTTCTTCAGGGATAAATATTTTTGTGAATTAAATTAAATATAAAAATATTATGGAATTTATATTTTTGAGTGTAAAATAAATAAATAGATATAGTGTAATTTTTTTGAAATTTATTGGACCCAAAAACTATTTTTAAAGACCTAAAAATAATGTTTTTAAATAAATCGGTTTAAACCATCCTGGACCAAACCGAACCCAACTAAATAAACCGAACCATATTTAAACCCAAACCCTATTGGATCGGGTCGGATATGGACCCGAATCCAAAACCCGACTCGACCCGACCCATTACCCAAACTGCTACAGTGACTATTCGATTTTCTCAACTTCCCCTCCGCCGTTCACCCGCCGCCGGCCGCGACCCCTCGTCTCGTCTTCCCGACCGGACTCCCCTACCCATTCACCTTTCTCCAACGCAGTTGTCACCTACGACGATGAAGTGACACCAGTGGGTGGAGGTCAATCAGCTCAACAAAGCAATTAAGCAGGTCAACATACCTCAAGATTCCGGCGAGACGATATTCCACCTCCATCGTAGTTTACTCCACCAATGCCTATCTTTCCACCAGGATAGTCTATGGATGGTCAACAAATGTTCCAAATATTCTACACAATGATGCAAGCCCAGCAACAGCAAAGGACACCACCACAAGTACGTGGACAGGCTTTTGCGATGACAATGGAGGACGCACAGACTCGTGGAGTAGTGAATACGAGTAAGATTTAAGTTTTATCATAGCTATCTATTCCTAGTAATGATTTAGCACGTGCCTGTTAATTCCATTCCCTAGCCTAAGCCTAGTATTATGAACTTGTTAGTAATTGATACCCAAATTTTTCTAAGCTGTAAATTTCCTTGTTCTAACCAGATTCTTTTACTCATGAATTACTTGTCTCTCATTGCCTAGGGAATATTTTTATTCCTTCCCTACGTGTTCTGCTTGAACAAATCTCTTCCCCTTCCTCTCGATTTCTCCTTATTCATGATTCTTATTCCCTTGTGTCATGCTACAAACATATTTTACAATCGCGTCATCTCTTCTGACCGGTTATGTTTCGTTTTCTTAATTGCGAGGACACAAATCTTTTAAGGAGGGTAGATTGTAAACATCCGAATTTTTTTTAAAATTAGAATATAAATTTTTAGGATTTTTTGTGATTTTTAAATAATTAAAATAAATGTTCTTCAGGGATAAATATTTTCATAAAATAAATTTAATATTAAAATATTATGGGATTTATATTTTTGAGTGTAAAATAAATAAATAGATATAGTATAATTTTTTTGGAATTTATTGGACCCAAAAACTATTTTTAAAGACCTAAAAATAATATTTTTAAATAAACCGGTTTAAACCATCCTGAACCGAACCCAACCCAACTAAATAAACCGAACCCTATTTAAACCCAAACCCTATTGGATCGAGTCGGATATGGACCCGAGTCCAAAACCCGACTTGACCCGACCCATTACCCAAACTGCTATAGTGACTATTCGATTTCCCCGACTCTCCGACTTCCCCTCCATCGTTCACTCGCCGCCGGCCGCGACCCCTCGTCTCATCTTCCCGACCGGACGCCCCTACCAATTCATCTTTCCCCAAAGCCTACCGGAGCACCCCTATAAAAACCCTCGACCCCGGCCACCCCATTCACCCATCAGCACCGCCAACACCGGTCACCGCCACCCGAGCTCCCTTCTGACGATGACCGACCCTGCGACCCTGCCACCTCCGACGATCTCCCCGACGACGGCGCCGAGATGACCATCAGTCACAGCCACCACAGCACCCGCTGCCGCCGGCCGAGCTCCTCCACCCTGCAGTCACCGCGTTGCACCGTCCCGTGTACGCGAATTTCAAACGTTTTCGATTCCCTGTTCCGGTGAGTCTTTCTCTCTCCTCGTCGCATCATTTTTCTAACAGACTATTGCGACATGTTCGCTATCCCCTCGAACCCCGTGAAATTAGACTGGGGTATCGCGTCCTGTGTCGGTCGTAAATCGTGACGCAAAAACAGAAAAATTTACCCCTATTTCTGAAATTCAAAAATTGTCCCGACTCACAAGTTTACGACCGTTTTGCATGAAACCTATTAACTAATTCTTAAATTCACTTAAACAATTAATTAGATAATATAATCGAGATTAAAACCCTGTATTTATTTTAATTTATTTTGCTGTAGTTTGTTATTTATTTGCGGGTAAAATTGACCAAAAACTTGGTCTTTAAAACCTAAATTCTTCCGAAACTGGGTGTGTTTCACTAAACGAGGTGACTTGGTCGTATGCAAATTTTATCAAAAGGTGCGCATCGCCAATGCATATGTGTAAAATTTTGCGAAAGTTGATTTGGATGTGCGTGCACACCGGAATCAACGCGTATCAGTCGAAATTGTCCTATAACGGCCCTGTTCTGAAACTCATTGTAACTTTGTGTGTGTTTATCATTTCGTAACAAAACTTATGCCATCGGACTCGTAGCATTACGCTGGTCCTGTGACCCAAGTTTGGTTTGATTATGAGAACGTTGACAAAATCCTGTATCGTGGGCCCCACGGCTCTACTTGACGGACGATTTTATGATCGGCTCATCGGAATCCAGTTCTGGATATTTTATTGGGTTCGTATCGTCATTCTGGACTTATAGACACTAAGTTTGACGAATTTGAAAAACTTTATTTCTGACACATTTTTTGGTGCGAAGTGGGCCACATGTGGACCCCGTCTTGACAGAAACTACCAATTTTGTCCCTGTGTCCAAATTGGACTTATGGATAGGCAATCTTAGCTATTTCATATCTTCTTAGCATGATGGTCATGATTATTTCAGCATCCGGAGGTGTACCTGAAGATCTTGCTGTGACCGAAGCAACTGTTGGAAACCAAATCCCAGGCAAGTGTACCTTGCTAATCTTGCAGTACTTGCTTTATATTATTCTCTTAATTTATTTATGTGAAATATATGTTCAACCTAGTGTAGCGCCCCGTTCTCCCGGTGCGGAGAGCGCGGCTAAGAAACACAAGTCGGTATCGTTCGATCGGGATAGATTGAATTAAGAACTCGTCCTCGTTATGGATTTGTTTCTTCGGAATCGATTCCCATATTCAGTGGACTGCGCCCCAAGGATCGTCTTAGCGGCAGAGTCAGGAGGGACCTCTCCGCTGCTATCTTTTATTGCCTCGGTTTTCGATGTCGCTTGTTGCTTTCGTGCTTTGAGTTGGTTTTGGGATTTGCTTGTTTTCCTTGAACGGTTTCGATGGTTTTCATTATTTTCGTTCATTGACTTGCACTTCTATTCCGAGATTGGAAAGAGAGGAAGAAGTATTAATCGAGCTGTTCGTGTGCAGGTGAACGAGCAGTAGGCGGCTTGCGAGCGGAGTCGTGAAGCGCCTCTTTCCTTCTTCTTTCCACAATCTAAGTGAGTGGCTACCAACCCGATTAGCTAGCCCTGCTTCCAAGCTTCACTCCTTGCCCCGATCTAACGATACCAAATAATAATAAAAGAAACCAGGATAAAAGAAAATAGGCTTGGTTATCACTGCTTGTCAATCAAACTCGTGAACGGTTACTTACTTGCATGCTTGTTCGTTCGGGATATTCATCATATGCATCAATTTTAGTTAGAATATATCTTCTTCTATAATTGTGCTAGCAATGCATTATATCTATGCATTCCTCGTGTTGCCTCTACTGCGTGAATGGATAACTTAACTAAACATCGTGTGTTCGATCATGGACAACTTGTGCACAAGGGTATAAGTTCTGCGGACGGTCGCTGGGGCACTGGCACCGATCCGATCCGGGCGGAACTTCGTGTGTAGTCATCGTGTGCGGACTGGATAGCTTGCAACGCATCGTGTGTTTATCGTGTATCCATTATGAGCTCTCGTTGCATGCTACCTAGTCCATGACTAGTCCAAAAATGGCTACCAAGCCAGTGATCACCTGTGGCATAGTCATCGTGTGCGGACTGGACGGCTTGCAACGCCTCGTGTGTTTATCGTTGCATCCTATCCTTGTCCATGACTATTTCCACCCTGTATATTTAAACCTGTTGCATACTAACTTGTGTCTCCGTGGCAGGGAAGGCATGGTAAGTATTGTGCAGGTAATTCAGACGGTCAGGTAAAATCCACCGAACGGTGGCACGTTCATTTTTAGTAAATTCAATATGCTGCTTAACTGTAAATGAGCTAAGGCAAGATAGAAACCAACCAAATATGCATGCTTCACTAAACAACGTGTTGATTGGTATAGTCAGGCTAGCTCGCCTTCACCAGCATGTTTCGATATGCTGACCCTCGTTGAAACAGGTTCTCCGCACTAAGGCGAACCGAGCGAGGACCCGAAGTCGTCTTCCCGATCCAGTCCAGCTGTTAGCGCATCTTCACCGCGCCTCGAAGCTTTTTGAAGTCTGAAGCTGCAACTCTTCATACACAAATGCAGCTCCGTGGCAAAGCGATCCTCCAGCCTGGAGGTCCTTATCGTTTTGGGTTTATAAAAGGATGTAATGTACAGGACTGCTACCTCATTTTGAGTCAACCCTTTTGTAAGCCGTTCGGCATATTAGCTAACTCGTTCAAGAGTTTGTAATAGATGTTCATTATCAATAAAGAGAACTTTTCTATGTTTCAAATCTGTGTTTCAATTTATCTGCGTACTCTGAATACGTGCTTGCTATACAAATCATTAAAAGCCTTGCTATACAATTTATCTGCGTACTATTGAATACGTGCTTGCGCATCAATAGATCAATTGCTATACAAATCATTTTCGTGCTTGCTTTATCAAGTACGACATACCATAGGACACCTGGCACTATTCATGAGACATAATCTTCCTGAGTTATTCATGTTTATTCTTTATAGGCTTACAGGATTCGTGACATAGACTTTATATATATACATAGCTATCATATGACTTGTTGCGTTAGATATGATCTTGCGTGTCATGGACATGAGACGTGCGATTACATTGGGTGGAGAAGAGACATACATGCTACATGCTGATTTTATATATATATTTATTATGGTGTCGTAGCCACTACAGTGCTAGACCCACTACATAGTATAACTCCATAGTATAACTGCTAGCGGCTCCCCGACACAAAGCTTGTAGTAGTCTCAGCTTGAGTTCTAGTGATGCTCTCATTTTGCATATCACTTAGCTGGTTACATAGTTTGCCCTATTGATACATTTTTTATACTGTATTTATTTGGCTTGAGTTATTCTTGTACCTTGCTATGTCCCCTGAGGACCTAGAATCCAGATTATGTTATCAGGTTTAGCAGAGGAGATCTACCCCGAGGTATACGGGACAGGAGCAAACATTGGAGCAGTACCAGTACCAGAGGACGAGGTGATGCTAGAAGATTTCTCCTGAGTATTTGCTTTATATACTCAGTCATTTCTGTTCTTGATACTCTATTTCCTATCTCATGGGATTATTGTATTAAACTCATTATCGGGTTGTTCCCCGAGATATTTTATTGAGACTTGTTGATTTATATTTTATCTTGATTATTCTGATATTTGAGTTATGTTTATCTTCTGTGGATGAGATTATAATTAGACTGTGACTTGTATCATAGACCCTTATTATTGTTTTACAGCTTAAGTATACCCTAATGGGTCTATTAAATTGGGTTTGCCCATTGGTGAGTGCTGCTGGCCATTGTCACGTGTCTAGTCCCTCGGTATTTTGGGACTGGGACGTGACATAGTTTTTGTGGTGGCCCATGCAGGTCTACGACTAAATTATTTCGATTTCAACTAAGGAACCGAGCAAGCCTGCAAATTATTATAGGATAAGTTATAGGATCTCATCCACTTGATTGATTCATTCTTGATCTCTATATCGACTTTAAAATAAATTCTCGACTTGCATCCTGCCTTGATTCTCCTGTGCTCCTTTTATAGTTTATTTTGGATGCATAGTAATGGATTCACAAGCAAATAATAAGACTCCCGCAGGAACACCATAAGTTGCAGTTGTCACCTACGATGATGAAGTGACACCAGTGGGTGGAGGTCAATCAGCTCAACAAAACAATCAAGCAGGTCAACATACCTCAAGATTCTGGCGAGACGACATTCCACCACCACCGCAGTTTACTCCACCGATGCCTATCTTTCCACCAAGACAGACTATGGATGGTCAACAGATGATCCAAATATTCTATACAATGATGCAAGCCCAGCAACAACAAAGGACACCACCACAAGTATGTGGACAGGCTTTTGCGATGACAATGGAGGACGCACAGACTCGTGGAGTAGTGAATACGAGTACGATTTAAGTTTTATAATAGCTATCTATTCCTAGTAATGATTTAGCACGTGCATGTTAATTCCATTCCCTAGCCTAAGCCTAGTATTATGAAGTTGTTAGTAATTGATACCCAAGTTTTCCTAAGCTGTAGATTTTCTTGTTCTAACCAGATTCCTTTACTCTTGAATTACTTATCTCTCATTGCCTAGGAAAATATTTTTATTCCTTCCCTACGTGTTCTGCTTGAACAAATCCCTTCCCCTTTCTCTCGATTTCTCCTTATTCATGATTCTTATTCCCTTGTATCGTGCTACAAACATATTTTGCAACCGCGTCATCTCTTCTGACCGATTATGTTTCATTTTCTTAATTGTGAGGACAAAATTCTTTTAAGTAGGGTAGATTGTAAACACCCGATTTTTTTTAAAATTAAAAAAATAAATTTTTAGGATTTTCTATGATTTTTAAATAATTAAAATAAATATTCTTCAGGGATAAATATTTTTGTGAATTAAATTAAATATTAAAATATTATAGAATTTATATTTTTGAGTGTAAAATAAATAAATAAACATAGTGTAATTTTTCTGGAATTTATTGGACCCAAAAACTATTTTTAAAGACCTAAAAACAATATTTTTAAATAAACCGGTTTAAACTATCCTGAACCGAACTAAATAAACCGAACCCTATTTTAACCCAAACCCTATTGTATCGGGTTGGATATGGACCCGAATCCAAAACCCGACTCGACCTGACCCATTACCTAAACTGCTACAGTGACTATTTGATTTCCCTGACTCTTCGACTTCCCCTCCGTCGTTCAATCGCCGCCGGCCGCGACCCCTCATCTCGTCTTTCCGACCGGACGCCCCTACCCATTCACCTTTCCCCAACGCCCGCCGGAGAACCCTATAAAAACCCTCGACCCCGGCCACCCTCTTCACCCATCAGCACCGCCAACACCGGTCACCGCCACCCGAGCTCCCCTCCGACGACGACCGACCCTGCGACCCTATCACCTTCGGCGATCTCCCCGACGATGGTGCCGATACGACCAGCAGCCACAGCCACAACAGCACCCGCCGCCACCGGCCATGCTCCGCCACCCCGCAGTCGCCGTGTCGCGCCGTCCCGTGTACGCCAATTTCAGACGTTTCCGTCTTCCTGTTTCGGTTAGTCTTTCTCTCTCCTTGTCGTATCATTTTCTGAACAAACTGTTGCGACATGTTCGCTAAGTGACCCCCTCGAACCCTGTGCAATTGGATTGGGGTATCGCGTCCTGTGTCAGTCGTAAATCGCGACGCAAAAACGGAAAAATTTACCCCTATTTCTGAAATTCAAGAAATTGTCCCGAAATCACAAGTTCACGACCGTTTTGTATGCAACATGTTAACTAATTCTTAAATTCACTTGAACAGTTAATTAGATAATATAACCGAGATTAAAACTCTATATTTAGTTTAATTTATTTTGCTGTAGTTTATGATTTATTTGCGGGTAAAATCGACCAAAAACTTGGTCTTTAAAACCCAAATTCACCCAAAACTGGATGCGTTCTGCTAAACGAGGCGACTTGGTAGTATGCAAATTTTACCAAAAGGTGCGTATCGCCAATGCGGATGTGTGGGATTTCGCGGTTGATTTGGATGTGCGTGCACACCAAAATCAACGCGTATCCGTCAAAATTGTCCCGTATCGATCCTGTTCTGAAACTCGTTGTAACTTCGTGTGTGCTTGTCGTTTTGCAACAAAACTTATACCATCGGACTCATAGCATTACGCTAGTCCTGTGACCCAAGTTTGGTTCGATTCTGAGAACGTTGACAAAATTCCGTATCGTGGGCCCCACGGCTCCACTTGACGGGCAATTTTGTGATCGGCTCATCGGAATCCAGTTTTGGACATTTTGTTGGGTTCGTATCATCGTTCTGGACATGTAGACACTAAGTTTGACGAATTTGGAGAATTTTATTTCTGACACATTTTTGGTGCAAAGTAGGCCACATGTGGACCCCGCTTTGACCAGAAATTATCAATTTTGTCCTTGTGTCCAAATTGGAATTATGGATAGGCAATCCTAGCTATTTCATTTCTTTTGAGCATGATAGTCATGATTATTTCAGCATTCGAAGGAGTACCTGAAGATCTTGTTGTGACCAAAACAACTGTTGGAAACCAAATCCCAAGCAAGTGTACATTGCCAATATTACAGTACTTGCTTTATATTATTTTCTTGATTTATTTATGTGATATATATGTTCAACCTAGGACCGTGTGACATTACTTAACGTTCGAATAAGATTCGGTTGTCAACGCCGTTCACGGAGTTGTGTAACGTCACTTAGAGATTGATATCGCAACCATATACATTTTCGTGCTTGCTTTATCAAGTACGACATACCATAGGACACCTGACACTGTTCATGAGACAGAATCTTCCTGAGTTATTCATGGTAATTTTGTATAGGCTTATATAATTCGTGACATAGACTTTATATATATGCATAGCTATCATATGACTTGTTGCAGTAGATATGATCTTGCGTGTCATGGACATGAGACGTGTGATTACATTGGGTGGGAAAGAGACACACAGGCTACATGATGATTATATATATATATATATATATATATATATATATATATATATATATATATATATATATATATATATATATATATTACGGTGTCGTAGCCACTACAGTGCTAGGTCCACTACATAGTATAACTGCTACCGGCTCCCCGATACAGAGCTTGTAGTAGTCTCAGCCTGAGTTCTAGTGATGCTCTCATTTTGCATATCACTTAGCTGGTTACATGTTTGCCCTATTGATACATTTTTATACTGCATTTATTTGGCTTGAGTTATTCTTGTACCTTGCTATGTCCCCTGAGGACCTGAAATCCGAATTATGTCCCCAGGTTTAGCAGAGGAGATCTACCCCGAGGTATACGGGACATGAGCAGACATTGGAGCAGTACCAGTCCCAGAGGACGAGGTAATGCCAGAAAATTTCTCCTGGGTATTTGCTTTATATACTCAGTCATTTCTGTTCTTGATACTCTATTTCCTGTCTCGTGGGATTATTGTATTAAACTCATTATCAGGTTGTTCCCCGAGATATTTTATTGAGACTTGTTGATTTATATTTTATCTTGATTATTATGATATTTGAGTTATGTTTATCTTCTGTGGATGAGATTAGAATTAGACTGTGACTTGTATCATAGACCCTTATTGTTGTTTTACAGCTTAAGTACACCCTAATGGGTCCATTAAATTGGATTTGCACATTAGTGTGTGCTGTTGGCCATTGCCATGTGTCTAGTCCCTCGGTATTTTGGGACTGGGGCGTGACAAATAGGATTGTCAAAATCCCGACAGTCCTAATTTTATATATATGTACAAAGACAGGGGATTAAAACTAGGACTGTCAAGATTTTGACAGTCCTTATAGCTAATGGGACTGTCAAATTCCTGACAGTCCTAGTTTTATATATATATATATATGTGTGTGTGTGTGTGTGTGTGTGTGTGTGTGTGTGTGTGTGTGTGTGCAAAGACAGGGGATTAAAACTATGACTGTCAAGATTTTGACAGTCCTAATAGCTAATGAGACTGTCAAAATCCTGACAGCCTAGTTTTATATATATGTACAAAGACAGGGGATTAAAAATAGGACTGTGAAGATTTTGACAGTCCTAATAGCTAATGGGACTGTCAAATTCCTGACAGTCCTAGTTTTATATATATATATATATATATATATATATATATATATATATATATATATATATATATATATATGTGCAAAGACATGGATTAAAACTAGGACTGTCAAGATTATGACAGTCCTAATAGCTAATGGGACTGCCATAATCTTGACAGTCCTAGTTTTTTCTAATAAAAATTTAGACTTTCAACATATATATATATATATATATATATATATATATATATATATATATATATATATATATATATATATATAAGTTGGAAAAGATACCAAAGCTCAACATACAGAACTCATTGCACAACATACAGTACTTTATTTCATTTCTTTCTTAGGATCTATCTATTGCACTATCACGCTACAAAAGTACAAGATGTTATATTCCATTTCTATTGCATACAAAATTACAAAATAATACAAAAGTATAAGATGTATTAATCGATTAGAATATCAAAGTAATCCTTGGGCAAGATTTTGGGATCCTCCATCTTTATTATCTTCTTATAGCTAGCAATTGTATTCATGTAGGGTGTCGTCCATGCGATCGCTTCCTCCGGTGCGTGTTTATACCAAAACGTAGAAGGTAAAGGAATAGAAGAATGACCGATCAATCTTGTGATGACAAATTGTTGTCCGACAAGCCCTATTGAACATATATTGGATAGTCTGTGTTCGACCGGAGGAGTGCACATTGAAAAGAAAGTATTGTTAATGCCTTCTGAGATAATTACAATAGGTATCTTATACCTATTAGAGAATACGTATGCAGCAGACGGGACATCCATGTAATGGTCTGGTCCGATAACTGTGTCAGTACAAGTTATACTTGCCAACAAATCTTCAATAATTTCTTTGCCGAGTATCTGCCTATAGAAGGGTAGACGATACTCCAACTCCTCGTACAAATCTTTCCTAACATGTCTCCATCCTGCTTCAACTGAATAGCCAAGATGTCTTGCGAGTACATAAAATCCACAATGGCCATCCTTAGGAACATCAACAATAGACCAAATGAAATCCTGTATCTCAGGTAGAAAATTTTGAATGTATAGACTGTATGAATCAGAGAAGTTATCTAAACCCTCGGTCGTGACTGCATTGTTCGTTTTCTGTTTCTTTCCTCTTCGAATAGTAAGCTTACTCTTTCTCTTCAAAATTATCACACTTTCGATAACCGACTTTGACTCAACTTGCTCTAAATTACGTTCAATATGTTCAAATAAGGATGGATCTTTTTTAGTTGACTCCACTTCCTTTTTGTGTGCTCTACTGATTCTTGAGTATGGTCTTCCCTTAGGAGTTCAAACAATATATGGCTCTTGCAATCGAGTTATTGTCGGGACTGCAATTTCTTGGATTTTAACCTCAATAGATATTTTTTCCGGTTCCGATGCGACACACCACCTTGCGTGAAGGAGTTTCACTTGTGGCAAAGAAAAGAAATCATCATGAACTTCCACCGTTGGCATGATCGACAACTGTCTCCAACGTTGATCAACAACATCTATTGGAATATGTATAGATTGACGACGATATTCGTTAATCTCATGTGCACAAGGAAGGCCGAGTGAATATTGATATGAACAACCGCAAACATCGGGATCATAACCAACGAACTTTGACCTACCAATATCCTCAAACAATAAACCCAAGGCCTTGTGAAATATTACATGGATTAAAGCATCCAAGAGGTGTTCATGCTTGTATTCATGCTTTGCAATATTGAGGTTCGTCTCAAATAATGCTACAATCTCCTTCACCGTAAAAATAATCATCAAATGAATCGATTGCCAAACGGAGACAAAATTATCGACCGATGACCGTAGCTATCTTTTCAAACTTCAGTGTGATCCTTTGACTCAGTTCGTAGTGATTGTGCCATAATGCTTCACCATGTTCGTCCATGCTAAGACGAATTATTCTTTATGTGGTTCTAACCAAGTATATTTGATATAAGAAATATATGTCGGGTTACTCGTCTCCCACTTTTGTTTGAATATGTACCATGCTGTGTCGTACCTATCTTTGGTAATTGCTCGCCATACAAGACTCCAATCACTGTAGAATTCTTCGAAGCGAAGCTTGTCGATTTTACCGTCAATATTTTCAAAATTTCTCTTGCATTGAGCTTGGATATTTCAATTTATATGCCAAGTGCATAGTAGTCTATGCATATGAGAAAATATAATATCCGGAAAGGTATTATAGATCGTCCTCATGGTTGACTTGTTCTCATCTTCTTTTTGTCACACGGCAGAATAAATTTGTTTGGGTGCAACTCAAAAAATGAACAATTCTTCAACCAACATTCTCTCATCCTTGTTCAACCGTGCCACTAGGCATGACCCGTAAGTGTCTCCGGAATAAGATGATTGTGTATTCCATTCTTAACTTTGACTATCCACTTTACATCTTCTACTTTTACAATCAACATTTTAAATGGACATCCACATTTTTTCGTCCCAACGTTTTTCTTAGGAAATTTTTTTCAACAACAATTTTTTTTCTCGATGCTGCCTGAACACACCTCCTCTTTCGCAGCTCAGCTCTAAATATTTTCGGCCCGGCCGAGATCTGATCGATCTTGCAATTACAATTACTATGTTATGTCGTCTTCCAACTTCTCTGCACCAATCTATTGCTTCTTTGTGGGATGCAAATCGAATATCCATTGAGAATACATTCTCCACATTAACCCCAATAGCAGGATGTACCACAACATCTGTATAAGGTTGGTCCTATAACCAATATAAAATAATATAAAAATTAATAACTTCAAATAATTGGCAGTCCAAAATAGGACTGTCACAATTTGTACAGACTAATGTATTGAGTAGACTGTCAAAATTTTTACAGTCTTGAAGAAAATACGTTGGTCAGCATTTTATCTTCAGGACTGTCAGTATTTTGACAGTCCACATAGTCTATAGGACTATCAAAATTATGACAGTCCTATATTTATATAGGACTGTCGAATTTATGACAGTCCTATATAGGACTGTCGTAGTTTATACAGTCCTTACACGATGACTGTTGACATCGAAATATGATTGTCATTTTACGTACCGTAGGTGCTTCGGAACAACCGACATATTTTTCGGAAGGAGCGGAGTGCATATTTAATGAATTGTATGATCCGACTTCTTCATCGAAGAAAGTTTCATACATTGCTAGTACAATAGTCGAATAAAACTAAATAATTTGGTGACAATCGCATGTTTGAAAAATTTATTCATCGTATGTTATCAAAGACATACCGAAAGAATATTCGTTGGAGAATTACCAAATCAGATTTTTTTTTTTTCACTTGGGACCACAACTATCAAATTCTAAGGTTAGGTTTAGATTTTAGGACTTGGAAAGAATGAAGAATTTTTTCATTTGAAGGTGAAAAAGAAAGAAGAGAAATAGTTTTTACTTATATAGGTTGGTATGAACAGCCTTAAATAAGCTTGAGAAATGGCAAACTTATAATTTTTAAAAATAAAATTATAGACAGTCCTTAGTATTTTTATAGTGTCTTTTATCACAAATCTTTTTTAATTATCATGTTCACCAATCTCTAGTATTCCTGTAGAACCTACTAACGATCTCGCCTCGGTACCATCGAAACTACTTGCAGTCTCATCTCTAGAGCGTCATTATTGGCAGTATAGACATTTATACTGTATTATCTTGACATTCTGTATCTTTTCTTACCTTTTTTTTATAATATTTCTATATTTTAGAATCTGACCGTAATTTTCGGAATATATTTTGTCTTGGCGTGTATGAGACTTGTTACTTGCTAGATGGCTTTCTTTTCAATCCAAACTCCTCTCTCTCTCTGTATACATGATGTTTGTACTCTCTCAAACTCAGCTCCACTCTACACCCAAACAGCCTGCTGTTTTTCTGGAGCGGTTTTACGATGAAGAAACTGCGGTTTTCCGACGGAGAAGGAGAGGCGGACGTCCCCGATGAACTTCGGTGTCGAAGATCCGACGGCCGGAAGTGGCGTTGCCGCCGGAGTGCGATGCCAGGTGTGGTCTTCTGCAAGTACCATTACTTGAGCATCAAGAGCAGAGAGGAGCTCCGGAAGCGCAATCGAAGGTCCGAGAAGCCGCCGGCGGAGCGCAATCGGAGCTCCGAGAATCCGTCGGAGGAGCTGATGGAAATGGCGATCAAGAGGCAGATGGAGAGGAGAGGGAAGAGGATGGGGAAGGAGAGAGAAACAGAGGTTAGGATGGAGCTCCCCAACGGAGTGATGGCTATTTCTTCGAGTTCGGCGAGTCCGGTTCGGGTTCCGGACAATGCCGGCGGGATCGTGGACCGGAAATTAGGGTTAGGGTTTTGTGACGATTGCTTGTCGAAGAGAAGCTTCCGGTCCGAGAATGCGGAGCCGATGCCGGTTAAGTTTTGACATTTTTGTGTTTTGGGGGTGGGTTGGAATTTGTTACTGATTTGCTCAAAGTTTGAATATTTATTTGTGCAGAAATTGCCTATGGATTTAGGAGGGAGACAAGAATCTGGCGAGGAAAGGTGAAGTTTTTGGACACATGCTCTTTCTTTTTATTTACTTCATAGCTTTCTAACATGGATGCACCTCCCTACGGAGATATGACTATATCTTCCAGTCTGGCAAGTCTGGTTAGGGCTTTGGACAATACCGGGGAGATCGTGAACCGGAAACTAGGCTTAGGGTTTGTTGACGATTATTTGTTGAAGAGAAGCTTCCGCTCCAAGAATGTGGCACCGATGCCGGTTAAGGTTTGCCATTTTTTTGGACCATTTCTAAAGACACATCATATTTTGCTCGGCCCAGCATTTATTTATTTATTTTAGGACTGTAACCATTTTCGAGAGTCATTTGGAAGGACTGTCACATTTTCTACAATCCTAAAAATAAAGGACTGTTGACAGTCCTACCTATTGGAAGGACTGTCAAAAATATTGACAAAACTAAAGATTTTAGGACCGTAGGAAATTGTGATAGTCCTAACTACTAGGAGGATTGTCAATGACAGTCCTACTTGTTTTTAGGACTGTCAAAAATTCCGATAGTCCTAAAATTTGGACTAGTCCGAGTAAAATATGATGTGCCTTTAGAAATAACCTTTTTTTGTTTAATTTTGTTGGAATTTGTTATCAATTTGCTAAAAGTTTGAATCTTTATTTTTGCAGCAGAAGTTGCCCAGGATTTTAGGAGGGAGTCAGAGGAAGATTTGCAAAGGATGCAGAGAGGAAAAGTGAGGTTTTTGAAGACCTCTCTGTTTCAAATGCTATTAGTAGTTAGCAAATGTTACTTTTTATTTACTTCATAGGTTTATAACATAGATGCACTCCCAATGCAGTGATGGCATTTCTTCTAGACCGGTTAGGGCTTCAGACAATGCCGGCGAGATCGTGGACCGAAAACTAGGCTTAGGGTTTGGTTATGATAATTTGTTGAAGAGACGCATCCGTTCCAAGAATGTGGAGCCGATGCCGGTTGGGCCGGTTAAGGTTTGCCAATCTCCCTTTTTTGGTTGATTTTGGTGGAACATGCTAAAAGTTTGAATCTTTATTTGTGCAGAAGTTGCCCAGTGTTTTAGGAGGGAGTCATAGGAAGATTTGCAAAGGATGCCGCAAGGAAAGGTGATATACCTCTCTGTTTCAAATGCTATTAGTAGTTAGCAAAATCATCTATTACTTTTTAATTAAAGTTTTATAATTTAGAAGTAGTTCCTAGTCCGAAAGATGTTCTTTTGAGTGAGGCTGCAATCGATCTTGGCATGTTCAAGCTTGGCTCATTTGTGGCTGGAACTTACTGAACCGACCGTGAACTTGAAACTATTTTCAAGGTTGAGCTCAAATAGCCTTGAGAACAGCTCGTGAGCTGCTATAGCTAGTCAAACTTCATAAAAAGCCCACCAGCTTGTGAGCTGGACTTGTTTAGTATCAACAGCAGCATTAGCAATATCAGTTCTAGGCCATGTGCTGAACTGGTTTCTCCTAAAACATAAAATAAATAGAGTCGAGCAGAATCGAGTCAAGTCCTAGTTAGTTAATAGAGTCGAGGCTAGCCGAGTACTCATCGAGCTTGTTCGCAAGCTCTAGAGGTAAGTTTCCCATGTTCAAGCTCGGGTTTTAAGCCAATCAAACTAATTTCTTTGTTCAAGCTCGGCTTGTTAAGGAAGCTGAGTTGACGTGAATCACGAACCGCTTTTGCAGTCGAGTTTTGAGTAACAGCCTAGTCTACGGCAATGTTCTTAGTCACCAGTATATCAGTTTCACTAGTCTACGGCAATGTTCAAGCTCGGTTGGGTTGGTTGCAGTAACTGTATAAACAGTAACAGTATAAACTGGACGGAAAATGTGTTGAGAGAAAATGTAAAAGCATAAATCTTTTCATAAACATGTTAATTTGTACCAAAGTGTTGTATTCATGGCTATTGCCTTTTGTAAGTGCCTCTCATGTGAAAGTGAAAGCCATGGCATTTAACATCATAGAGGCACTCTCACATGTTGAACTCAACATATCTCATACTTATTCTCTTGTCGACTGTTGCAGTGGTAAAGCATGCATGCAAAGGCGAGCTGAAGACAGTGGCTTAAAGGTCAGTTCCATTTGCTGATACTGGACTTATTTCTGTATTATGAGAACTCAATGTTCTCAGGATCTTAAGGTTCATGTCCATACCAGATCATATGAGGCTCATTGATCTGGATCGGATAAGGGATCGTGTTTCAATCTTACAATCATTGCTTGGATCCTACAATTTGATCTGTGATTCCAATTAATGATCCAATCAAGTTGGGTTGTTCACTTGCAAGCTGGATATGTTACATGCCATTGTCACGTCTCGGTTTCGATAATCAAGTTTTTGGGATGATGTGTACAAGCCTAAGTTTGACTTGTACAAGGCTAGAATTTTCGATTCACCAATACTAAGAATTAAGCAGTTGAATAATCAAAGTAATAGTATGCAACATAATATTCAACGAAACTTAAATAAATAGTGTAAGACCGAAATTATTATAACTTGCAACGTAACTGAATTACAAGTTATTTTAAAATGAAAACCATCCAAGAAACAACAATTACAACGAAGTCTTATTTCAACTATGTTTCATACATCATATCCATGAAGTAGAAAAGTAAAAAACACCTCTTAATAATGAAATGTGTCGAAAACTGGAAAGCAAATGTGTTTACTGCCTCGGTACTCGCATATGAAACTGTAGTGGGTCACTTTCAGGCCAATTCTTTTACCAATTAAACAAGCAACATTTCCACATATTCTTTTTACCCCATTTATTTCATTGAGGGCCACTCTGCGTTATCTATCATACAATCCATGTTCCCATTCCGATTCTGGCAATTCATCTTAGGGTCATTATCTCAGATTACAATTTAGTAATGCGAAGCAATCGTCATGAAAATAATTATACCAATTGTTGAGGATCCTTCCCTACAAAACAAGAGTTATGAACTACCACACACACACAAACACACACACACACACACGAGGGATTGGGACACAAGTGCGTGTGCAATTTCGAGTGAGAGAAGAATAGGGTCACAGAAAAAGAAGAAGAGAAAAGTTCTAATACAACACGATCTTCATATCTATATCTATAGATATATTTCAATTCCACTATTATTATTTATCACCCTTAGAGAAAAAAATTGGTAAAGAATCACAACAGAAGACAATAAACAACAAATCAACAACTCATCAACAACAATTAAAGACCCAAAAAATAAGAGTAACTTTGACATGGAAAGATTCAAATTTCCATTAGACTAATATTTACTTCTACAAACTCACACAACAATCCACATCGAACAACTAAAATATAGATAAAAAAATTAAGGATCATAGAATAGTGACATAATCACTCAACTCAAGCCTCTCTCCATGGATCCGGCGAGCGACTTGGATGTCCTTGGCGCACGGTACTCGTCTGGTATTTTTGGATCTCGTAGAGGGTGATGGTGTCGGGAGGGAAGCGGTGGGACTTCTTTATGTCGTCGGTTGTCGGAGGGGATTTTCGAACGGCTTTGGCGGCCAACTACTTGTGCGTATAAGATCTTGCCGCTGGTGGACTTGTGGGCGGTTTACTTGGTTCGTGCCATTGGTGGAAAATAGGTTTAGGATTTAGTAGAGAAATAAGGGTTTTTTTTTTGAATGATGACGGTGATAATAAATTTGGGAACAAATAAAGGTTGATTTTTATAGTGGAAGAAAGGGTCTAAGAACATGAGCAGTTAAGAGGTTATGAAAGATTTTAGATTAGTTTTCAAATAAGAACATGAGGAGATAAGAGTAGGTTACAAACAATTTTAGACTATTTTTCAAATTTGAATTAATAGATGAGTAAATTATTTTTTTATTCATGCATAACATATTTTTAGGTAACGAAGTATTACATAAAAAATAGTAATACCCTTGGTATTTGGATTATATATATATATATATATATATATATATATATATATATATATGGCGACGCTAGGGTTTCATTGGTGACTGGCGCTATTGATGATGGTACTCCGATTTACCTCGGATCGGAGGAAGGAGCACGGTCCATAGGGATGACAGGAGGTTGCGAATGGGGCTGGATCGTCGTTGGAGGGTGGAAAAAGACCAGGTCGGATTCTCTACATCGAAAGGAAGGGAGCACCTCAGGAAGTTAATGAGGGGAGTCAACTGCTTTACTTCTCCGGAGATGAGTATTACAGGTCCTGAAGCCTGCGATAGAAGGGACGGATCAGGCTGCTGGAGCAGAAAGCGTGCGATCATTAGGGAAGGGGAAGAGGCTAGCAGATTAGGGATGTAAGGACGTTTCCATATGGCAAGCAGAAGCTACGCAGGGGGAGTAACTCAAAGGAGGTTATAAAAGCCCGTAGCGGTTGCCACATTCAAGCCGAGAACTTGGACCTCCCTTTGCCATTCCACCCCGGTAGAGGCGGGATGAGGTTTAGGTATGTTACCTCAGCCGAGATCAATGGAGCCAAGGTGATGGCTATCTCGACGGAGGACTTGGCCTTGGTAGTGGTCCGTTGGGGGGCAACACTGCAGTAAAGTTTGGAGATGGAGAAGAGAAGGAAAAAAAGTAGGAAAAGAGAGAATATGAGAAAGGAGATTGAAAGGGTCTTAAACCCTATGTTGCATCTCATGTCTATTTATATTGATATGCAATACACCCACAATTACTATTATACCCTCATATGATAAATAACAAAATAACCCTCCATAAAGCAGGAGCATATAGATCAGACATACCCAGCTTGCTACATAAATCATAAAATGGACCACGAGCAAGTGGTTTGGTGAGGATATCACCTAATTGACCCTCTGACCGAACATAAGGAGTGACAATCTGTTTCTTCAGCAACAAATCACGAACAAAATGACAATCCACCTCGATATGCTTCGTGCGGTCATGAAACACCGGATTACTTGCGATAAACATTGCCGACTGATTATCACAATACATCTCCATCGGAATAGGAATCATAATCCCCATTTCATGAAGAAGAGACTGCGCCCACATCATCTCAGAAGCTGCATGAGCCATCACACGGTACTCGACCTCTGCACTAGAACGAGCCACAACATTCTGCTTCTTACTACGCCACGTGACAAGATTGCCACCCACAAACGTACAATAGCCGGAAGTAGACCTCCTATCACTACTACTGCCTGCCCAATCAACATCACTGAACCCAGTCACCGTAAGCAACTGGAAATGTTTGTACAACAAACTCTTTCCAGGTGCACCCTTCAAGTATAGAAGAATGCGAGAGATAGCCTCCCAATGTTGTTGCCGAGGGGCATGCATAAACTGACTAACTATTCCCACTGCATATGTGATGTCTGGTCGAGTAACAGTAATATATATAAGTTTGCCAACCAAATGTCTGTAATATCTAACATCCTCAAATAACTCTCCCCTGTTAGCATTAAGCTTGTCATGATAATCCATAGGAGTCTCAACGCCGACACTCCAATATCCCAGTCTCGGAGAGCAAGTATAGAACATACTTGCGTTGTGACAGATACACACCCTTCTTAGATCGAGCAACCTCGATTCCAAGAAAATATCTAAGAAGACCCAAATCCTTAGTATGAAATTGACGACTAAGGTAGGCCTTCAAGTCCACAATCCCAGCATGGTCACTCACAGATATAATGATATCATCAACATAGACAATCAACAGGATAATACCTGCTGAGGAAGAATGGCATAATACTGAATGATCTGATGTGGTTCGCCGAAAGCCATACTGAATGAGAACTGAACTGAACTTGTCAAACCAAGCACGAGGTGATTGTTTCAGTCCATATAATGCTTTCTTCAATCGACATACGGATTTTTTATTTTCTGCTACAACATATCCCGGTGGTTGATCCATATAAACCTCCTCTTGTAAGTCACCATGCAAGAAAGCATTATTTATGTCCAGTTAATATATAGGCCATTGGTGATTAACCGTCACATAATTAAGAATCCGAACTGAATTCAGCCAAGCCACTGGAGAGAAAGTCTCCATATAATCCACACCATATGTCTGAGTATATCCTTTGGCAACCAACCGTGCCTTAAGGCGCTCAACAGAACCATCGGGGTGATACTTAACAGTGTACACCCATCTACAACCCACTGTCTGCTTTCTAACAGGAAGTGATGTAAGATCCCAAGTCTGATTTTGATGTAAAGCATACATCTCCTCATCCATTGTACTTTTTCAACCAGAAGATGACATAGCCTGCTTGTAAGTTTTGGGAATGGAAATAGAAGACAATGAAACATCAAATACATGAAAAGATGATGAAGCATGGTGTAATGAAACATAATTAGAAATGTGATGCTTATTCTTTGTGGTACAAATGCGTTTTCTTTTTCTGAGAGCAATAGGAAGATCATCTTGATCTGTGGTGATGAGAGCAGAAACCTCAGACACGAAAGATGATTGGTTGATGGCTGAATTCTGCAGAACCACTGGCCTGTCCTTGGATCTCTGATAAACCTGTAAATGGGGAATAGAGACAGAAATTGATTCAGGAATGACCGAAAGTGGTATGGAAGATATCAAATCTTTGTAAAAGGAATACAACAGTCTCCTGAAGGAAAGAAATGGGTAGACTCAAAGAATGTAACATCCGCACTGATATAATATTTGCGTGACTGTGGACTGTAACAACGATAACCTTTTTGAGTATGAGGATAACCAAGAAAGACACTTCAGAGATCTAGGAGCCAACTTATCTCGATTAGGTTCCAAGTTATGAATAAAAGCGACACACCCAAACACTCGAGGAGATAAGAAAAAATGTGCGACATCTGTATGTAATATGGTAAATAAAAGTTTGTTATTTAATACAGATGATAGCATGCTATTAATTATATAACATGCAGTAAGAACGACATCTGTCCAATACTGTTTAGGGACATGCATATTGAACATGGGAGTTCGAGCCACATCTAAAATATGTCGATGTTTGCGTTCGGCTATACCATTTTGTTGAGAGGTGTGGACACAACTGGTTTGATGAATCATACCACGATCAACACAAAAACTGTTCACAGAAGATTGAGTATACTCCAAACCATTATCAGAACGCAGAATTTTGATACGTTTATCAAACTGAACATAGACTTCATTATAAAAGGCAGATAACATATTTGGAAACTCAGATCTTTCTTTCATTAAATAACACCAAGTCATTCTGGAATAATCATCAATAAAAATAACAAAATACTGAAATTCTTTCGGACTTTTGACTCTAGACGGACCCCAAATACCAGAATGAACAAAATCAAAAGACTCTAATTGACGACTCTCACTACGACGAGGGAAGGAACTATGGTGATGCTTGCCTAACTGACAAGCCTCACATTCAAGACTAGAAACATGACTCAAACTGGAACAACTTGACGCAACTTAGCCAAAGACGGATGTCCCAAACGATAATGTCACTTCAACGGAGAAGTAGAAACAGAAGTGGAGGCTTTCCAGGTAGATCCAAGTAGTACAATCCATCTTTTTCATGTCCCGAACCAATCATTTTCTTCGTCCTGAGGTCCTGAAAAACACACGAATTGGAAGAAAATGTCACAAAACATTGAAGAGATTTGGTTAACTGGCTCTCAGATATAAATTAAATGAAAAATTAGGCACATATAATGAATTAAATAATGATAGTGATTGAGTAGGGTGAATGACACCTTTTCCAAGCACAGGACGAGTAGATCCATCAGCTAAGATAATATTATGTTTCATGGAATTACGATTATGAAAGAGATGTTATACCAGATATGTGAGAGCTTGCTCCTGAGTCGATGACCCAAGAGGTGGATGGTGACTGGGTTGCCACAAAAGTAGGATTACCTATATGTGCCATGGTTGCAGTAGAGAGGTGGTACTAGCAAGCGCGTTCAACTTTTGGAGGATCTGTTCAAATGGAGATGAGGTACCGGACGTTAAAGTCTAATTGTAACCCGAAGTATCATCTCTGGGAGCAGAAGTGGTGACATGAGACTGCATATTTTCATCATGCACTTGATATGCATATTCTGATTTGCCCGACTTGTTCCAACAATAGTCTTCCACATGACCGAACATTCCACAATAGTTACACTTTCGTGGTTGACCACGATCACTGCCACCACCACCACCGCGGCCACCACCACCACCGCGGTCTCCTCCTCGACCAAAACAATGACCACCATCTCTACCGCCACGTCCACTACCACGTCCACCACCACAACCAACAACACTAGAAACTAGTGCAGAAGAGTCAGTACTCGGCACCACATAACTCTGTCCCAGAAAGGAACGACCACCGTAGGTAACTGCTATCCAGCAAGGATTTGAGCTTTATAAGGTTCGAGCGCAGGATCCAAGCCGACTAGGATAAGTGAAACATGAAACTCTTCTTTCTGTCTCCGAGCTTCCTTCAAATCAGTAGTAACATGATGATATTGAAGCAGTTCCTTCCACAAAGTCTTCTTTGAAGCCAGATATTCATTCACATGCTTTCCATTTTGCTTTGTATTAAACAATAACTCGTACAACTCATAGATACATGCAACGTTTCGCTTTTGCGAATATGATTCTTCCAGAGATGTCCAAATCTGTTTACTTGATTCACACCACTGAACATTAGCAGCGATATGTGGTTCCATACTATGCCACAACCACGACATAACGTATGCATATGCTCTCATCCAATCTTCATACTCAGCGGAAGTTTTAGGCGAGAGTTCTTCCGTCAAAAACTTTAACTTCTTCTTCGTCCTGAACACTACTTGGATAGATTTGGACCAAGCAAGGTAGTTCGCACCATTGAGTTTCACCGCTGTAATCGACTTTCCCAATTCATCATTATGAATAACAGTAAAAGGAGAACCACCTCCGCTACCACCACCACTATTAACTTTGCTAGAAGATTCGGTCCCCACCATACTTGCAGATGCAACAGAAATACGAGGTCTTTGAAATCCTAGATCTCACAACGGACCTCAACAAACGATGAATAACTAACGGAGATATGTAGAAACCCTAGATCTCATAAACGAACCACGAATGACCACAAACAACGAACGACGAACATCGAATCATGAAAAGTAGACGAAAACAGCCGATTTTCTTTTCGGGGCTGCCGCCTCGAACCCTGCAATCAGGGGCTGTCACGCCCCGATCTCCCGCATGCTAATCGGCCGTCCCCGCTAGGCGAGAATTACCGCGCCAGCACTCCCGCGGGACGATCGCTTGACCTATCTGGGCGTGATGTCGCACGAGCGTAAGCCGTGCCCGTTCAAGGCCGTGGTTCTGGCTGGCGGAAAGAGGTCTAAGCCACAGTCGCACAGATTTGTCCGAGTGCAGCGAAATTTATAAATGCATAAGCGATTGGTAACAAGTTCACTGAGTCGTAAATAGCGGAAGCATTGAATTTCACAAGTATAGAATTAAATCAAACTCTTTATTGATATTGAACTAGTGTTACAGGCGGCGCTAGGCCGAGGTTACAAGTCGCTAAAGTCTTTCTCTCTGAAACAGTAAGAGCGTGCCAAGTGGCTACATTTGTGGAATGATGTATAGACGATGTTCCAACATTATGTCTTGTATATGTGCTTCAGTTCCGGACGCAACGCTCCAAGGCTCCAAAGTGAACTCCACGTCTTAGCACGCAAGAAGGAGGCATCCGCACCGAACGAGGTTCTTCCGCACCCTGCAAGCAATCTGGTGGGTTATCAGTACACGAATACACTGGTGGGGAGGCTACTCGTCCGCTCGACAAATCCAAACACGTAATATAGGTTTCGTGCACCAACTATTTAGTTATCTTTCTAGTTTTGCCTAGGATCAGTTTCATGGCAATGTTGAATAGCCTAACTCGTGTGGCAGTGCGCCGTGCGATATAAGAGGAAACACGGCGAGACAAACTTACCATTTGTCCTTTCCTGTCCAAGGCAAACCAAGTTAATAAACTTAATATAAGCACGAGCATTCATATAATGAAATAAAATGGCACTAGCATATGCAAACACAAGTGTTGTGAACGAGATTGTGTTTCGGTTGCAAGAGTATACAGGTTATATCAGGTGTTGCAGAAGATGTTGAAGTGTTCCGTATGTACAATTGTGTTATGATCGTTCCAGTGTTTCAGATATTCTCGATGCGATGCAATGACTCGCATGCGGATTACCGTTAAGCGAGGATGACTTATCTATATGAACAGTTGTCGCTGGTATAGCCATAAAGGACGGGTGTAGTACTGGAACGAAATAACATGCAACGCAAGGATCAGGAGCGCTACAGGTCATTCCATTCGAAACAATGCGACTACGTTAGTCGAAGAGCGAGAATGGCGTGAAGGATAGTTCATAGGCGCTACACGCCATCCTGCCCGAAACATGCAGACTAACAGGTGTTCCGTCTGGATAAGATCGGTACCAGTGCCCCAGCGACCGTCCGCGGAACTATGACCTTGTGCACAAGTTATCCGCGACATGCAAGTCTGGGTCTTCCAAATTTTCATCTTGACATGATAATCCATGATTCTTGTTTTGAACGAGCATTGCTCCACGAGCTGTGATTCTTGACTTGCTTGACATGGTTCTCGTTCAGATGTAAACTTGTCATGATTTCCGTTCAGTGATTCAACTTGACTTGATGCATCCCCCTGGTTCGGGGACTGCCTTGGCGACCTAACGGTCCCGGATACTTGCATGTTCAAATTGCACAGAAGGACTATTTGATAGTCTTCTGGCTAACTAAATGCATGCACGATACAAATGATGTTACTTAATTGTGGCATAATTTGTGTGGCAAGCATTTGAAACGAGGCGACAAGTACTAACTATAGTAAGCATGCAAGCATTTATATGAAAACTTAAGCATTCACATTGGCTCGGGCCCGAAGGTAAGCAGAGGAGTGAAATCGTAAATGGACTTATCGAGCGACATGATCTAGGGGCGTGCAGTGTAGCAAGTGAACAGTGCACTACAGAGTATACATATATCGTTTTACTCGAGGCATAGCGGGGTCTAGTTGCACAAGGCAAATGTAGCATGCGAGGGTCCGTATATAAGCAATGTTTCATTTCCATGTTCTAACACAAGCAATACAAGTTGGGATTATTCCCTTAGCTAGGTGCGTTGTATTCTTATTTGCATGCAAGGGGTGATTCACCTAGCGACTAGCATGAAATATCCATATTTTAAGTGTGCTGGCTAAGCAAAGACAAGTTCACCGTAGCCACCCGCCTTAGCGATGATTCGCCTCGGTCGAGGGATACTCCGAGCGAGCCTCTGAAAACCTAAGCCGGAACTCCTGTAGGGACAAGTTTGGAAATCCTTTTGCCTCGAACGAGTATTCTTGCTGAAGCAAAGCGGGTCGGGACATTGCACTTTTGCCGTTTGAATCGGCAGTCCACTTGAGCGGAACGGGTCGTTACATTATACACCACTCAGAAAAAGTCTCGTCCTCGAGACTTCCTAAGCGCAGGACGTTCTACCACATTATCGAATCTATCCCGAGCATAGCAATCGGTACCACTAGATTTGTTCGAACACAGTCCCCTACTCGTTCCTTATGTCGTGTCGTGTGTATGCTGAGTCGGTCTCGTTGCGCCTTAGCGCTGGACATATTGCTTAACGCATGGTACATTATAATCCATCTTGGATAGCGATCTAAGGCTGAGGCAAATTTATACAAGTCGTTATACTTGTTTCTGCGGATATTCACTTGCACTAGCATCGAGATCAGCATATCGCGAGTCTTGATCGTACACATATTCGAAGTGCACCTCAAACATATGCATGTCAACCAACTCGGCGATAGCGAAGTCTTAGCACTCGAGTTTCATATATCATTGAGTCTTGGATTGTGCACACATTCAAGGCATCCCTCAAACATATGCATTCCACCAAACTTAGAGATAGTGAAATCGGACAAGCTACTTGCGAAAATCTCAAGAGTAGTAGTGAAATCGGACAAGCTACTTGCGAAAATCTCAAAGATTTTCGTTTATAAATCACAATGATACTTCCGATATGGTCAATCAAATTTCATATCATTTTTTATTCCAACCAAACCAAGTATTTGCACTAGCGTTAAGCACGATCTATTCGGTTTACCGACTAGAGTTCATCCTTTCGGGTCAAACACAATACACGTTATCGTCCCAAGTCTAATCCTATGTCTTGCTGTCCCAGTTCTATAGCTTGTTCAAGCAATATGCTAAAGTCGCTAACACAGGTTATTTCACTCGGCGTCGGGTCGTCTGCCTAATTGCTAGGTCAGCTCACAAGGTCATAGGTAAAAGTTCAAGCACACGATACATCGTGCAAATTCATCGCACGATGCTCGTCCCAATTCCTAGGGTCAAACCATTGTTCATTTGCACGGGGTATTCTACACAAGCTCGTTTCACTCAGTTTCTAAACATCGAGCACATATTTTCCTACTCTCATTAGCACGTTCGTTTGTACAGGGGACGAGTTCGTTCAGTAAAATCTATAATATATTCAAGTTGCAGGACAAGCCTAGTGATTTGCATAGTCTCTCTCTCCAAATATGTTTTGATAGAATCCATATCCATTCCAAGTCTAGACCACCAAGGCAAGATTCGATTCTAAACCATTTTATTTATAACTTCAAGTCGTCCAACATGATTCACGTATTCATTCACGAAACCATCAAGCGTGATTTATTCCAGGTTCTAGGCTAACTTATCCTCGAAATATTTTGATTCACTTGTATTTCCAAATTCGTCTTATCGTATCGAACCAAAAGTCAAGACGATCCATCAGTTGTCACGCCTCGGTCTCCCGCAAGTTCGATTACCCTCGTTGGACGTGAGATCACCACGCCAACGCTCTCGCTGGATGATCGTCCTAATTCGGACGTGACGCATGTACGAGCATAGAGTTACATTCGCACAAGACAAGAACGTTTGAACGTTATGGTTATTTTTGAAACGATCAAGACACCTTATCCTTACTCTTTGCTCCATCCAATTTATATGTAAAATCCATCGAGTCAAGTCCGTTTATGCAGTGATTATAGTTCGTCTAGCAAATCATCCAACTTCAATGTTACCGTTCGGTAATTCCATAGTCTATTCTAGCATTCCTCAAGAACTATGTTTCAATTATTCAAGCCTAAGTCTATTCCATTTTGACACGTTCCATTTATCAAGTTCGTTTTGGAATAATCACCGAACTAGTTCCCGTGAGTTCGATCATCCCCGCCGTACGTGAAATCACCACGCCGGCGCTCCCGCAGGATAATCGTTCTCTTTGGGACTGGTTTTGAAGGTTATCTTTCCGAACTTGATTTCAAGATCGTTTTTTCAAACTCCAAGTTAAATCCATTATCGTTCATCTCTTTCCTCGAAACCCGATATTCATTTTCGGGCTAACTTCCATTCGAGCGATATTATATTCAAGTTCAGTCCGTTTGTTTCAATCCGAAATCGTTCGTACGATCTACCAAGTTTCCAACAAGTTTCCTTAACCGAGATATCGATTTCCATTTTCGTGAATCTCAATTCGATATAAGCTTTATCGTTTGTTCAAGACATTTCCAATCGTTCAATCCGACTATCGCACGAGATCTATGAATCCGTTTGGACATTTCTAAATGATCCATACACCACTCGGAATTAAGTCATCCAAGCAAATCCTCAATCGATTTGTATCTTCCAACACAAAATACCGTTCGAGCTATTTTTCAAAAATTCAAGCACGATTCTCTATATTCGCCTAAGCGATAATATGATAATGTTTTTATCGGTTGTCGTTCTAAGTCTGACTTGCCTTTTTTCTGAACGATATCCCATTCTCGTTTGCAACTTAGCTAGCACCAAAGGGTCTTGGCGTGCGATACTCTACATAACTTAGCCGAAAGGCTATGTGCATAGCGAACCGTTCGGGTTATATTCGATTCCGTATACTAACCAGTTAGGTAAACACATATAGGCATTTTGGGTTTGCACATATCATATAAGTCTAGCACGAGTCTAATTCCAAAGGTCTAGCACAGGTCGGCACAAAGGCCTTAGCGTCACAATTTCGTACAAGCAATCATATCATTCAAATGCACTTTTGAAAGTATTTAGACTTATTGTTTGGAACATTCCGTTGGGACATTGAGAGAGAGCGTGCACATAACCCACGAACGAGCTTTTGAAACTGAGAAAATCGAAACGAAGTCCAAAGGCGTATAGCCAAGCTCTGATACCAATCTGTCACGTCCCGATCTCCCGCAGGCTAATCAGCCGTCCCCGCTTGGCGAGAATCACCGCGCCAGCGCTCCCGCGGGACGATCGCTTGACCCATCTGGGCGTGATGCCGCACGAGCGTAAGCCGCGCTTGTGCAAGACCGTGGTTCTGGCTGGCGGAAAGAGGTCTAAGCCACAGAGTCGCACAGATTTGTCCGAGTGCAGCAGAATTTATAAACGCATAAGCGATTGGTAACAAGTTCACTGAGTCGTCAATAGTGGAAGCATTAAATTTCACAAGTATAGAAGTAAATCAAACTCTTTATTGATATTGAACAAGTGTTACAGGCGGCGCTAGGCCGAGGTTACAAGTCGCTAAAGTCTCTGAAACAGTAAAAGCGTGCCAAGTGGCTACATTTGTGGAATGATGTATAGGCGATGTTCCAACATTATGTCTTGTATATGTGCTTCAGTTCCGGACGCAACGCTCCAAGGCTCCAGAGTGAACTCCATGCCTTAGCACGCATGAAGGAGGCATCCGTACCGAACGAGGTTCTCCCGTACCCTGCAAGCAATCTGGTGGGTTGTCAGTACATGAATGCACTGCTGGGGAGGCTACTCGCCCGCTCAACAAATCCAAACACGTAATATAGGTTCCGTGCACCAACTATTTAGTTATCTTTCTAGTTTTGCCTAGGATCAGTTTCATGGCAATGTTGAATAGCCTAATTCGTGTGGCAGTGCGCCGTGCGATATAAGAGGAAACACGGCAAGACCAACTTACCATTTGTCCTTCCTTGTCCAAGGCAAACAAAGTTAATATAAGCACGAGCATTCATATAATGAAATAAAATGGCACTAGCATATGCAATTACAAGTGTTGTGAACGAGATTGTGTTTCGGTTGCAAGAGTATACAGGTTATATCAGGTGTTGCAGAAGATGTTGAAGTGTTCCGTATGTACAATTGTGTTATGATCGTTCCAGTGTTTCAGATATTCTCGATGCGATGCAATGACTCGCATGCGGATTGCCGTTAAGCGAGGATGACTTATCTTTATGAACAGTTGTTGCTGGCATAGCCATAAATGACGGGTGTAGTACAGGAACGAAATGACATGCAACGCAAGGATCAGGAGCGCTACAGGTCATTCCATCCGAAACAATGCGACTACGTTAGTCGAAGAGCGAGAATGGCGTGAAGGATAGTTCACAGGCACTACACGCCATCCTGCCCGAAACATGCAGACTAACAGGTGTTCCGTCCGGATCAGATCGGTACCAGTGCCCCAGCGACCGTCCGCGGAACTATGACCTTGTGCGCAAGTTGTCCGCAACATGCAAGTCTAGGTCTTCCAAATTTTCATCTTGACATGATAATCCATGATTCTTGTTTTGAATGAGCATTGCTCCACGAGCTGTGATTCTTGACTTGCTTGACATGGTTCTCGTTTAGATGTAAACTTGACATGATTTTCGTTCAGTGATTCAACTTGACTTGATGCATTCTCCTGGTTCGGGGACTGCCTTGGCGACCTAACGGTCCTGGATATTTGCAGGTTCAAATTGCACAGAAGGACTATTTGACAGTCTTCTGGCTAACTAAATGCATGCACGATACGAATGATGTTACTTGATTGTGGCATAATTTGTGTGGCAAACATTTGAAACGAGGCGACAAATACTAACTACAGTAAGCATGCAAGCATTTATATGATAACTTAAACATTCACGTTGGCTCGGGTTCGAAGGTAAGTCGAGGAGTGAAATCGTATATGGACTTATCGAGCGACATAATCTAGGGGCGTGCAGTGTAGCAAGTGAACAGTGCACTACAGAGTATACATATATCGTTCTACTCAAGGTATAGCGGGGTCTAGTTGCACAAGGCAAATGTAGCATGCGAGGGTCCGTATATAAGCAATGTTTCATTTTCATGTTCTAACACAAGCAATACAAGTTGTGATTATTTCCTTAGCTAGGTGCGTTGTATTCTTATTAGCATGCAGGGGGTGATTCACCTTGCGACTAGCATGAAACATCCATATTTTAAGTGTGCTGGCTAAGCAAAGACAAGTTCACCGTAGCCACCCACCTTAGCGTTGATTCGCCTCGGTCGAGGGATACTTCGAGCGAGCCTCTGAAAACCTAAGCTGGAACTCCTGGAGGGATAAGTCTGGAAATCCTTTTGCCTCGAACGAGTATTCTCGCTGAAGCAAAGCGGGTCGGGACATTGCACTTTTGCCGTTTGAATTGGAAGTCTGCTTGAGCGGAACAGGTCGTTACAGGGGCTACCGTCCCCGAACCCCTGTCGAACTCACGGCCGAGTTCGATCGGCCCTGTCGTGGATGTGATGTACAGTACTTTAAATATATGCTCTAATATCAAGTAAAGTTTGGAGATGGAGAAGAAAAGGAAAAAATGTCTCATCATAGTCGTTACAGGGGGTTTCCATATATACTTCCTCTTGTAGGTCCCCATGAAGAAAAACGTTATTCACATCCAATTGATACAGCTGCTACCCACGGTTTGCTGCAAGGGAGACCAGGATTCTCACAGTGTGAGTGCCCATCTTTGCCACTGGAGCAAATGTCTCATCATAGTCGATGCCATATGATTGAGTGAATCCTTTTGCAACCAACCTTGTCTTGTATCGCTCCACATTTTCTTCTGGCGTCTCCTTTACTGTGAAGACCCATTTGCATCCAACTGCTCTCTTTCCTTTAGGCAACGGAACAAGATCTCATGTCCCATTTCTTTCGAGTGTCCCAAGTTCCTCCAACATTGCAGCTCTCCACCTTGGATCTTCCTTCGCTTCCTGCCAACACTTAGGCAAAGAGGTGGTGGCTAATGATGCAATGAGTGCTCGATAGGTAGGGAATATATTAGAGTATGATAAGAAATTGGAAATGTCATGTTCATAACCATAACGATTATGGGCTTTTCTCTTATTACTGCGAGAAGATCTCCTTTAAGGGAATATGGAGAAGTGGTGAAGAGATCATACCATCTGAATCAGAGGGATTTGCATCCGAATCAGAGGGATCCGGTACGGGAGGTGCATTTTCAAGAGTTGAGGCAGGGTTAGGCGAGGGACATGGCACAGTAGGGGCAATAGGCATAGTAATAGGCACAGTAATAGGCACAGTAATGGACTGCTGCTTTCTTCTTTTGTAGACTTGGAGCTCTGTAGATTATTCTGTAGTCTGTTCCTCCCCCTGTACTGGAGCATCACTTTCTTCCTCTTGATTGTCATTACTTTCTTCCTCATGATTATGTGCATCCTCATCACTTTTCTCACCCTCGCTATCTCTCCCTTGTTCCCTTGGACCGGCTTCTATCATTGGACATGGAACTGACCCGACAATCACTCTTGGGTCCATCTCCCCCTCACTCCTAACACCTCCTATGTTATGTGTGTCACCAAATGCGGAACCTTCACCTGAACCATTGTGGTAGTATGGTTTCATCTCTCTGAATGTAACGTCTATGCTTACAAAGAATATTCGCTCCACCGGACTCCAACAAGAATATCCCTTCCGAGTCCCTGAGTAGCCAACAAAGATGCACTTCACTGCTCGAGGGTCCAACTTTTCCACCGCCGGTCTGTTATCTTTTACAAAACATACACATCCAAATACCTTTGGGGGAACAATGTACTTATTCTCTCCTGTAAGCATCTCAAACGGTGTCTTCCATCATAACACCTGAGAGGGCATCCGATGAGATATGCAGCCATCAACACGACATGCCCCCACAAGTGTTTAGGAACATTCATGGCAAACATCATTGACAGTGCTACTTCCAACAAGTGCATGTTCTTCCGCTCTGTCACGCCATCCAGTACTGGTGTATAGGCACACGAAGTCTGATGCTGTATTCCATGGGCTGATAAATACTCTTCAATAGCCTTGTTGGTGTATTCTGTTCTATTGTCTGATCTCAAAATCTTCACTTTAGCACAATACTGTGTTGTAACCCAGCATTAAAATTTTGAAAGCATGCAAAGACATCACTCTTACTCTTCATTAGGTATATCCAGGTGACACGAGTGTAGCAGTCAATAAAGGTGACAGCATTTAAAACCATTAACTCCAGTTGTAGGACAAGGTCTCTACACATCAGAGTGTATCATATCAAAAGCAGCTAAACTTCTATTTTCAGAACTCACATAAGAGCTTCTGGTATATTTTTCAAGCATCACAAACCAACTTTTGTTTATTAGTCTTTTGATACATAGATGGATACATCCGACTCAATAGACTGAATGGAGAGTGTCCCATGCGCTGATGTTGAAGTAATAATTCTGCTTCTACTGTTTTTCGCGGCTCCTCCGGTTGTGCTTCTTCCACCAGTGATGCTAGTGCTGCGTCCAGTCCACCCGTCCAAGTACCATAGCCCCTTATGCCAAGTGCCAGTCCCCAACAGTCTTCCCGTTTCCTTCTCCTAAAAAATCACCTTAGGAATGTCAAAGAAAACAACAGAATTAAGTTGAAGAACAATGGCACTAATGGACAATAGATTAACAAAAAAAGATGGAGCATGCAAAACATCAGTAAGGGTTATGGAAGGGGTGCATTCAACTGTGCCTTTACTCATAATGGGTCTAGCCGTACCATTAGCAGTCTGAATGCTTGCAGGCATCGTCAGGTAAATGTAATCTTGGAACTCATCATGGGCACCCGTGACATGGCGGGATGCTCCAGAGTCAATTATCCAACCTGGTCTGTGGATAGTTGTCAGGGCATGAGCAGGTATACCTGTGTTTGTATGGGCATAGTGGATGATGTTACCCCCGGAGGTGGTTGGAGTTGATGCCCCAGAGGTGTTGGCTCGACTGTCGCTGGTTTCAAGCTTCTCCATATCTCTAACATTTTCCTCTCACTATGGGTCATATCGGGTGACTTGACTCTCACTTCCCTCTTCTGTCATGTTTGCCTTGTGTCCTCTGGAATGATTACTTCTGCTACCCAGCATAGCCTCCTCTGACCCAGCATAGCCTTCTCTGCTGCGTCCGCGGCCGCTGGACTGGCCTCTCAGGGGTTTCGTACAGAATTTGATGAAATATCAAGGGTCTCCACAGTTGTAGCACCCTCCCCCTCCGGAAGGATTTGGGTTAAAAACTGCTAGAGCTGATTTTCCCCCCAGAGAGCTAGTGGTGCTAGACATCAGCTTCAGTCGTGCCTCTTCTTGTGCCATAACAACTATGGCCTCCTCCAGTGATGGTAGCATGTGTTGAGCAAGTAGGATATTCCTCTTCTACTCGAATGCTGGGTTGAGCCACTTCAGGAACTTCATCATCCTCTGTCGCAAAACAGACTCCATGAACTTCTTATAATGTTTTGCAAATGTCGGTTCCACTTGCTCATCTTCCACAGCATTGGGGTCATAGTGGTCTCTATCTGACCAATACTTCTTCAACAAAGTCGCATACTAAGATATGGTGTGATCTTCTTGGACCACCTTATCAAGTTCATCTTGTAGTTGAAAAATCCTCATAGGGTTGTCCGACCCTGAGTACATATCTCTCAGTGTCATCCAAATGTCACCAGTACCCTCCATTGCTTCCACGTTGTCCGACATTTGGTCGGTCAATGAGGCTGTCAACCATCCAGCAACAACATTATTGACTATCTTCCACACAGTAAATTTCTGTGAGGAGTGATCTTCATGTGCCTTGGTTTGGCCATTCACATAGCCCACCATGCCTTTTGCCTTCAGAGTCCGTAGCGCCTGACGCGATCATTTCAAGTAGTTGGAAGTATCCTCCAACTTTATCTCCATTTTCTTCAACTTTTCTATTTTGTATGGTGAAGAATCAATATCTGCGTGTGCACCACGGGAGCTAGTCTCGACCAGCCTCTTGGAGAAGAGATCGTCCACCAAAGCCTTCATCTCTTGGGCCGTCAGCTTGCCGTAGATCGTCTCCATCTTCTTCTTCTTGTCCTTTTCCATCAGCAAGATCAGCAAGACGGTGACAGATCTAGATTGTCTCCACATTTGATCGTCGTCTTCTCCACGTCTACTGTTCCTCCTTCAGCGGCAGCGGTGTCCCTGAGAGTCGCTGCTCACGTCCCGTGCACGGCTTCGACCTGAGGTCACATGGCCTGACGAGAAGGAGGAACCGGCAGTTGTAGTCGAGATCAGGAGTTCACACAAGAGTTTCCTCACTGATATAACTCGATCCAACAAGCAACAATATAATTAATATTTCGATTACAACTTACTGCTACAAAACAATAATCAAAAAATTAAAATTTTCGGTCTTCCGTGCAATCGCAGTTGCATATGGACATAACCGAGTTATAACTTGCAGGAGAGAAGACGAAGAAGATCGTCGGGGTCGGGGGTCGTCGGGATCGCAGCGGCAACAACAACAGTCGTGACAACAGCAGCAGCCGCCGCGACGGCGGGGCAGGCCGGCGGCGCTGTGGCGCGCGACCAAGCGGTCGCCGGGGCCGGCGGGGAAAGAAGGGAGTAGGGGGAGGGCTGTGAGAGGATTAGGGTTTGGAGAAGGGTGGGGGGGGGGGATTTGGCTCTGATACCAAATAGAAACTTGGTTTAATACTTGGCTTAATTTTATTGATGTGTGGGACTACATATATATAGGAGAGGCTAACCCCTCTCTCTACTATTCTACTAGGTGTTGGACTAAACACCCACTAATATTCTCAACAGAAATCTAGGTGTATGATCTTCAAGATTTGGTACAGGTTGTCTACTAGAGATTTTGGAAATCAGAAATTGGAAAATTCCACTTGGAATCTGAATTACTAAAACTTTACTCTTTAAACGAGTGAATCACATGGGAATTAAAAACCAGTCATTTAACTGCCAAAAAACCAAAAGGTCGATCTTGATTACCTCCCTTCCCTCATTTGGGAATGCAGGTCACCTGGGAAATGCTTGGGGGTAGGGAACATATGGCCTTTCCCTCTCTTGCTGAACCACATCCGACTAGCCAGATCATTCTTGGCTTTAAGTTCTTTGATCGGTGGAAGTCTCTTTCATCCACCCACCTCATATATATTTAGTTAATTATCTAATGCTATTGTCTATTCCTGATACAAAATATTGTTCATTAAGCACTGAGTTATTAAAAATTACAAACTAGGTGTTTACATAGTTGGATTGTAACTCGCCTTCAAGAGGAAACTTGGACAAGTTGATAGCATCAATAATTATGTCCAACCAATAGCAGGAATTAATATTCAAATTAAAATTCCATTCAACCAAACTCAGGTATTGGGATTTGCTGAATTACATTATCTCAACCAAACAGTCATGAATTATTGTTTCAGTTTCATAAATCTTATTGCATGAATTTCAGTTCATGCTGACCAAGCAGGTCCAATAACCATTTTTGAGAACTTGATTCCTTATTCAATTTAAAGAAGTTCTTTAGTCCATATCTCATCGTGAATAATTGATGATGCATGTTTATGATTTTCCTCATTTATCACGTTTTTCCATGAGTTTGAAGAAGTAAGAGGATCTTATGATCCCTGATCTATTTCACGATCCTATTCTTTGATGATTTATGAACATGATCTTGACAACACATTTGGTACTTCTAGTATAAAGTTACTTCTGAATGATGTGCATTTCAAAATGTCCACTTTCAAGCCAGAACATATTTACGAGAATCAAATATGCCGTTTATTTTGTTTGTCAGATGCTACCGGTGCAGCAGCTGAGCTGGGAAGAGATGTCTGAACTTGAAATAGAGGCAAATAACAAAGGTTGGCAGTTGTGGCTGTTCTGTTGATGAAGGTTGCTTGTAAATTAATTTTTTTTTTATGGCAGGTGGAAAATTATCTGGCTTTCAGGTTCAGGTAGCAGAGTATGGCCACGATGAGCAGCTTATGTGGTACGTTATACTTGTCAGACATAATATGCTTACTGAAGAATATTATTGGCTCTTACCTGGTTGAGATATAATGTTTAGTATCAGAATTCTCTGATTTTGGCAAATTTTCAATTATTTGACAAGTAAATTATTCACTTTGTTGATGAGCCCTCCAAATTATTAATTTTTAAATCATTTGTGGAAAACTTTGGCTGCTTCAGTTGATTGTACTTTTGAGTTGTTTTTACCGTTAGTTTTTATCTGCTTAGCTCTTCTAATCTCTTGACATCTTGTATCTCCCAAAATTTTGCTATTGTCTTGACTATGTGATTGACGATATTGTACTTTTTGTAACAGCAACTATTGCAGAACTTCAATTGGTAATTTTCATAGAAGCTGCTCAAAATGTTCTTACAAGCTTTGCCTATGTTGTTGTCAAGAGATTCGCAGGGGAAGCCTTCTCTCTGAGGTTGATGTAGTTTCCTGTAAATATCCTAATGGAAGAAGAGCTTATGAGCATGTCAGGACACTTGATGGAGCAGAAATTAAATTCCCTAAACTCCATTCACCAGTAGTTGCAGAACAAAGAGAGAAGAATAGGGATGGCAGTATTTGTTGTCCCCCCAGTGAGCATGGAGGTTGCGATGATGGTATTCTGAATATGAAATTCCTTTTGCCACTTGACTGGAAGCAGATACCTGTACATAAGTGCTTAGAAGATTGCTTGCAGCTCTGACTTCTGAAAGGTTAGATGTTATTCTATTCTTGCAGATACATTATCTTCCACACAATAAGGCTTAATTAAGTTACATGTCAGCAAAAATGCTTCTTTTGGCAGGCTACGCTGTTGTGGACCTTGAACACATGTATAACCACTTGAATAAAGGACAGCGCGATGAATCCAAGTGTATTCCAGGTATGTGTTACAGCTTATTTTCCTGCTTTCCTGGACATGAGGGATGGGCTATTAGTTGAAGGCTGTGATGGTTGATAACACTTTTTGATAGCCATTGTGTTCTGATATCTAATTTAGGTTAGCAAATCAAGTATTTCTTGTTATGTTTTTTGTCATTTGCCATCTTCCTTCAAATAGCGCAGCCAGATTATTTGATGATACGTTTTTTTAGCTTGGTCCTAGTTGGCATACTTGCACTGTTTACTTGAAGCTTTATGATAAATGGTGGTTAATCTCATCCTCAAATATCTGACAAATGGATTTGTATGGTCTTGCAATTAAGGGCCATGTTTAGCTGATCCTGATCTGCTCGGTCCTAGTATTTTTAGGACCACATGAATGATGAACATGTTCTCCGAGCTCTGTCGGTGCTGTATTTCACATGGTCATGTCTATTCACATTTCTGCTATCATATGTACTAAACTTTATATGCCTAGTAGATAGTATACTTAGTAGCCTGTTGTAATAGAACTAAAATCTTGTTGCATGCGTCTATATGTATGATTTTCACAGTCCAAGTGGCAGGCAAATTATTGGCATAATAGAAAAATAAGATACAATTATGATTCATGTTAATGTATCATCATATACGTATTTGTTAGTAATACATAAATGTTCATGATTCTAATCTTATTCTTCGTAGTAACTTAGTTCTACAGTCTACAAGTAAAATCATAGTGTAGAATGTGCAGACAGTTCTATGCACCATAATGACATTAATGCTAGATCGGACATACAAATTGGACATAGTCAGAGAATTCATGAATATTTGTTAGTCACCTCTTCAATGATGAATTCACTTTTTTGTGAGTAATTAAGTATTTTGAACAAAATACAAACTTTTATTCTATTGTGGGTTTTATAACTTACATAATGTTGACCAGCTATCTTTATCCTTAGACTATTTCTAGTATATAATGCTGATCGGTCAATCCACTTCCAAAACGTGGAAGCCCATCCCTAGTTATGATGAGCTTTATTTGCAAGTATGTTGGTATTTTGGATAGGGATGTCAAAGGATCAAGTGGCAGCCTCTGTTGGTGAAAGCTCTGCCAATGGCCTCTAGTCACTACGTTGATGTGCTTACTTGAATTAGCGTCAATTTCAAGATCTTATAATTGTGGCAATACTTTGATAGATTTCAATCCTACATATTTTTTTTGGCCATTTCGTTGGAAGTTGATTATAATGTTGGATTCTACTTTAAAATTTACATTATCATTCATATGGCACCGCCTGTTCAATTTCAGCTCTAGCTTAGAGAACAGCTGCCTCGTTACCTAGCAAAATTTTGTTCAAATTTATTTTTAATTTGGATACTGAAATATATATTAGATTTTACTTTAGCATTCCTAATTTTTTATACTATTCATTCCTACTTATTGTTTTAATGTTAGATTTCGACCTAGTTTTCTTTGAAGCTAAGTAAAAAAAGAAGAGAAGTAGAAATGAATATTTCTGAGTTTGCTGAATTTACCCAGTTCTACTCAAGTCCTAACTCTCTCTCTCTCTGAATATTGGTGTTGAATTTATTGTCGTGCAAGTATATCATAGGCTCCTTATATGGTTGAGCAGAGGGCTGTATGTTTCTTATTTAAATTTTGACCAACGATAGTTAGGTATAACAATGTGATGTGTGTCCCACGTGCTTCTATGTGCTGTGGCTGAATTGAGAAGAACATGTGTCCAATCATAGCTGGAGGAAATTCCTGCTATCTCATAACATTGTCCTCACACAGCCCATGGGTCAAAGATATCATCCTGGTGTATCCGACTATATAATATTTGGAAAAATCTTTGGGCTAAACCCTGAATTTTATGCCAACTTAGAATTTGAACTCTGACTTGTCCAATTGGAGAGTTTAAATCCTGAATTTTTATTATTTGGTTTAGTTTTTCTATTTTATCCTTGTTAGTCTATATAGGAAGGTTTTATTATCAAGCATGAGAGGGAGGGTAAAATAAAAAATTAAACCAAATAATAAAATCTCATGGTCTAAACTCTCCAATTGGACAAGTCAGGACAAACTCTAAACTGGTTTTAAATCTAGGATCTAAACTCTAATTAGCACAAATATTTTGCAAAATCAATACAATTAAATTTAGTAAATAGAAACTCTTTATAAGGAACTTATCTAGTAGCAGCAGCAGCAGCAGCAGCACAGAACAATATGAACAATTAATGAAAGAAGGAAAAGAAGTAGACAAGCCTAGCTATTTGTGACTGCCCTAAAGGAACCGAGTCTCCTTCCAGTAGGGCAAGGTAAAGCACCTGGTTTCTTTCTTGATTCTTTGATGAGCTCCGTCACCATGGATGCACTTGCCTTTGGATGAAGTTTCACAGAAAATCTTACAGGTCAAGTTCAATAGAAAAATCTCAAAAACAGAAAGCAGCAGAGAGAATTTTTTTTTATTGTGTATAGGAACGTTGTACTGTACCCTCCGATAATTTGGATCGTCAACAAATTGCATCCGCAAAAAATGAACAGATAAAAATAATATATAAAATTTCCTAAAACCGAATATGGTTTTGTTTCTATTTCATTTTATTAACAACGTAATAAAATAATTTTTCCGAAGATAACTACAAAGATGTCCATAACAAACAAATTTCATACAAATAAAACACTATTATGCATATTTGGAGGTAACAATTTCCCAGAAAAATAAGTTATAATATAGAAAAATACTTCAGCCAATTATGTTCTTATACAATAGGTGTAGGTGGAACGTGTACCTTTAACCTACACTTCGTACTTATTTAATTTGTTCAAGGACGCTAATGTGCTAGAGACCTTGAATTAGGCCCTTGAAACAACATACTGAATATACATACACAAGATGACAATTTATTGGTTTACGGCAGTGTGCACGTTTATTGCCATACACTTAACCTTGACTTTTATGGAGGTTAAGGTTCATCACGTATCTCATAGTCGCGGACTCACAATTAGTGGTGTTGGTGCCTCTAAAGATATTTCGTGACAATATCTTGCAAAGAGATGCTTTGGCAGCTGTTAAGCACAAAGTCTTAACATGTACATCACGTGGAGCACATCATCATAAATATAGAGAAAGTATATATAAAAAAAATATTTTAGAAGAACGTGGCTGGAATTATTTGATGCAATATTTATTGCAATAATTTTTGTTGCAATAATCCTTTCATATATATATATATATATATATATATATATATGTACATGAGATATTGTACCAAATAATAATGCACAAAGTAATCTCAACCACACATTTTTTTAAATGTGTGGTCATAAATCATCCCATAAAGTTACTGTCACGTCAACATACTTTATAACCACATTTCAAAAAAATGTGTAGTTGAGATTACTTTGTGCGACAATAAATGATTCAATAACCATTGTTACAATATCCTCTCCCCTCCCTCACCACCCCTCCCCCCCCCCCCCCCCCCCCCCCCCCCCATATATATATATATATATATATATATATATATATATATATGAAAGAACCGAAATCCTATTAATAACAAAATTGAACCTGTCCCCACTGGGGCTCGATCCCTCAACTGCTCGGATCACACGTCTCTCTCTCTCTCTCTCTCTCTCTCTCTCTCTCTCTCTATATATATATATATATATATATATATTTGAAGACTTAATTCTACACTAAGTTAGTGGGTTAGCTCCTCATGTAGGAATCCACGTGTGCATCTACGTATTTATGGATATTAAATCTCAATTTGAAGAAGCTAAATTTTATTCAGGCCCTCCGAGAGCCTACAAACTCAGCTCGAAAACTTACAACCAATAAAGTCTGAAGGCCTATTTATACAATTCCTGGTCCGAAGATACCATTCCAACCCGAAGGCTACATTCCGGTCCGAAGCCATCGTCCACGCTCGAAAGTATCATGCAACTGCAGCGCACCACATAGCACCAGCTTCGGCATCGCACATGCACTCGCATCACATCCGCGCACCATCTAGGTCACATAGTACCGCTCCCGTCTCCTACGGACCGCACCAGCACTGCACCCACCACCACCCCAATTATTTTTCTCTAAATGGAATTAAATGACGCTTCAGTTGCTTCAGTTGCTCGATCTAGCAACCTCCTGGGACGGGTGCCGCTAAGATCTCATTCTCTAACCCCCCCTAATATATATATATATATATATAGAGAATAAGGGAGGTGAGATGGCACCTCACTCCCAAAACAAGGGTGGCGGTGATGTGGCACAATCACAACCACACAAACGAGGGGAGGGGGTTAAGTGCAATTTGGCAATTATGAAATGTGTGGTTGGAATTGTGCCACGTCACCGCCACCCTTGTTTTGGGAGTGAGGTGCCATCTCACCTCCCTTATTCTCTATATATATATATATATATATATATATATAACTCTAATGCTGAAAAATAACGACGACGACTACTTTGGCTTCTTGGGGATTTCTTTTTCTTGACTTCTGAAATGTTCAGGGTGAGCTTTTGAGCTGCTGTTGAGCAGTCTCTAGAGGCGGAGAATTTTGGTGTCGGTGTTAATACAGTAAAGTAGTATGTGGAGTGCAAATATATTATAGATTATTTTACTATGATGGACTTCTCAGTTGTAAATAATCTCTCTTTCATGTTCATCGCAAGCATATTTATTGTCAGAATGAAGACATGAATTTATTTTTCTCCAAAAAGTGTATCTATTTTTTCTGTTTCGACCCTTACAAAAATCAAGAGATGAGAGATGTATTCCATCAGCTTCTCATTGTCTGAGTTTTAAAAATTAAGAACTCATGAGTTACTCTAAGATTTTTCGTGTTATTAACCCTTCGTATTAATGTTCATGCATCATTTTTGTTTTTGGAGGAGCTATAAATTAGTGACCACTTGCAGAAAATATTAGAAATTGGTGTTTCCTGAGGGGTTCACCACATTTTCTTTTGTGAAGTACATGATTAGCTAGGAAGAATGTTTTTTGTCTTTTGTTTTTGGGAACCTTTTATTCCCTGAAATGCATTGCAAATACGATTTACTTCCGGATCATTATTATTAAAACCAGATAGGTAATTGCTTTATTCTGGTGAAGTTTGTCAATACAGGAGTCCGGCTGCCTCTATGTTGAGTTCACTTACTTTGGTGTCGTGTGTCTTTCGTTGAGGGATAGTGTTCTATTTTTATTTCACATAACAATTTATCCTGTCTCCCTCTCCCTCTGGCAGATCCAGGGGAAGCTTGGGGTGGGCTGAGCCCATCCCCAATTTTTCTTCTTCTTCTTCTTCATATAATTTTTAATTTTTAATATTTTTTAGTAGTTAGTCGACTTCTATTTTTATCCTAATCCACTTTAGTTTATCCTAGTTTATATTTCTGAATCTGTGCCCTTGTGATATCTCCCTCTCTCCCTCCTCTCCTCTCATGTGTCTCCGGCCCTCCTCTGCGACCCGCAAGCTCTATGGTCCTCCTCTGCTGTAAATCTCCTAATTTTTTACTGATTAAATTAAACTAATTAATAGTTAATTAATTCTAAACAATAGTCCAACCCTAGTTAATCTAGAAAGCCTAGCCAAATAAAAACCTAAACAACAGTTGAGCTTGTCTTTCATGCGTATTATATGATCCCCGCTGGAAAGATTCCTCTAGCCTAGCCACCTGAACTCAGGAGACTGTCGTTGTTGTTTGGGTCCTAGTGGTGAAATCTTGGTTCTATTTATTGTTGGTGTAGCCAATTAACGACCTAATGTTAGAAAAAATTGGCCACTTTCCAAAGCTGTGAAAGTAGAGCCAAATCCTAAGAAAACACACTCTCTCTCTCTCTCTCTCTCTCTATATATATATATATATATATATATATATATATATATATATATATATATATATATACTCTTTTTACATAAAATTGTACATAAAGCATTAAAGTATTCTGTAATTATGCAAAAGATATAATCTTTGATAAAATTGTGAATTCAATCCCATTACGCAGATTTAGGACGTAAATTGAATACATATTAAATTAGGACATAAATTGCGTTTTGGCAATTTATGTCCTATTTTATATTATTTTTATATTTTTTGGGTTTAGATTTAGTTAGGGCTAATGTGAATGGATTAGAATTTTACACCGACGTAAAATGCATTTCCATTGATTTACGTCTTATTTTTGGGCACAAATTGCATTGGTTGGGGGTCTGGAGGATCTTCAAAATGTGTTGTCTTGTCACAAACGAATGGTTGAGATGGCATGCGTGATATTATTTGGACAATGCAGTATATAATAACGTTATTTGTAGACTATGGGGGTGGTTGACAGTGGTGAGTTGCTTTGCTGAGCTGTCCCACGTGTCCTCTCTACTGCGGTTGAGAATTGAGATATTGGTTTTTTTTTTTTTACAGCGCGTCTTCATAGACCGCTTGAGAAACCGACACGTGAACCGACGTCACGTGTCTGTTTTCCATTGGACGAGATTTTTTGGTCTATGTCAGCAGGCGGTTGAGGTCATCAACTTTTACTCCGACCAATCACACACGGACATGTGGCATTTTTTTTGGTTTCTTTTTCAGATTTTCTTTCGGACTGTTAAATGTTTTTTGTTTTTTTTCTTCAAATTGATGAAATTCTTTCCTTGATTCTTAGACAAGTGTTCCAGCTCATGAAGTGAGTTAGGTCACCTTTCCTCCTTTCCCACCGACACCGCCTTCAGTTTCCAATCACTCTCTGCCACCTAACCGGTCCAAATCAAACCCTAAGCTGGTAACCCGTCACCCCCGCCACGTTCCTCTCTCCTCCAACCACGAGGGCCCCCCAATTCATATTCCCTCCCCCCTCCCCCCTCCCCGATCTCCTTCTCCCTCCTCATTTTTCCATCCCATTGAAGCGATCCGCAATTAATGGCGAGCCGGCTCTTCACATGCTTCGCTCGGGGCAGCGGCTCCTCCTCCCCCGCGGACAACGACGCTGCCGCCACCGCCGACCTGTCGCTGGAGGAGCAGAAGCGGTGCGGGCCGGTTCTCGTGGAGCTGTTCTCGTCGCAGGGGTGCGCCACGTCCCCGGGGGCGGAGGCGATCGCGACGAGGCTGGGGAGGAGGGGGGACGACGCGGGGCTGGACGTGCCCGTGGCGGTGCTCGTGTTCCACGTGGAGTACTGGGACCACGTCGGGTGGAAGGATCCCTTCGGGTCCAGCATGTGGACGGTGCGGCAGAAGGCGTACGTGGAGTCGCTGAGGCTCGACATGCTCTACACGCCTCAGGTGGTCGTGCACGGGAGGACGGAGGTCATGGGGAACGAGGAGGAGAAGATCCTCGAGGCGGTCAGGGCCGCACCTAGGTACCCCTCGCCTACCATCAAGGTATGTATGTATGTATGTTGGTACTGCCTTCACATGATCGATCAATGTCAGATGTACACTTACTATGTTACACGGATGAGACACGACACGGTAAGGACACAACATCTATTCTATTCTATTCTATTCAACACGACATGGTACGGCTACATGCCATACTCGATATGGACCAAATTTTGTGTGTTAATTTGCATTTGGATTCGGATCCATGATATTGTAGAATTTTGGGATGAATGCTATGTTGACATGGTTGTCAAACACTTATGAATACATTTCAGACTAAATTGATACCTTAAATTTAGGACTATATTGGCTAAGGCTCATGAATCCGTATGTATTGGATGTGGCGACGTGTACAATTCAAGATACACCAGAACATGTGTCTCATCTTTGTCCGTATCTTTTGGACACAGTAGGCTCTAAAGAACAAAGTTACAAGTTTTCTTTCTTATAGTTAATGTCTTACAGGTAGCATTAATTTGAGAAAATATTGTCGTTAATGATATTGGATTCTCATATCAATCATATCTTCACAAGCAATTCCTTCTATTGATCATTATTTCAGTGACTATAATTAATGGAACATTAAGTTTTGGTTCCCCCAACGTTAAATAGGCTAAAAGACAATCTTTAACAATTAATGCTAGACTCAATTCATTCTTCGATTTGCTCAAGTTTTCCCATAACAAAGCTTTACAAAAATATAGATCTTGATTTGAATAATGTATCCGATATACCATGTTCAGATCTAAGTTCGTATTGATTAATTATTTGTCACAATGCATATATATGCTGTGCCTATGCTGGTAGAAACAACATTATATTTTTGCAAAAGTGGCTCATCACATGGAGATATTCTTGTATGAGTCGGGCTCACTGTGTACCCTTCCATGTAAACCGTTGGATTGCATTGGGATAAGTGAATGCACAAATCCTCGTGCAATCCAACGGTAAGCATGAAAGGTGCACCGTGCATGAGTCCGGCTCACAGAATAATTTCTCCATCACGTGTGTCTAGTTAACTTATTAGTTAAATAACACTTGATTAGTTTTTCATGAAAGCTCACTTATATTGAGCAATAGCATATATTCTTTCATGTCACTTCACTTGTGAGAGAGTGTATGTTAGCTATAGTCAAGCCTAACACATATCTAATACTGTAGCAAAACAAACCGTATCACAACATAGATTTGAATCAAGCTTTATCAGTATAAGCTCATTAGTGATGAATACTAGGAACCATGGATACTCCAAAGTATTGTGTCAGTGTCCTACACGTAATGGGCACGACGTAAAAATACACTAAGGCACATCATATTATCGAGTCCATATTTTATAGTATTGAAATAAAGGACAGACAGAGATACAATATCTATTTTGGTATGTCCTAGTGTAGTTTGGAGTATCCTGGAAGTGTCCAATACAAATCTGAAACGACACAACCCACAATTTTGAGGTATTCGTGTTTCATGGTATACCAGTAAAAGGATTTAAGGAAAGAAAGAAATAGGAAATTTAATTCTAAGAACGTTTCCCTTGGCCAACAGGCAGCATTCAGCAAGCCATCACCCTCCACTCTCCAAGTCTCCTTCTCCGGCGCCCTCCGCAGCAAGGTCGACAGCAGCGGAGCCGATGTGATGGTAGCACTGTACGAGAGCGGACTCGTCACCAACTGCACCAAGGGCGAGAACAAGGACAAAGTACTCTCCAACGACTACGTCGTCCGCCGTCTCGAGAAATTGGCGTCCGTCAAGGACATCGGCCCAAAGAAGAGCCTCACGGGCACCGTCACCTTCGAGCTCTGGGAAGGTTTCAATGCGGCCAAGTGCGGCCTCCTCCTCTTCGTCCAGAACGGATCGTATCATACGTTTGGGACGCAGCAGTACCAGATACCTGACACTGTTTGATTGGGTGCTGTGAAGGATTAATTTAAGTTGGTTTGTTAGGATTAGATTATGTACAGTGTTGTATGTGTGTTTGTGTTGTTTGTTCTGTGTCATGTCTTCTCTCTATATTTTGCAAGTCTGGATGCTATTCTAGGATTTTTAATAGATAAATAGTTAAACTTGGATTTGGACAAATAAAGTGTCATTTTCTTTCTTTTTCTATTTGAAGTTTATTAAAATTGTGCTGAGCGCACAAAGTTTGTATAATTTACAAAATTAGAAACAAAATACCCAACAATTGGACGTTTCTCTTGAGTTCCCAAAATATGCATCAAGTAAAAGAAAAATGCCAATTGGTTGGACGAATTTCGTGCAGAAAACGTCCAACCATTGGACGTGTAGGCATCGTTTATTAGGGATGTTTATTAGGGTGGTTGGGGATTGGTGTGGGGACTTGTAAACAGGGTGGAGGGGTTAAGATTTTTTTTATTTTTACACAAAATAAAAGAAAAAGAAGAGCGACAACACCATGAAAGAGAGTAAGGAGGAAGGAGTAGGTGGAAAAGAGGAGCAACGACGAGGTAAATTGTTTTTCTTAATCGCCAAACCATTAGACGTTTATTTGGTAAATCTAGATATTTTAACCATAATTCTAATTTAACATAATCCTAATCCTAAAATCCTAACCCTAATAAAAAATATTAACCCTAACCATAATAGAAATTCTAAATACTAACCCTAACCCTAGAACACTAAAACTAACCCTAAAACACTAACCCAAATCCTAACCTAATCCAACAACTCTAATCCTAAAATCCTAAGTCTAACCCTAAAACCCCAACATGAACCTTAACCCTAAAATACTAACTTAACCCTATAACTCTAAAATACTAACTCTAACCATAAATTCCTAACCTAATCCTAAAGTGCAAAAAATAAAATAAAAAAAAATCCTAACTTCTATCACTTAACCCTCACGCTAAACCTAACCCAAACTTTAACCCTGAAATTCTAAAACACTAATCCTAATACAATACCTAAAACCATAATTCTCTAGCAATGCTCATTTTGACAACTGTTATTTTACATATGGCTGATTAAAATGATGGACGTATACCAAGTGGACCTACAACTCCCACCATTTATAATTTTGCTTCCTATATATAAAAAAATCTTTTGTTCTCGTTCTAGTTTTTATATTATATTTTCATATATAACTAGTTTGTAAGGGTATATTTGAAAATCGAAAACTATTTGAAAATTAAAAACTTAATTTCTTTTGATTTTGTAGAAACTAAAGAAAATGATTTGGAAGCTAATTTTTTTTTATTTGTTTGCTAGAAAGTAGAATAGAGAAACTATAGTATAACATTTTGACTTGTCAATATTAAAATAGTATAAATATAGACAATGTTTACTATATTGAAATATTTTTATAAGAAAATAACATTAATAAATACAAAAAATTTCATTTAAAGGGATTAATTTTATCCTAATTGCAGGTAGAGGGAGAAGTTTGAAGGAATTGTGGGCAATGAGATGGAACGTCAAAAGTAATGACATGTTTGAGCTAAAACGCCAAAGGAGATGGCATTGCATTCCTCAGCCATAGAATGCCAACTCATTTGGAGGGCACCAAAATGAGTTGGCGTTCCCCATCTAGGGAATGCAACGCCATCTCATTTGGCATTTTAAATAAAAAATTAATTTTTTTCAACCGTTGATAAAATTTTAAATGTTAATTTTTCTTATAAACGATCATTAAGGCAACGTCATGTGGGGGATAGTTTAAAGGAAGAAGAGGGTTCGTTCTCTCAGTCAGCAAGCAAACATACTCTCTTCACAATGCACTGTCCCTATTACAATTCTCTCCTCCCCACAAAAGATTCCCATATTGCACTCCTACACACAGAAGCTTCCCAAATTGTACATTGTCCTCCCTACATAAGCCGTCACACAACTCTCACAGAAGTCCTCACATAAACTCTCCTTCTCTATTTGCTATGGATCGTAGCCTAAAATTATTATTCTCGCAAGGAGGTATACTAAACGGGCTATTTTACAAATGAGATTTAACCCAAATTTTTTAAATTATCATAATATTATGCTGGAAAATTTACGCATCTTATTATCAAATATTTTTCTATTCGATATGAATTTATTTTAAGACACATTTTTTGCTTCTACATGTTAATTATTAGATGGTGAAGAAGTATGAAATTTTGCCCATGAAATTAATTCACAATCACCGTATATGTCCATAGGCCCGTTCGAGACCGTGACTATGCCACCCAGCCATCCCGGGTGGGGAGGGGACTCGAACCCGGACAACCACCCCCGGGGACCCCCCACCCTACCGTTGGGATAAAGCCTCGGACACACACACACACACACACACACATATATATATATATATATATAAACTCAATTATCACCAACATTGGATAATAGGTATTGAACATATTTCTGATTACCAACGTGTTAATTCGGGTGCTACTTCTTCTCAATAAATTGTTCCAATTACTGAAAAAGAACATATATTAGAGGAGGGTGATAATGAAAAAGATGATGACGAAAACAATGATAATTTGATTAAAAATATAGAGGATGAGTTAGATGATGATGTTGATAATGCTAGCACTCTGAATTATTTATCGGACAATCATTTGATAGTCGTTCTAAATTAAGAAGTTTTATAAGTAATGTAGTAATTGATACGAATTTACTTGTTCAGCTAGTACTATGAACAATGTTCGACGAATTATATATATTTGTGATCAATACCGAATTGTAATTGGAGGGTATACACCAAATCCATTGGATTTGGTAAAATAGTTGTTATTACTACATTAGAAACTCGCCAAAAAATAAAGCAGGTTGGCTCTGGTGCATCACATGCCTTGAAATATTATATGTTATATAAATATTCGACAAAATTAAATGTTACATAAATATTAATTTTATACTACATATCTGAATGTCATCCACATCGACCTCGTAGTCAATAGTGCGATCTATATCTATGAAGTTGCCACGCAGCCATGTTAACTTCATAGTGCTGATATGTACTATATCTGATGGTGTCAAAACTGCCTATCACAAATACCGTATCCATAAGCGGACCAGTCGCATAGATACGTTCATATTGAACTTTTGATTTTTTTTTTTTTATAAACTACATTTTTATTCTCCTTAAAATCTTTTTCAATAAGACCTTGATGTAAATACCAAAATTTATTTTTAGTTTGTTTTCAAAAAAAAAAAAAAAAAACTATTGGTTTTGAGAGAGGCACCGCTTCTCTCTCCCGAAGCCTCTCCAACGTAACTCAACAAGCAAAGGAGTTGCTGCCGTCACCCGTTCCCTTCTCCTCAAGTTCCTATACTCCTTCTCCATCATTTCACTTCAATCTATTTAACCTTTCTTTTCTCAACCCTCTCCGGCATCTACCATACATCCTCTTCTACATTCTCTTTTTCCTATTCATCATCATCATCATCATCATCATCATCATCATCATCACCAACACCAACTTCACTATCTCTCCATCCTCTCCTCTTCGCCCCCACACCCGTACGGCCCTACCCCACGGTCGACCGCCGTCCTGCGACCATCGCACCCGCCGTGCGCCGTCGACCGGCCAGCTCCGGCCCGACCTCCTGTCCTTCGACGATAACTTCCAACACTTTCTTCTCCTTTGGGAGGATCTTCCAAATCTAGGTATGACTCATTTCCATTTCCTTAAAACCTATTTTCTTTCAAAATAAAACCTAGGTCAAGATGTTTAAATGGGAATATGTCTAAATTTTTTGATAATAGGTGATATTTAGAAGGAATAAAAAAAATCGAAGATTGATTTCGGTTAGGAGATCAAAACCAAAGGCAAGTCCTCACCTATTCCATTTCAATTTTTAGGAATTGTCTTAAATTTGTTCTTTCATTTTTCCAAATTATGAATATTTTAGTTTAATTTATAGAAGCAACTTGAAAATCATATTTCATAAAGAAGTATAGTAGGGGCTATGTTAAGTATGAATTATGGTATGATAGGGACTCTTGTATTAGAACACGATACGGACACACCGACTGCTGAATGCTTTTATATTTGGTTTTGGTTGTTAGAAATTATGATTTTTGTGAATTATTCATGATTATACATATTTATTTAATTCTGTCCGAAAATTAAAATTTTACTTAGTTGCTATATAATAATTGTTATTTTGACTAGGTGGAGTATTTACATACACCTGGATAATTAGATGACCTTAGTGTTGACTTTCAACTTTAATGTAAGATTATTCAATCTTCTAAAGTTATTAATTTTCAACTCACCAATCACTTCTAACATACTATAAGTTAAGGAAGGAATTTAAGGTATTCACTAAGAAAACGATATTTAGTGTAAAGTAAGAAAATTTGGAGTATGGATCTTAGCAAGTCATAGTTTGATGTGCTCATATACAAGACTTACCTCTAGAAATTATTTATAGCATATATTGTCATGAAGTTCTGAACCTTATAGTTTTTGTTGTTGTTAATGAGAGTATTAGGGGCATTTAAGATTGAAATCAGGTCTCTAGTATATTTTCGGGGATTCAGGGGAATGATGCCAACAACCAACATCTTGTCTTGACTACCTAGCATCCTGACACCATTAGAATTATCGTTTTCTTACAAAACTTGACAAACTTTGCATGATAGTAGACAAGTATAGAACCAAAGTATTAATTATTGCCAATAATCTAATACAAAATTGATTGGGTACATCATAATACATAATTTCTAACCTGGTTATTACATTTAGTTCTAGAGTTTCACAATAGAATAATTTCATACATGGATTTAATACTTAAACTAATTCAATGATTAGTAATTTACTACTGTTATCACTTTATACTATTGTCATTACATGGAAATAGAATTGCTCTATTTCTAATCTAATGATTGTCTTATTTTGGTACAGCCAGTATAACTAGTAATTCACATAGCTTAAGGTAAATAGCTTGCTTGACAAGGTAATAAAAAGAATTTTTACTTGAATTTATATATATATATAACTACGTGTGTTTCGGTGTTGAGTTGTTCCACCGAAGGGGTTGGCATACCGAGAAAAATTCTACGCAGGGTTGCTCCGGGTCTCATATATAAATTGTCAAAATTCTTGAGTTCGAAATACAAAGGAGATTCTGTCAAATTTTTTAAGGATTTCGGGAGTTGAACCAAATTTTCGATATCCAGAAAATACCGTTTATGCTGAACCCTATATTCTAGGATATTATATTTAAATTTGTGACCGGCTCTCGATAACTTTTAAATAAATAAATTTAGGGGACGATTAGTAAGAGTCCAGGATGCGTAGGACACCGACATTGGTCACGCAAGAGAAACCCAATTTAAGCTCTAAATATTTCTGCTCTGTGCCAATTGAAAGAATATTCTTTCCTTAAGTTGTATTCTCATGATTATTCCGAGACTGAGATGGAATATATATTTGAATCTTGAAATTAATATATACTTGATTCCTGGAGTTATAAATAAGATGCATACTTGCATATTAAGAGTTATGATGAGTTGCAGAGCAGAGTTAATGCAAAATAATATAATATAATTATTTATAACTTTAGGTTAGTGCATTGGACGGAAGAGAACTACTGGATCACACCCAAAATCTTTGTAATATAATAAATAAACAAAAATCGATCAATAGAGTTTTTTGCATCGTAAGGCCATATGATGTTGGGGTGAGACTTAGCTCACCAAGAGATATTTCAGATTCCAAAAATTCTTGTATTAAAACAAGAATTTAAGATTTTAAATGTTAAAAGTTTTACTCCCTGCGCGGGAGGGGCCGAATTCTAAGCACCGTGCTACCAGACACAACATAATCCCTGGTAACGGGATTATTGCTGAAAAATAGGATGTATGCGATCCAGACGTGTTCTCTAAATTACATTATCATATAGAAAATTTGATTGTGATTGTGGTAGTGAAATTAGGTTTTGTGAATGATCGTACACTAAGGTATTATTAGAATATGGTATATGTAAACCCCCTCGATTTATTCTGTAGATAGTTAGAGTGGATTTGGAAAAATTTTGATAGCAGATGTCGAGGTTTAGAGTAGAGATATTTTATCTGGTATTTAACTCAATTAATTAAAACCCTTGGCGCGCCCTATCATTTTTTGATTTTTTGGAGCCCAATATCAGCCCATAAATTCCGTTCAATTATTGTACTTCTGATCTGACCCGCCAAATTAGGCATTGGACTTTTCCGTCTTTTAAAATTAATTTTTGTGTGCTCTAAATTAATTGCGCAACATTCTGAAATCATAACAAATATTTAATTTCGTGTCGGACACCTGTGTCGTTACTCTAAATTTTGAGATACCAACTTAATCCGTTGAGCCGGACCAACTAAAGGGTCCAAGACTGACTCCAAGCCCCCACCATTTTTGGCCTTTGCGTCATTTCCGGATTTTGACCCCAAGTGCCCCAATTAAATTAAATTCGCGGGACACTTTATTTCTATTTAAATCGGGGATACCAACTTTGTAAATTCCATTTTTTATCCTAAATTAATCCCAATGCCTTTCTAATTAAATCCGTGCCTAACGCACAACACCCTCTCACCATGAAAATTGCTAAACATATTTTTTTCCGCAATTTTTGTATCATTTTATGTGTCCATGTAATTTCCCGAATTTACGGGGCTAAGTTGCAATTATTGAATTGTGTGGCACCACCCTATTGGCCATGAACAATTGAGAGGGTCCCAAAATAGGGTCCCATTCTCACCCATGCATTCACCCCTCATGAAGAAAACCCTCTCCTCTTCATGATCAATCACAACCATTCATTTTGAATGGGTTGATCACATCCCTCCATCTCCTTCACACACACCCCTATAAAGTAACTCCTCACCCCACCCTCAACACAATAACCAACCGACCCTAATCCCAAGGGGAAAACTCCACTCTCTCTCCTCACTCCCTCATCAATTTCTTCCCATGCAAAGCTCATTCTCCCTCCATTGTTTTCTTCTTCTTCTCCCTTAGTCTCTTCTTCCTCTTGAAGAACAAAAACCAACCGACCGCCCCCTGCCTATTTCCGGCCGACGTCAGCAACCCTCCGCCGTCGGACTTCACTGCCGACCGCCGTCAGACTTCACTGCCGACCATCGGCGCTGGCAGGTTCCCTCCCCCGCTGTGCAGCATCCCGACCCGACCGCCGGCGCCGCTCCCGTGCGTCCCCGCCGCCGGACGCAGTTCTCCTCCCCCCCGCTGAAGCTGTTCCGCCGCGGCGACGTCACAACACCCCGCGCGGCCTGAGCGCTCCGGCCCGCTGCCACCGCAGCGTGCGTCCCCCGCTCCGGTCCCGCCTGCGCGTCTTCCTCTGCCGGCCAGAGCTTCCCGACCGACATCTCCTACTCCCACCACCACCAGCCTCCCCGTCCGACCACCATCAACACCATTACCACCACCCTCAACACCGTCCGACCACCATCAACACCATTACCACCACCCTCAACACCATTACCACCACCATCAACACCATCACCACCACCATCAGTTTAACACCACCACCACCCGGCCATAACCCATTGCACGGCCAGCACCTCCCCGCTCCGGCCACGTTGGGTATACTCCTCCTCCTCTCTTTACATTTATATAATGTGTAGTGGTTATTGCTAGAGTATGTGTTAGCATAGTGTGGTGTGGTTATAATGTTGTGTAGTTATTATTGGATGACTAGGGTTTAAGAGGCTGAACTTGGAGAGTTGGATTTATAAATGCATGGGAAATCTTAGGGTTATTACATTGAGTATATACACTTTGATGTTGTGGAGGTATCTTTTGATAGGATGAATGTAGGTTAGGGTTTATCATCAACATCGATTAAATCAATTTATTTTAGACATCGGCTTATAGAGATTTAAGTTTTAACGTTAAGTGAAGGATCGGGATTTATTTTGTGGTGATAAATGCTAATTTATTTAAATGTATGATTATTAAGGATAGTAGGTGAATGATTGATCGAGGACTAGTGAGATCGGAGATTTAGAACTAGAAATTTGAGGTGATTAATTTAGGGAGGCACCGGGTGATTGGTAACAACAATTTTTTTAAACGAAGAAGTTAAAATCATAAACTGTATTTGAGGATGTCTTGATGATATTGTACTGATGATTAACTGATTTGACCATCGTACCGATAGTCAACTGTAGTCAACCCCCTAGTGACTTGTCCCTGTGAGTCGTAGCTGAGACTGAGTCTAGGTGTAGATATGTGTAGCACACCTGTCTGTTGTAAAATAGATTATTGATTCTAGTTTGTAATTCATCTCTAGGTACTGCGGGACCTGAGGACTTGGACGAGGTACCAGATCTCCGTCATCAGCAGCCGCACGCAGGCAAGTGTACCTGGCCACCCTGTATTTCAGTTTACAGATATTGTTATTCTTATTGTACTTTGTGCACATATTTCTGTTGACATTCGATACTCCGTGTCCGGTTCACAACCGGGTGTTGACATTCGACGAAACGTCTTAGAATAATTGCTAGATGCTTCACAGCATCTCGATGCACGTACCTGAGTACATCGATACCCCAGGACACACTTATATACCGTGATCGTGCCAGATTCCTGTTTTCTGATACTGACATCATGACCAGAGACTGGGACGACCTTAGGGTCGCGTCTGTTGAGTTAATTCAATGCGTCGAGACTGTAGTTAGAGGTTCAGGTTCAACGCACAATCGTTGACCGCTTGGGAAGGGGAAGACAGTTACTAGACGTTTGGGCTACTCTGCACGCGCTTAAATATATGTAGTATTTTGTAGTGATACCTGTATCTAGTGTAGCTGTTTCACCCGTGTGACTCTTTGCCCGGAGCTGCGGTACGTGTCGTGTGTTTCCGTGTCCGGAGCTACGATTTTATTTTGGACAGCCCACGCGTCGAACATTGTCTTTAAACTGTGTCACACTAGTTGGTTATGATAGAGTACCCTGTCGTGAACTTGTACTTTCTGTTTACTTGGCATGCTATATTTCTGTACCTTGTTACGTCCCTCTAAGGACCTGGTTCCCTGCCAGTTTTGCAGCATAGACGATTACGGAGCACTTGGAGATACTGATGGAGTGGCATATCTTGCAAGCATGGTACCAGGTACTCACATTATATCTACCGGCATTATGGTTATTTTACATTGATTATTCATCTGCTATTGTAGCCTAGTTTTGTAGACTCATACTTCTTCTCGAGTCTATTCGAGTTAGTGTGTTATTGGGCGGCCAACCTTAGCACATATAGCTTGTTCTTGTATACTGATGTACATTGTGGATTGAGACATAGAGGTTTACATTTATGGAATATCTAGATAGTGCCCTTTATATTACAGCTTATACGTATTCGAGTCAGACCAGAGTCTGGTCGAATGCGTAGCTAGCGTGTCACGTATTCCTGGTCCTACATATTTTGGGACTGGGGCGTGACATATTTTTGTGGTGGCCCATGCAGGTTCGATTTAAATCGTCTTGGTCACCTGACTGTGCCAAGCGAGCCTGCAAATTAGGAATAGGTAATATGATTGTTGAATAGGATCTCAATCCATAATCGATTTTAAAAACTCTTTGTATGTGATTATCGCCCTTGGACTTTCACTTTACATTCGTTCAATCTTCGTCAATATCGCTATCCTTGTTTTTCGTCCCCTATTATTCGGGGAGACGAATGCTTGTGACTGATGATTTCTCTCCAGAAGATGATCGAAGACCAGACGGCAGAAGACAGAATTCGTATACCTTTCTCGGAGAAGATTGTTACCTTATCAGGATAGATTGATGGGTTCTTTGGATTTTAGAACTAGTGTGGAAGGTTGGCAAGAGAGTTGGACCCAGTAGTACCCTACCCGTGCTTGAGGTAGCAGTGATCTTGGAAGTACTAAGAGCTGGAATGATTGTTGATCATGATCTAGAATAATTTAGGGAAATGCATAGCCTGATGATGGAAACTAGTGGTTGTATATGATAGCAATACCAGGAATGACATTATGGATTAGAGGAGGAAAAAAAAATTCAAGCTCTCACTTGGAAGATGATGATCTAATACCAGAAATTTTAGTATGTGCTTAAGTGACATCATTATTATAATTGCACTATGCGACTTTGTAATCACCCTAATTTTTTTAAATATTTTTAAAAACAATTTTCGGGATTTTTCAGTATTTTTTCAAGAATTAAAACAAGGTGTTTTGGTCATTAAATAATTTTTAATTGCTAATAATTAATATTAAAATATGATAAAAATAAGATTTTATGATGTAAAATGAAAAACTGGACTTAGGGTAATTTTTCTGGTATTTATTGGGCCCCAGACCTATTTTGCATCACCTAAAAACTATTATTTATTTATTTATTTAATTATTTAATAAAGCCCAGCCCAACCAACCCTCAGCTGCGGGTCGGATCCGGGTCAAACCCGCGACTCGAACCCGCAAACCCAAACCCGTATTCAGCCTGGTGGGTCGGGCCGGGTCTGCCAGACCCGAACCCGCCAACCCGACCCGGAGGACCCCTCCCCTCTCTCACGCCACGGACCCCGACTTCCCCGCCGCTTTCTCCGGCCACGTCGCCGACGACCCCCGCCCGCGCCCCTGCTCCACGACCCACGACGTCGCCCCCTCTCTCCGCCTCATCCGGCCTCCTCCCCGCGGGCTCTCCCCTATAAATCCCTCCTCTTCTTCCTCTTCCTCCTCCCTCATCTCCCCCTAACCTAGCCCTAACTCCGGCCACCCCTTCCCCTTAGCTCCGGCGCCGCCACCGGCCCTGCCCCAGCGCCCCTCCGCCCAGTCTCCACTCGCAGCCGGCCCTCGTCCCAGCGCCCAGTCACCGGCCCCCTTCCCTCCCGGTCGACGCCGCCCCCGCGCCCTCTCCCTCTTCCTCCTTCTCCGCTCGGCCGGCCCCCGACTGCGCCTCCGGCCGTTCGAGAGCCGCCCGCAGCACCGCCCTCCTCCAGCGAACCGCCCCGGCCAGTCTCCATTACCCTAGGGCCGCCGTGGACGCGGACACTACACAGGGAATCTGTGCCCTAATCAGGACACGTCCAGGACACAGACTCGACACTCGGACACGCGGGAATCGGGTTTTTTTTGCCCTGTTCAGGTACTCATAACTTTCTGCTCGTAACCCCGTTTTCAATTCCGTCAGTTGCAACGCGTAGCCTGCATGACCCCCTCGGTGCCCGTGCAAACCGCTCGGTGCATCGCGTCATGTGGAGATCGCGAACCGCGATCCAAAAACAGGAAAAAACAACGCCCTATTTTACCCCGGAACCGGGTACGCCCCGCCAAACGGGACGACTTGGTCGCATGCGGTCTTCACCGATACGTGCGCGTCGTTGATACGGACGTATGGGATTTCACAGAAGTCGATTCGGATATGCGTGCACACTGGAATCAACGCGTATCCGTCGACACCGTCCCGTATTCGTCGTTTCTGGAACGCGTCATAACTTTGTGTACACACGTCAGATCGAAATGAAACTTGCGCCATTGGACTCGTAGCGATACGCTGGTCCTGTGACCCAAGTTTGGTTCGATTCTGAGAACGTTGACAAAATCGCGTATCGTGGGCCCCCACAGGTTCCACTTGACGGGCGATTTTGTGATCGGCTCATCGGAATCCAATTCTGGAAGTTTCGTTGGGTTCGTATCATCGTTCCTGACTTGTTGACACTAAGTTGGACGAATTTGGAGACCTTTGACCCTGACACGTTTTCTGGTGCAAGGTGGGCCTACATGCGGACCCCGTTTTGACCCAAAATGGTCATTTTCGCTCCTGTGTCCAAATTGGACTCAAGGACAGGCGTTTCTAGCTATTTGATATTTTCTGAGCATGATGGTAATGTTTGTTTCAGTATCCGGAGATATTTCTGGAAATTTCCCGAGTAACAGAATAGTAGTTGGAATTCAAACATCAGACAAGTGTACCTTGCCAACTTGCAGTCTTTATTTTATATTACTTGTCTTAATTATAATTGTTGTACATGCTTAACCTAGGAACCGTATGACATACTTAGTGTCCGATTATAGTCGGGTGCCAACCCCGTACGCGGTGTTGGGTACGTCATCTAGAGATGGACATTTCGGACCCTTTACTTTCTCGTACTTGTCTTATCAAGTACATCAGGACCCAGGACACTTGACACTATTCATGCAGACAGAATCTTCCTGAGATATTCATGGTGATTCTGTGTAGGATACAGGATTGACGTAGACATTATATTCTTAGATATTATATGACTGTTGCATTAGCTATGATCCCGCTGACATGGACATGAGACGTTATGGTCATGATATGCGTGGTTACATTGGGTGGGGAGAGACACACAGGCTATAGGCTGTTCCATATATATATATCCACTACTATTGTGAGGTTGTAGACTCTCCAGCAGAGCTAGATCCTTTACATGTTACTACTGCTGTCGCGTCCCGATCCCGTAAGGGCCGATCCCGTAGGGCCGATCGTCCTCGCTTGGTCCCTACGGAACCATTTGTCCTCGCTTGGTCCCTACGGAACCGTTCGTCCTCGCTTGGGCGCGATGCCGTGCAAGCCTAAGTTGCGCTTGCACCAGGCAACGTACCTGCACAAGACACAAGTTAGACGAAAATATACATATATAGGCACAGAGTAAAATGCAGAGAACCAAAGTTGAACACATTTGATAGCACACAAAATACTTTCATTTTATTGAATACTGAAGATTTGGATTACAAAGTGTTTGCTTGGCTGAGTTACAAAATATGCCTTAGAAGGCTTACAAATCTTTTCACATTTCCAAAACTAGCCACAGCGTCCATTACATTATGCCCTTGTAGTAGGACCAAAATAATCAAAACATCTAGCAGAAGAAGAGTAGCCCACTGGAGAGGTAAGCAGCAGAGGAAGCAGCACGAACACAGTCCTAGGGAAGGGTGCGCACACGCTGATTCAGGTTGAGGATGCTTGCCAAACTCTCGCTCCCAGCACCTGGATATTTGCCCACAAACGTGGGTCAGTACTACCACATGTACTGGTGAGCGACCGTGGCCAAACTCATCTTAGAAATCCACACTAAGTAAAGCATGTGAAGCTAACATTATTAGGTGATCTTTCTGGTTGTCTAGTTTCTTTTTAACAATTCATGCAAGAAAACATAGACAATATATAGCATATGCATATGATATTCCTTACCCACGGCCGAGCGGTTATCCCTGTAGCAGACACACAAGTTAGGCACAATTTGCATATGAATAACTTATGAATCAATCTTTTGGTGTCAAAATGATAGGTATGCAAGAAGGTAAACCTAGCATGCGCCCTATCTATATGACGGTCCATGAGTTTCCCCATTAATGGACAACAACACCCCCCTAGATCCCGTAGGAACGGAACATCAGGGTGCTCTTACAATCCCTTCCGGACCGACCGATTCCCAGTGCCCCAGAAACCGATCGAGAGACTATTACCTTGTGCACAAGTTGTCCGAGACCCATGCATGGCAAGCAAACATTTATAATTTAAACTCTTGTTAACATGTGCATCCTAAGAGTTTAGAGTTTAAATTATAAATGTTTGCTTGCCATGCATGGATCTCGGACAACTTGTGCACAAGGTAATAGTCTCTCGATCGGTTTCTGGGGCACTGAGAATCGGTCGGTCCGGAAGGGATTGTAAGAGCACCCTGATGTTCCGTTCCTACGGGATCTAGGGGGGTGTTGTTGTCCATTAATGGGGAAACTCATGGACCGTCATATAGATAGGGCGCATGCTAGGTTTACCTTCTTGCATACCTATCATTTTGACACCAAAAGATTGATTCATAAGTTATTCATATGCAAATTGTGCCTAACTTGTGTGTCTGCTGCAGGGATAACCGCTCGGCCGTGGGTAAGGAATATCATATGCATATGCTATATATTGTCTATATTTTCTTGCATGAATTGTTAAAAAGAAACTAGACAACCAGAAAGATCACCTAATAATGTTAGCTTCACATGCTTTACTTAGTGTGGATTTCTAAGGTGAGTTTGGCCACGGTCGCTCACCAGTACATGTGGTAGTACTGACCCACGTTTGTGGGCAAATATCTAGGTGCTGGGAGCGAGAGTTTGGCAAGCATCCTCAACCTGAATCAGCGTGTGCGCACCCTTCCCTAGGACTGTGTTCGTGCTGCTTCCTCTGCTGCTTACCTCTCCAGTGGGCTACTCTTCTTTTGCTAGATGTTTTGGTTATTTTGGTCCTACTACAAGGGCATAATGTAATGGGCGTTGTGGCTAGTTTTGGGAATGTGAAAAGAGTTGTAAGCCTTCTAAGGCATATTTTGTAACTCAGCCAAGCAAACACTTTGTAATCCAAATCTTCAGTATTCAATAAAATGAAAGTATTTTGTGTACTATCAAATGTGTTCAACTTTGGTTCTCTGTATTTTACTCTGTGCCTATATATGTATATTTTTGTCTAACTTGTGTCTTGTGCAGGTACGTTGCCTGGTGCAAGCGCAACTTAGGCTTGCACGGCATCGCGCCCAAGCGAGGACGAACGGTTCCGTAGGGACCAAGCGAGGACGAATGGTTCCGTAGGGACCAAGCGAGGACGATCGGCCCTACGGGATCGGCCCTTACGGGATCGGGGCACGACGAATGGTATCAGAGCGGAATCGATTCTTTGGCCCAAACCGTTGCTATGACTCTGAGATATTATCGATATGGTTTTGCAAAGAGCGTTCCATATAATAAGTCCATAGATATTCTCAAAGTGCAAAATATTTCCTGAACTTGAATTGCTTGATTGTTTCGATTGAGTACGGCGAGGGACGGCACTATCGCTACTCGGGATATCGAGAAGTTTATCCTTGAAGTTTCGAGGACGAAACTTTTTGTTGGTTGGTAAGTATGTAATGCCCCGCTCCGCGCCGGCGTTATGTATCAAGGTGAGTGGGCAGAACTTCGTTCTCTGATTCTTGCACGCCTTAATAATAACCTGTGTTTTTGCTTGCAATGTTTTCTTAAGAGAATGATAGAACCTGCCTTGCATGTTAATGAACGAACTCACCTAGCTTGTCTTTGAAACAAAGTCTGCTTAACGAGAATCCTGAATCGCCTGCTTAGAGTGCATGAACATGTTCACTATCGTCTATGCTTCGAGAGAACCATACTGTGCCTGAACGTGTTCAAGTGATAAGTCGGATTGCCCCGCAACAATGAGTGTATTCTGATGGTTCATCTCGTCTGCATACTAGAGTTTATTTGATAGTGTTCCATGCATTCGCACGCGGTCGGACAATGGCTATTGGTGGAGAGCTGAACTGCATGTGTCACGGCTGCTACCATGATAGTGCAAAGCAACCATGAGTCACAGCTGCCTCTAGCATCAGATAAAGAGTCATTGGTATGCTGTTCCACCAGCTGCCGATCCTGAGTTACTCGGGGACCGCCCTGCATATAGCTAAGTCATTGTGTTGGCTTGGATAGTGACTGCCCCTAAGATTGTGCATTGTGTGTCTAGCTTTGCATCTGACCCTGGAGTCGCACGAGACACGCTGCGTACACCCTGAAATATGAACGGTTTGCTTGCTTGCATATTCAATACGAAACTCTGTTTCCAAACATGTTTCCAAACAAGTAAATCGACTTTGCTAGAACTGCATGAAACGAACCTAGGTAAAACTAGAAAGATCACTAGTAATGTAATATTTTATAACATGATTACTTAGTGCCTGTTTGAGTGAATGCTTGTTTCTGTTCAGTTGATTTATCTCACCAGTACTTGTATAAAGTGCTGACCCACCAACAGTTTACTTGCTTGCAGGTACTGGATCGTCCGAGGGAGCGATAGGCGTGCCACAGTCCCGAAGATCCGGAATTCTGGTTTCGATTGTTGCCCCGAGAATGCTATCGTATAAGGGGGCATAATGTATGGAACGAACGTGTGCCTTTGCTAAAGGAAACCCAAGTTGCCTCGATTGTCCCGAACACTCAGTTGGCTAATGCATTGCATTGCAACAAGTCCCTTTCCGCTGCTTACTCGATTGACGCGATGATAGCCAACTATCAACTTAAATGATTGGCCTTGCACGGGCGCAACCCCAGGCCCGTGCGGCATCACGTCCCCCGAAAGCTCGAACGGGCCATTCGCTTGGCTCCCTTCCTCCCTCGCACCCGCGGGACGGGCGCGGTGATTCGCGTCCGGCGCGCCGAGGCACGGTGATACGTGTCCGGTTCGTTAATCCCGGCCTTACGGGGCGGGGCAGGGCCGAGCGGCGGCCCGGGCGGGTCCGGGGCGTGACAACTGCTACCTGCTCTCCGACACAGAGCTTGTAGTGGTCTCAGCCTGAGTACTAGTGTTGCTCTCACTTGTATTTCACATAGATGGTTACATTCTTACCCTATTTATTGCATTATCTGCTGCACTGCATTTATTTTGGCTTGTATTATCTGTACCTTGCTATGTCCCCTGAGGACCTGGATCCGGATTATGTCTCCAGGATTAGCAGAGGAGCATTATCCCGAGGTCTACGGGACAGGAGCTGAAGCTGTAGCAGGACTTGATACTGGAGCACAACCGAACCCCGAGGACGAGGTGACTGCTGAAGACTTTTCCTGAGTACCTGATTTCGTACTCAGTATTTACTTTATGTTAGACTCTTTTGTTCCTGGTCTGTTGAACCAGTGTATTCAGACTTATGTCGGATTGTTTCTCTGACCTACTTGTTGAGACTTGTTGCTACTTATTTCCATTTAATTATGCAGTTGATTATATTTATCTTTTATGGATGAGATTAGTTGTGGCTTGTTGTAGTAGACCTTATTTTACAGCTTAAGTGCGCCCTGATGGTTCCATTAAATTAGGTTGTCCATCGGTGCGTGCTGTTGGCCATTGCCACGTGTCCAGTCCCCCGATATTTTGGGACTGGGGCGTGACAGACTTGGAGAGATGAATAACAAAAAGAAGGAATTGAAGGAATAGAATTTTAGGAAAAACTTTGAGGAGAAGAGAATTTTACATTAGGTAAGGAAACATTTTTTTGGGGGATTGATGTTGAAAATCGAACAAGAGAATTTATTTTGAGGTTTAGTCTACATTATGACCTTATCCTAGACATGGATTGGTTGAGCCAATACCACGCAACGCTTGATTGCCGTCGTGGTTGTGTCACCTTTAGACCACCGGATTACCCTGAGTTTGAGTTTTTAGAGAGCCTGGAAGCATGGTGCCCACCTACCTTTGAGGCACACATTGCAGAAGGGGAACCAGTGTACCCCGCATTATACCAGAGTTTGAGGATGTGGTTCTAGAGAATCTTTCCGGCCTGCCACCTGACAGAGAGATAGAATTTGCTATAGAGTTGACTCCAAGAGCGGAGCCAATTATTTTCCCGTCTTTAGACTAGCACCGAAAGAGTTGGTTGAGTTGAAGGTCCATAGTAGAGGATCACTTAGACAAGAGTTTCAGTCGGGCTAGTGTTTCTCCATGGGGAAATACCCATCTTAATTGTGCCGAAGAGAGACGAGACGGTATAATTGAATCAGCTAAGTGGCGCATGCATTCTCAAAGATCGATCTCAGATCAAGCTATCATCAGATCAAGGTACGGAGAGAAGACAATCCGAAGACGGCGCTTCGGACGAAGTATGGATACTATGAGTTTCTATTCATGCCGTTTGGCTTAACCAACGTGCCAGCAGTATTTATGAGTTTGAGGAACAATATTTTCCACCAGTACTTGGATAAGTTCGTGGTGGTGATATCGACGACATCTTGGTTTTTTCCAAAAGCCAAGAGGAGCACGAGAGACATCTCAGGATCGTGTTGGAGATGCTGAGACAGGAGAGACTGTATGCCAAGCTCAGCAAATATGAGTTATGATTAGATAGAATAGACAGTATACGCATCAGGACGACAAAGGGTTCATGAGAAGAACTATCAGACGCTCGACCTAGAACTAGCTACAGTAAAAATTATACTAAAGCTATGGCGACACTACCTTTATGGTGAGCGTGTTGAGATTTATACAGAACACAAAAGTCTGAAGTATGTCTACACGCAGATGGAGCTCAACATGAGACAGAGGCACTGACTTGAGTTGACGACAGATTATGGTATCGAGTTGCAGTACCACCCTGGCAAGGCGAATGTAGTTTACGACTCATCGCCAGATGTTAGAGGATTTTCAGGAAACTCAGGATTAAAATTGTATTGCCAGGCATGGATGGACGAATAGCCAGTCTCGAGGATCAGTCCATATTTATTGAGAGGATCAAGGCAGCCTTGCCTACATATACGAGATTTAGACGATTGCGAGAAAGGACAGAGGCCGACATCCAAACAGGACTCAGGATTCATGGAGACGGAACATTGAGGTATGGAGATCGCCTATACGTTCCTAGTGGCAAGCTATGCCAAGAGTTGATAACCGAGGCTCATAGCTCGATTGTTCTATTCATCCCGGGGATACGAAGATGTACCGAGATTTGGGGCAATATTACTGGTAACATGGGATGAAAAGAGATATTGCGAGATTCATGGCAAGACACTTGGTATGTCAGCAAGACAAGGCTGAATAACAGAGAACTGCAGGACTATTGCAGCTGTTTTCCATTCCCGAGTGGAAGTGAGAACACATTACCATGGACTTCGTCACAGGATTTCTGCGAAGCCCTAGCAGGAAGGATACAGTTTGGGTTGTCGTAGACAGACTCACCAAGTCTGCATATTTCTTGTCCTTCAGAGTTAGACAGTCCACAAAGATACTAGCTGACATGTATATGGGGCATATAGTACGATTACATGGAGTGCCTGTCAGCATCGTATCGGACCATGAATCCAGATTCACGTCATATTTTTGGCGGGGTATGCAGGAGAGCCTAGGAACTCGTCTCAAGTTCAGCACTGCGTATCATCCACAGACTGATGGACAGTCAGAGCGCACAATACAGATATTAGAGGATATGTTGAGAGCGCGCATGATTGATTTTGGAGGATCTTGGAAGGACCACCTACACTTGGTGGAATTCTCCTACAATAATAATTACTAATTTTTGGAGGAGTACATGACATATTTCACGTATCGCAACTGAGGAGATATGTCGCAGACCCTAGCCTCGTACTTGATCATTCGAAGATTACAGTCGGGCCTAGTCTGTCTTACGTAGAGCAGCCAGTTGAGATCCTCGATCGCAGCGAGAAGACTTTGAGAGGGCAGACGATTCGACTGGTCAGAGTGGCATGGAAGCACCATTCACCAGGCGAGTCTACTTGGGAGCGCGATGGTTCTATTCGGCAGCGGTTCCCGTACTTATTTGAGGAGCAAGGTACGATTTTACGTACGACATTTGATTACTAGACTGTTTTAAAATTCTGTTAGATATTATCGTGCTTTACTTTTAATTTCGGGGACGAAATTTTTCTAAGTTGGGAAGAATGTAAACCCCCTCGATTTATTCTGTAGATAGTTAGAGTGGATTTGGAAAAAATTTGATAGCAGATGTCGAGGTTTAGAGTAGAGATATTTTATCTGGTATTTAACTCAATTAATTAAAACCCTTGGCGCGCCCTATCATTTTCTAATTTTTCGGAGCCCAATATCAGCCCATAAATTCCGTTCAATTATTGTACTTCTGATCTGACCCGCCAAATTAGGCATTGAACTTTTTCGTCTTTTAAAATTAATTTTTGTGTGCTCTAAATTAATTGCGCAACATTCCGAAATCGTAACACATATTTAATTCCGTGTCGGACACCTGTGTCGTTACCCTAAATTTTGAGATACCAACTTAACCCGTTGAGCCGGACCAACTAAAGGGTCCAAGTCTGACTCCAAGCCCCCACCATTTTTGGCCTTTACGTCATTTCCGGATTTTGACCCCAAGTGCCCCAATTAAATTAAATTCGCGGGACACTTTATTTCTATTTAAATCGGGGATACAACTTTGTAAATCCCATTTTTTATCCTAAATTAATCCCAATGCCTTTCTAATTAAATCCGTGCCTAACGCACAACACCCTCTCACCATAAAAATTGCTAAACATATTTTTCTCCACAATTTTTGTGTCATTTTATGTGTCCATGCAATTTCCCGAATTTACGGGACTAAGTTACAATTATTGAATTGTGTGGCACCACCCTATTGGCCATGAACAATTGAGAGGGTCCCAAAATAGGGTCCCATTCTCACCCATGCATTCACCCCTCATGAAGAAAACCCTCTCCTCTTCATGATCAATCACAACCATTCATTTTGAATGGGTTGATCACATCCCTCCATCTCCTTCACACACACACCCCTATAAAGTAACTCCTCACCCCACCCTCAACACAATAACCAACCGGCCCTAATCCCAAGGGGAAAACTCCACTCTCTCTCCTCACTCCTTCATCAATTTCTTCCCATGCAAAGCTCCTTCTCCCTCCATTGTTTTCTTCTTCTTCTCCCTTAGTCTCTTCTTCCTCTTGAAGAACAAAAACCAACCGACCGCCCCCTGCCTATTTTCGGCCGACGTCAGCAACCCTCCGCCGCCGGACTTCACTGCCGACCGCCGTCAGACTTCACTGCCGACCGCCGGTGCTGGCAGGTTCCCTCCCCCGCTGTGCAGCATCCCGACCCGACCGCCGGCGCCACTCCCGTGCGTCCCCGCCGTCGGACGCAGTTCTCCTTCCCCCCCGCTGAAGCTGTTCCGCCGCGGCGACGTCACAACTCCCCACGCGGCCTGCGCGCTCCGGCCCGCTGCCACCGCAATGTTTGTCCCCCGCTCCGGTCCCGCCTGCACGTCTTCCTCCGCCGGCCAGAGCTTCCCGACCGACATCTCCTACTCCCACCACCACCAGCCTCCCCGTCCGACCACCATCAACACCATTACCACCACCCTCAACACCTTCCGACCACCATCAACACCATTACCACCACCCTCAACACCATTACCACCACCATCAACACCATCACCACCACCATCAACACCATCACCACCACCACCCGGCCATAACCCATTGCACGGCCAGCACCTCCCCGCTCCGGCCACGTTGGGTATACTCCTCCTCTCTTTACATTTATATAATGTGTAGTGGTTATTGCTAGAGTATGTGTTAGCATAGTGTGGTGTGGTTATAATGTTGTGTAGTTATTATTGGATGACTAGGGTTTAAGAGGCTGAACTTGGAGAGTTGGATTTATAAATGCATGGGAAATCTTAGGGTTATTACATTGAGTATATACACTTTGATGTTGTGGAGGTATCTTTTGATAGGATGAATGTAGGTTAGGGTTTATCATCAACATCGATTAAATCAATTTATTTTAGACATCGGCTTATGGAGATTTAAGTTTTAACGTTAAGTGAAGGATCAGGATTTATTTTATGGTGATAAATGCTAATTTATTTAAATGTATGATTATTAAGGATAATAGGTGAATGATTGATCGAGGACTAGTGAGATCGGAGATTTAGAACTAGAAATTTGAGGTGATTAATTTAGGTAGGCACCGGGTGATTGGTAACAAAGATTTTTTTTAAACGAAGAAGTTAAAATCATAAACTGTATTTGAGGATGTCTTGATGATATGGTACTGATGATTAACTGATTTGACCATCGTACCAATAGTCAACTGTACTCAACCCCCTAGTGACTTGTCCCTGTGAGTCGTAGCTGAGACTGAGTCTAGGTGTAGATATCTGTAGCACACCTGTCTGTTGTAAAATAGATTATTGATTCTAGTTTGTAATTCATCTCTAGGTACTGCGGGACCTGAGGACTTGGACGCGGTACCAGATCCCCGTCATCAGCAGCCGCACACAGGCAAGTGTACCTTGCCACCCTGTATTTCAGTTTACAGATATTGTTATTCTTATTGTACTTTGTGCACATATTTCTGTTGACGTTCGATACTCCGTGTCCGGTTCACAACCGGGTGTTGACATTCGACGAAACGTCTTAGAATAATTGCTAGATGCTTCACAGCACCTCGATGCACGTACCTGAGTACATCGATACCCCAGGACACACTTATACACCGTGATCGTGCCAGATTCCTGTTTCCTGATACTGACATCATGACCAGAGACTGGGATGACCTTAGGGTCGCGTCTGTTGAGTTAATTCTGTGCGTTGAGACTGTAGTTAGAGGTTCAGGTTCAACGCACAATCGTTGACCGCTTGGGAAGGGGAAGACAGTTACTAGACGTTTGGGCTACTCTGCACGCGCTTAAATATATGTAGTATTTTGTAGTGATACCTGTATCTAGTGTAGCTGTTTCACCCGTGTGATTCTTTGCCCGGAGCTGCGGTACGTGCCGTGTGTTTCCGTGTCCGGAGCTACGATTTTATTTTGGACAGCCCACGCGTCGAACATTGTCTTTAAACTGTGTCACACTAGTTGGTTATGATAGAGTACCCTGTCGTGCACTTGTACTTTCTGTTTACTTGGCATGCTATATTTCTGTACCTTGTTACGTCCCTCTGAGGACCTGGTTCCCTGCCAGTTTTGCAGCATAGACGATTACGGAGCACTTGGAGATACTGATGGAGTGGCATATCTTGCAAGCATGGTACCAGGTACTCACATTATATCTACCGGCATTATGGTTATTTTACATTGATTATTCATCTGCTGTTGTAGCCTAGTTTTGTAGACTCATACTTCTTCTCGAGTCTATTCGAGTTAGTGTGTTATTGGGCGGCCGACCTTAGCACATATAGCTTGTTCTTGTATACTGATATACATTGTGGATTGAGACATAGAGGTTTATATTTATGGAATATCTAGATAGTGCCCTTTATATTACAGCTTATACGTATTCGAGTCAGACCAGAGTCTGGTCGAATGCGTAGCTGGCGTGTCACGTATTCCTGGTCCTACGTATTTTGGGATTGGGGCGTGACAGTATAGGTAAAGTCATAGTTTAAGTTAACTCTACAACACTTCTCTGAAGTTTACTATACAAGTTTCTTATGTAAAAGAGATAAATATTCAAGTATTCCTTATTATATCATATATCATATCTTCAGTTCTTTTATCGTTCTTGACCGAGGACTTGCATGTCATTTTGACGACCTAGTATTATTCACTAGGGAAAGATGAAGTTCCAAGTAAGACACTGCCTTTCTACAACATAGACGAGGTTGAGGAATGATCATCGAGTGGCCTTCAAGGACGCATCAATAACATTTTGTAGCTGGAAAGTTTATGTAAATTAATGGTTTTGGGTGTAAAGACGAAGAACTCGTCTATTTATAATAGCTATGTACATTAGTTATGCTATGTGTGAGACTCGTCTCACTATTCTAGTATACGCACCCGAGATACGTGTGTTATACGTGTATAGCTTGCTTATTGTTTAATTGCTTACTTTATGCTTTATGTCATACATGCATTGTTTAGGTTATTTTTTGTAAATTTCTCTTAGTTGCATGTTTTGGACCGTTGGTCCCTTGGTTTTCTTGTGTGTAGCTGTGATGAACCCGGGTGAGGGACATGGATTAGGATCGTGTGGTGGCAATTGATTTTCTTGCCTATATAAGTAATTCCCCTCTCTTTTCTTCACTTTTCTTCTCCTTCATTTTTTTTCCAACCGAGAGCTCCACCAAGAAGTACCGTAGCTTAGTGTTTTGTTCATAATTTTTAGCCTTAACCGTAGGCAAGTACATCTTGCCAACCGAGTGAACCCATGAATTAGGAGCTTCTTGATAACCTATGTTATATTTATTTGCTAGCTTAGTTATCCGCATATCTTTAATAGCCTAGAACTGTGTTGTAGACTTTTTTATAACCTTGGTTTTGTTGCACTCGTATTTGATCTTGAACTAAAAAGTTGAGAACAAAAAAGTCTGAGCACAAAGTGTGCTGGCCGGAGAAGAATGAGCAATTCTACAAAAAGTGTGCATGAGACCCTTAAAACTTGAGCGCACTGTGTGCTATCTCATAAAATGATAACAATATTCAAATCCTTATAAAAATGCTTGCGTTCAACACACCATTCAAATCCATACAAAAGTGCGCCAAGATAGGTTGAGTACTCTGGACGCACTTTACTCCTCATGCGTACGTTTTGTACGAATGTTATCTAATCAAACCCTTGCAAAAGTGCGCCAAGGCTATCAAAAACTTGGGCGCACTTTTGAGAAAAATCCTCAGCAGTACATATTTGAGCGTTCAACCTCGTCAATCAAGAGAAAGTGCGCCAAGCCTTTGTTGGCGCACTAATTCCTTTCTTTGAGTATTATTGATGGGCGAGCCTTGACTTTGACATCGTCTCAACTATCGTATTCTCGAATTTTGTGTCTCAACTGCTGTGCCCAGCTTTAAGACTTATATTTTGTCTTTTAGTAGACCTTCCTACACTTGTTTGTACTCCAAACCTCCCTGCTGGCAAGATTGATGAAAGTGCGCCAACCCCTGGCTCGCACTTCTATCATTCTGCGCCAAGGTTCTAGAAGTGCGCTTTAGTATCATTTGTGCGCCATCTTTTGTTCGGAGCACTTTTTGTGTAAACTCCCTCACCCAAAATAGGTATTTTGTGTATATTTTATATTATTATATTTATTATATATGTTGAATTTATTTAGAATATGCTCTTAGTTAATTAGAAAATAAATTTCTTGATATATTTACTTATATAAATATTTATTTAGAATTATTTTAGGTTATTTTAGATTTTTGGAGATTTTTCTAGAATTTTTTTTGGTAATTAAAACTTAGAAAACATAAATTTCTAGGACTTCTATGATTTACTATACGACCATACTTGCATGTCGTTCCTACCAAATATTTATTTTAGTTTAAAATATTTAATTATAATTTTTTGTAATTTATTTAGAATTTTAAGAAATTTATTTAGATTTTAAAATTATTTAGGATTTATTTGGATATATATAGTCTTAATATTAGATATATACTAATTTAGTGTTAATAGATATTAATAAGATTTTATAAATTATTTGTATTATCTTTAATTATATTTAAGATTATAAATTATTGAGATAAATTCAAACTCTATTTTAAATTAATTCAAATCCTGAACCTACTAGGAAATCAACTTCATGCATATCCTATCCTTATTTAAATTCATCATAATCCTATCCAAATTAACCAATCCTATTCTTATTTAATTAAGTAGTGTCCACCATTATATATACCTCATCCTTCATATTTTTCTTTCCCAAATTCCTCTCTTTTTCGTCCAAAAATATTCAAAATTCGTCATAAATTCAGCCACATTTTCTACTAGTTATGACGAATTAAAAAGACGATATCTCCTAGCTCCGGACTCCAAACATGCTCCAGTTTTTTTTGTTAGAACGATAATGAGATTAGCTTTTTGGTAATATAAATTGTTTTTCTAAATTATTAGTATTAAATTCTGGAAAATTGATAGAGCACAGCATGTCCGAAAATAGACGTGTTTCGATGTTTTCGCGATTCCGGGAGAACCAGGAATCAGAATCACGAACCGTTTAAAGTTTCGGAAAGTTAATGTCGAGATCATCGATATATATTTTTCCCAGAATTTATGTCAAAGTATTTACATACTTTTAATTCTGTAGAACTTCTAGGTTAGAATTTAACCATCGGTGCACAATACAAAATTGTATGTGCCATAATTCCCAAACAAATTTGAATTCAGACGAGCCGTAAATTCCAGTATATTTTTTATGCTAAAATCTACAAGAAATCATGCATGAAAGTTGAGTTTGTATCGGTTGACTTTTTGGTCAACAGATCGCCTCGATTTGCGTGCCATGAGTCTCGAGTTGATAAAATTCAGTTTCTTTGGACAAAATTTAGGAATTAACATAAAAATTAGAATAATAAGATTAAAATAGGATTTTAGATTAATTATCCCAGAATTAAATAAATTAAAATAAATTAATGGCTATATTATTATATAGTTATATGAATATATATGTAAGTAAATGCTAATTGATAATTATGACTAAATATTCAGACTGTATGACCCTAGGATATCGTGGACTATCCCATACTTACCTTGACCATGTTGACCCTAAGAACTTGTGAATTTGTCTGCCTTGCGTACACTAACGTACCGGCATAGACACCTGTCAGTTGACTGACTGATTTCGTACAGTACTTGAAGATGCGACACCCACGTAATTCAATGCGTAATTGACCGTGTTAGATGACTAGTGTTACCCCTAGTATACCCCCTGATTCCAGTATAAATATAGTTGAGTATGTGCTAGTGTAATGACTAATGATTCTATTATATTATATTTATGTGTACATAGGATATTGGATTGTTCTGCACGATTTCTGGAGTAGATTATTGGTACATTGCAGCTTCCTTGCCAGGCAAGTATACCTTGCCATTGTACTGTTATTTATATTCCATATGTTGCATGCATCTTTATTTTCTGTCCTTAGTTCATATATTTTAACTGTTATACAAAATGCGCGCGACGGTGTTGTCGCGTTATGTTTTTATTTATGTATTGCATTGACATTGATCTGAGACTACCACATTATCATGTAGCACCATTAGATTTCATTTGACTGTGACACATATTTTTACACGAGTGATGAGTCTCATATAGATCACGGACGCACGTATTGACTGATCATCGGTACGTGTGGGACGTGCGTTAGGAATAACTACTGTTAGAAACTTTGCATGCTAGAAGACTTAGCAGTTATTAGAGGTCTATGGACATAGTCTATTGTAGTACGGTGGTCCCATCGTTGTCCTTGTCTGGTTGCAGGATTGGGCTAGGTACTAAGAATAGGCTATGGACCAAATCGTGTCATGGATGTGACATGCTTAGAGCATGGGGTGGGGAGAACAACAAGTACCGCATTTGAGCTCCTTTACACTTTTTCTCCTGTACGCCCGGATTCTCCGCTGGAGATACGGGTCATGATGACCACTATATATTATGTACTATCAGGCGGGCCACCGGCGTTCAAAAGACGATGTACCTTTTAGGCCCCTGGATCTTCAAAAGAGAACCATGCCAAATCCCAGTTTTCAGCCAGATAGCTCACTTGTGGGGAAATGTGTTCTTAACTGCATTCACTTAGACGGTTAGGTGACCCAATGGATGTTTATTTTCAGTACTTTATTGGCATGTGTTTAAGTATACTTGTTATGTCCCTCTGAGGACCTGGTCCGCTGCCAGGTGTACCTGTTCTTGAGTTTTTGCAGGAGCGCAGATTGGAAAGATATAGATGCTTCGTGGATGTCTTCCCTTCGAGCCGTGATTGGTAGCTGGTACTTATATTGTTTGAGTGAGTTGTACTTATATTGTATTTACTTTTCCCATTTGAGTTGGTAGTGGATTTGTTTCCACCCAACTATTATCTTTAGATCCTTCTTATTGAGATCTAGTTTCATAGATACTGGTTATTTATTTCTATATGATTTTGGTGGATGAGATTTAGATTTTACCCTGTGACTTGTATTACATTTTTACCACTTGTGGATTTGATATTCATATTACAGCGTACGTGTGGATTTGGTTTCCATATATTGGAGTTGCCATATCCATGCGGCTGGCATGCTTACGTGTCCTAGTCCTACGTATTTTTAGGACTGGGGCGTGACATTTTGTATCAAAGTGCGCTATAACTGTCCGAACTAGTAATTTGTGCGCCAATGCTGTTTTTGGCTATTTGTATGCCAATACTATTTTTGGTCATTTATGCGCCAACGTTGTTTTTGGTATTTGTGCGCCAATACTATTTTTGGCTATTTGTGCGCCAATATTATTTTTGGCCATTTGTGCGCCAATGCTGTTTGGCCATTTGTGCGCCATTAATAGTTTTGGCCCATTATGCGCGAATGATATATTTTCTTGCCTGATTGTGCTCTAATCATAAATTGTTGATTTATGCGCCTGTATGCCATTATTCTTTTGTTAGTAATGCTTAAAATTCTAAAAAAAGTCACACAACTTATACATGAACAGAAGACTCCCAGGGATCTCAGCAACTGTTCCTTAGAAATCATTGTCTCCAGGATACAAACAGAAGACGAGAACCGCCAAGATCTCTGGCAACAGCAAGTCCCCAACAGAGTCGCCAAGATCTTTGCCATTAAAATTGTTTTGTTCAATAACAAAAAAAAAAGTATAAATAAGTCCTAAATAGACAATCTAAGTACAGTATTTAATCTGGGTAGTGTGACGGTGGAGAACGAGCACTATGGCGGCTCCTTTACTCCGTTGACGGTCCGACGAGTGGGTGAGTGGTGCTCTCTTCTCTTCTCTCTCTATTGAGCTTGTGTGCACGTACGTAGTTCTCTAGGAGGGTATGGTCTCTCTCTGAAGCAGAAAAGGCAGCCTTTGGGACATCCAACTTGTTCCTATTTATAGCCATAATGCTGATGCGCTATAGGTACCGCATGTACTTCTGTTTGGTGGCCGCATGAGACTCCTTCAACAGAATATAGTTGCAACTGTGGGCACATAGTATGGGTTGAGTCCACGGCAGGCTGCCACATGGACGTTTTGTTGGAATTTGCTGTTGTTGGAGATCTTGGTGGTTCTCGTCTTCTGTTTGCGTGGCTTGGTCAGCTTAACACGTGGCCCACATTTAGTTGGAGAGAATCGTTTCAATCACAATAGGAAGATTTTGTCCCATAAGATACATGGTGTCTGGAACGCAGGGGGCCAGAGACACATGGAACATATAGAATCTGGAATGCAGGGGCCCAGAGACGCATGGATCGCATGGAGTCTGGGACGCATAGGGCCAAAGACACATGGAACACATGGAGTCTAGAATACATAGGGCCAGAGACGCATAGAATGCATGGAGTCTGGGACGCATGAGTTCTCGTACATGTGGTGCTGCACGCTTGTCAGAAGTCATTATTAGTCTAACGAGGGCTTCTTGTCGCTTAGTGTGCACACATTTTTTGAAGTGCTCAAAAAATTCTTTTTGTCAGGATTATGTGTCAGACATAATCCTTGTGTCAGGCCTTTATGCGGCCAATGTTTGGGGTACAAGGATGCATCTTTTCCTCTGCTGCATGGTCACCCCGCGGCCTGGTTTCTTCTGAGTCGAATATGGGACGCATGATTGTTGGACACATGGATCCATATTTTCTTTGCTTCTACAAAACCCCCTTCAAAATTTTCAAACTGATAAGTTTGTGATACTTTGAATAAGAAGCATGTAGGAGATAAATTTGGGCTGCATATATGGCGGGTCGCATGGACGAGTCTTTGCTAGGCTGTCAAATCTCTATTTAATGCAGGATTGGCTCGATCCTCTAGTGCATTTCTTGGGATTTTGAGCCATCACTCAGCAAGGATCCCTAAGTGATGGTTTCTCAAAGGATAACGTCGAGTAAAAAACCCAAGCATTGCCGTTATAATTAATGCTGACAGCGCATCACAAGAATTAGGGGTTCTCCATTATCTCCTTGGCCCTATAAGTAAGGGGTTTTGCCAACGAGAGAGAATTTTTTTTCTCTCTGCTCGAGTTTTCTCTTCCTTCTTCGACCTTTCCTCTCGATCGCCATGGCCCCCAAAGCTTCTTCATCTTTGTCCAAGGCCAAAAAAGTCGACAATAAGGGGAAGCATCCCGCATCCTCATCTAAGGCCAAGGATGCGGTCCCAACTTTCCACCTAGACGTTCAGGTCCCATCTAAGGTATGGAGGAGAGGGGTCTGGACACGTGGACTCTTTGCTCACAGTCTGTCGCATGGATTAGAACATGTGCGGACTTTTCATAGGACCCAGCTGCATATTTTATGTGCGGATCTTACTTTGGTCGTACGCTCTGGTCTTGACCTAGCCGCATGGATGGCCTCACATGCGTCTGGCTCGGCCGCATGGAGGTCCTGACATGACTTGGTTGCATGCATCACACTCGTCCGCATGGATGTCTTGTCATGCGTTTGACATGACTTGGCCGCATATAAGGTATCATATGCGTCTGACATGCCTTGGTAGCACACAAACCTTTATATGTACGAGTTATCTCTCGGTGCATATGTTATCTTGATGGTTCTAACTGTCTTTCGATCTTTGCAGTGACTTTACCCGTGGCATCGTCAGGGGACGTGCTTATTAGACGTGCTCAGGCTGCATTGGGCGTAAGATTTGACTATATCGTGGAACATGTCCAGGCCTAGATAAATAAGGGTCAATCGAAACAAAACTCTACCTCCACGACAATCTATACTAGTATATTTTCTACTCAACCAATCCATCCCGAGTACAATATCGTAATTCAGAAGTGGCATTACGAGTAACCTCTCACTCCACTCCCGGCCTCCCAATGTGAATCTTCGATCCTTGCAAACATCACTGACTAGGATAATGTCTCCCTCAGTCATGATCTTGCAAGTCCTAGCTAAAGGTTCAGTCTTTAAACAATGGTTAACAAAAGATACAGATACAAAACTATGGAAAGCACCAGAATCGAATAAAGCAAATGCTGGACTAGAATCGAGAAGAACTGAACCTGTAATCATGTCTCCCTCTGCTCGATCTCCTCGACCCTCATGGCAAAAGTTTTCCCCTGAGGTGCACCTCTCTGCTGCTACTGGTGCTGAGCGAACCTCTACTGCTGCGGCGGAAGTGGAGGTCCCCTACGGGTGGCCTCGCTGGTGCTCCCTAAACCGGTGCTCTAGCTGGTCCTCCCTGAGCTGGACGAGCTAACTAATCTCTCAGCTGGTAGCCGGGTGACCTAAAGAAAAGGCACACTCCAAACCTGTTCCGACAAACCTCTATGGTATATCCTAGCTTTCCATAGAATACACAATGAACGACCCGCTGTGCCTGCCTCTGTGGCTGTTGCTGGTGCTGACCACGAGCTGGTGCCTGATGCTATTGGTGATGGTGCTGGAAAGGTCTTTGCTGCTGCTGAAAGTAGGGACGCTTGGCCGGTCTCGCGCTACCACTCGCTCCTCCAGAACCGTCGTATCCTCTCTTGGGCCTGAGGTCCAGATCATCCTTAGCAATCTGAGTATCTATCAAAATGCCCTCAAAGGTAGCATTACGACGTCCGAAAGTACGAGAATTGATCTCTCTCATCAGCCCCTTCCTGAACTTTTGGGCTCGATCTCCTGGGTCTCGAATCATCGACGGTGCAAAATGACTCAAGCGGCAAAATTTTACAGCGTACTCGTCGACCGATATGTTTTCTTGGACCAAGTCATGAAACAGGCTCTCCAAGGTTCCAAAGTCTACGTCGGGAAAGAACTTCTCCTTGAAGGCCTCCTAAGTATGTCCTTGAACAGCATGTCTCGGCTCCGTGCGATACCAAGTGAGTGCAATATCGAACATCTGACTACCGGCGGCCTCAATCTGCAGGCTCTATGGAATCTGAGCCAAATGGAGGTTCCTCTCTATGTCTTCCAACCAGTCGTCGGCATAGAGTATCCCCTCGATACCCTTGAACTCCCAAGGAGACATCCACTTGAAGTCCACTATAGTGCCTGGCCTCTGCTGGTGCTATTGGCCAGGGTGCTGCTTCTGCTGGACGACTCTCTTTACTGCTTGTAGAGCCACATGGTGAGAATTCTCCATGCTCTCCCTCATCACCTCTATTTGCGCTTGGTGCGCCCCTGCCTGCATCATTTGCACCTCATCCTGAACTCGCTGAGCCTCTGCGGACATCCGTTGTGCATCCACCATGCCCTGGATCAATGTGAACATATATGCCCCGTCAGCAGGCACACCTCCTGAAAATAGAATCTGTGGTGGTGGAAGGTCCTCTGCAACAGGTGGAACAACCCTTAGGACAGGGGATGGAGGAGGACCCCCGAAGGCTGCTGAAACTCCTACATGAGCAGGTGAAGTAGGAAGAGAAACTTCAGCTGTTTGGGTAGTAGGTCGAGAGGTGGTAGACCTATCGAAAGCTGCGGGTCCCGATCTCTGCGACCTGGTCCTTGGCGGATCCTGAAGACAGATCAAAACAAGAAGAAGTCAATTAAGGCAAAATATACGATATCATCAAAGAAGGACATTAAAATTTAAAATGAGCAATTATTCAGAACGGTAAGGATAGAAAAAAATCAAATAAATTTGGAAAAAAAATAATTCTAGTCGTGATTGAGTATACTCTCATCCTTCCTATATCCTATAGCAGGCTCGTAATAGAACTCTAAGTCTGAGCACTACTACTATATCACACTAGTTGCGAATTTGACTTACTCGTCGACATGCATGGGCCACCATAAAAATGTGTCACGACGCGTACCCAAAAATCGGGCATGGGTCATAGGTACGCCCAGCCTATGCCGCAGCATCTGCGGTAGAACGTTGTCTATGTCATAATTCTTCCTATCATATCTCACAATGATATATATAACTAGTCAATGATCTCAACTCCATAAGGAAGACAAGATGGATATAAATATGACAATAATAACAATACTCAATCATATAATTCTATAAGGAAGAGAAATAGCATGATAATGATATAAAGGAAAAGAGAAGTCTAAAATATATACATCACACACCCATGAGTCTAAACAACAACATAATTATCCAAATAAAATATACAACTCAGAGTGTCTCAATTCTATAATCCAACTACAAATGAATGCTAGACTCTAAGTATCTACTAATGGATCCAAAACTGAAATGAGATCCTCCTGAAGCTCCTGGGTGAAATCCTCGTCTACTACGGGTCCGTAATAAGTGGGGCAGAAAGTCACGAGATCCTCTAAAAAAATGTTATCCAGTCAGGATTGGAGCGAAGCACATAAACTAACAGCAGTTCCATTAATTTAACCAAGACTATAAAATAGTAAGCAATAAAAATAGAAGATGGAAGAAATACTAGACAATAAAAAAACTGGTACGCAGATAATCATCTCACAGGTACATAATGAAATATAAATAAACAAGGAATAACTATATCAGCAGGTGTAAACTGGAATAGAGATATGAACAACTACTAAGTGCCTTAAAATTTTAGTTATTATGTGATTGGCTTGGGACAGATCAGGCTCTACTATATATGATTGACTATGCACAAGTACAGTAAGGGATCAGACCCATCAAGTATGATTGACTATGCGCAAGTACAGGTAAGGGGATCAGACCAATCATATACGGGGAGCTATGCACAAATAATAAGATCAGGCTACACCCTCGTGTAGTGAGGGTGAGCTATGCACAAGTAAGTGGTGTATGATCAAGGGGATCAGACCAATCATATACGGGGAGCTATGCACAACTAATAAGATCAGGCTACACCCTCGTGTAGTGAGGGTGAGCTATGCACAAGTAAGTGGTCTATGATCACATAATCAACTAATACTTCCCCATCCCCTGTTAGTACAACGGATCTAATCATGACTCCTCATGACCGGTATCTATGATACTAACTCGTGTATCCACTGTGTCAGAAATCAAGCATAACACTACATACTAGAATCATAGTAATCGTCAAAATAAGAAAATTGTCAGAGAATGTACTCGTCTGTGGCCTGAGCAATTTGTGAGGATCGATGTCCAAAATGGAGTCACAAAGACCTATACATAAGATATTAATGTTAAATGGTGTGTTAAAGGATAAACATGGTCAACTAACTAAGCATGATGTTTCTAGGCCATGTCTAAGTCCACACTAGGGTATACTAGTCAACTAGCCTTATACTAGTTAATACTAAGGTCTACTAGCTATATTGGTTAATATCTAATAATACTAGTTAATACATTAACATAAACTTACTATATAACCATATCCTAACTCATCTAAACAATACTAATATCTAACTAAATCTCAAATAATTTTATAACTGATATCACTTGTCCTCTCACTGATATTCCTATTTCAGTTCAGACCCTTTTCCTTACTGATACTCTAAGTATCAGTCCCCACATGGTTTTACTTGAACCCCACTCTCAAACCTTCACCCTTTGGATACACTTATCCTAGCGCAATTTTTGGACACAGTGGCCAACCCCTGATACCATACTTATGTATCACACCACATCAAGCCACGTGTTCTACTATTACCTCATGTTAAACCTGCCTATGCACCTTGCTGTGCATTAACCAACCAGGACACTAAACTGAACATTACTCAGTCTCCTTACATCATCACTTGAACCCCTTCACCTGCACACATGTGCAACTCCTACTGCCCAGGCCCCATCTAACTCCTTACCTACCTGATACCATACTTTGGATGCACTTATCCTACCCTAATTTTTGGACACAGTGGCCAACCCCTATTACCATACTTATGTATCACACCACATCAAGCCACATGTGCTGCTATTACCTTATGTTAAACCTGCCTATGCACCTTGTTGTGCATTAACCAACCAGGACACTAAACTGAACATTATTCAGTCTCCTTACATCATCACTGGAACCCCTTCACCTGCACACATGTGCAACTCCTACTGTCCAGGCCCCCATCTAACTCCTTACCTATCTGACTAACTCATATCATCTAGACACCATGGTATCATATACAAGTCTGATACTTACCTAACTGTTACTGTATAGGCATAAACACCAGTCCTTCCTCCAATTTCATGCACAAGTTCTACACAACAAGTTATATATCTATATCTGTATACACTCCCAACACACAAGTGTCTGCTCGAGCACAGTCATTCCCTCACTGACATCCTAAAAAAATACATCCCTTGCAACCCTCAACTAACGTATCCAAGCCTAAACACAGACATTGGCATTGCTCAGCAACAACTGATACACAGGCCACACTAGCTTACTAATATTGTTCTTGTTTCGGTAATCTAATTCATTTCCCAGTTCAACCTGCTACTGTATTCCCAGAGCTCGAGTGTGTCATAATCCAAGAGATGGACTGGCTCGAGCCCTATCACTTAAACACCAACTCCTCACATCTACCACTGTCGTTGCTGCTCATACTGATTTTTAAATTACAGTCCAATTGGACTGCTCTGCCCCCACCTCTGATACCAACTCTAACTGAACACAACACTTGCTAATATTGCATCAGTGCACCGCACCAACAATGTGCAGTCTCTACTCGAGTTGCGTTGGAAACTGCTGATGTTGCCTGATGCTCCTCGAACACAAACACTTCTTGAACTCCACTGTCATCACAACACTAATACAAGGTATCAGTGTGTACTTACTAGTGTCCAGCACCTGTGCACTGAGGTGCACAACAATGTGTCTAACTCCAACCCTTCAGCAGTCAATCATCCCCACCATGACCCAAACGACAACAATAATATCAAAAACTCTACCACCCTAACACCCAAACATAACACAACAAACACTTATATACCTATATACATGCTGTCACGCCCCAGTCCCAAAATACGTAGGATTAGGAATACGTAAGCATGCCAGCCGTATGTATATGGCAACTCCAATACATGGATACCATAATACACACGTATGCTATAATATGAATATTAACTCACATGTGGTATATATATTATCACAAGTCACAGGGCATAACTAGATCTCATCCACAGAATCAAATAACCAATCAACTATATAACTGAATCAAATATAAAATACTTGATAAGAACAAGTAGTTGGGTGGAGACAAATCCACTACCAAACTAGAATATAAGAGAAACAAAATAAGTACATCTAATGATCAATAAGGCTCAAAGAGAAGATCTCCTCGAAAGAGAATGGAGTAGCAAGTCCTGATCCGTGCTCCTGCAAATATTCGTGATCGTCTACACCTGAAAAGGGACCAGGTCCTCAGAGGGACGTAACAAGATACATAGAAGCATGCCAATTGAAAACAGTAAAACATGCATAATAGACAGAAAATATATAAGTACGCTGTACTAGACAAGCTATATGAAAATGTATAGTGAGGACAACCATTTCGACGTATGGGTAGGTGTATGATACTCTATCTATCTCACAACTCACACACACGTCCATGAATATCAGAAGCCGTCATACCTCGAGGGTAACGACCATCGCGACACCAGAAATTGACATACCTTGAGGGTAGCGACCAGCGCGACACAACTACCATAGTGTGTGCTAGTTACTACGGTTTACCAGAGTGGGTAGCCTATACACCTACTGATTGTCCTCCCCTCCCATGATACTATGTGTCAAATATGTGTCAACATATATAGTATATAATTATGACTGAAAGAAAATACATATATAATGAACATATAAAAATATGATAAGCATGCAAAGTACTGTAAATAATTTGTCAAGGTATCTTGCCTGGCAAGAAAGCTGCGAAGTATAAGCGCCCAGACGTCAAGCATAAGGGATCAGAACTATGGCATCAGAATGAACGTCTCCGGATGCTGAAATAAACATCACTAGCGTTCCCAAAATAAGCGAGATAGCTAGAAAATACTACCATTTCGTCCAATTTGGATACATGAGCAAAACGGTAATTTTGGATCAAAGCGGGGTCCACATGTGGCCCACTTTGCACCGAAATACGTGCCAGAGGTAAAGGTCTCTAAATGGGATAAATTATAGTTCAAACAAATTCTAAACGTCGATACGAACTCAACGGTATGTCCAATTTTGGATTCCGGTGAGTCGATCAGAAATTCGTCATTCAAGTCGACCCGTGGGGCCCGTAAATAGGCGGCTTGGTCAACTGTCTCAGAATCTTGTGCAACTCGGGTCACAGGACCAGAGTGATACCACGAATCCAATGGCGCAAGTTTCGTCATATTCCGGCAAGCGTACACAAAATGGGGTGGTATTTTACAAAAGTCGCGATACGGGGACTTTTTACGATACGGGTTGATTCCGACGCGCACACACGTCCGAATCAACTTTCGCGAAAGCCCACACGTTAGGATATATAACACACGTCTTTCTGTGCAATTGGTATGCAATAAGACGGTTCCGTTTGGCTGGGTGCACTCCGTATCACAAAATTTTAGTTTTAAAGTATCAAGTTTTTGGTCGTTTTGGAGGTCGAATAATTTAACAATTAAAGCAAACTAATAAAAAGTAAAAGAACAGAAATATTCTCGGTTATATAGAGAAGAAAAATCCTTTAATTAGATTTTGAAAATATTAAACAGGTTTGTGCAATTTAGGCATGAACATGGAGGTTTGGTTCAGAATTTTTGGACTATTTTTAGTCAGTTTTTCGGCCATTTTTCGGTCAATTTTTCGACCAATCCGGGACACGGAAACTCGTCCCGCTTGATTGAAAATCCTAGAGGGTTAGGTTGTGAACGTACACGGATAAACTGCTCAAGAAAAGGACGAGAGATGAAGAAGATATGTTACCTTGAAGATGGGTCAACTGAAGGGTGTTATTGCACACGTGCGCGCGCACACGCGTACGGAGGACGGCGGCTGCGGCTGTTGCGAGAGACGGCGCGGGGGCTGCGACGGACGGCGCAGGGGCTGCAGCCGCTGGGCTGGGGTAGGGTTAGGGTTTAGTTTGCATTCATATATATATATATATATATATATATGAATAGGAATTAGGGTTTGTGTTTTAGTTTTAGTTTAGGGTTTTAAGTTATAGGTTTTAGATTTTTTTTGTTTTTTTTTGTTTTCTTTTTCTTTTTGTTATTACTATTATTATTATTATTATTATTATTATTATTATTATTATTATTATTATTATTATTATTATTATTATTATTATTATTAACTTTATATTTATTAATATATAATTACATATATATATGAGGTTCCAAAAAAATAATATTTGCACACAAAATAAATTCTAGAAATTTTATCACCTTTAAACAAGACTCGAATAATAAAAATTATTTTGTGGAATAATTTTAAATGAATATTTATATAAGTAATTTAATCAATAAAATTTATTTTCTAATTAACTAAAAAATAATATAAATAAATTAAATAATTAAATAAATAAATATAATATTTAAAATTATGGGGTTTTACATTCTATCCAACTTACAAAAATTTTATCCTCGAAATTAACACTAACCCATATTCGTAATAAATCACAATAGCTATTAACACTTCGTTGCTAGCTAGCAGTGCTTCCTAAAAGGTTATGGTCAGCCACCCTAACACTTTCCTCCCTTATTGTCTGTACACTATTCTTTTATCCTCTAACTCATCTACAATACTCAACTTACAAGAATTCTACTAGTAGTCAAAGTCTTTTGAGGCTATTGTCTATGTTGTAAGACGAATTTATTCATTGGGTCGAAAAAAAATTTGGGATACTTGTCTGGAATCTCATAACCATAATTTTTTTCTGTAACCGTCAAGTATCGTAGTATCGTAGTCTAATACTGCCACGCCACCTGGCTAGTATGTCTGCAAATAATTTGACTACTCTACTATAATGGTCTAGCTGCTGTTGTTGCTACCTTGTCAGCGATTTTTCAAAGTCACCAGTTCGTAACAAGTGCCTTCAACTCTTTGGTTTAAAATAATAAGAGAATACATATATTGTTATAGTGCATATACATAAGGGTTATCATTAACTCATCTTTTTAGTTATCAATCATTACTAACCCGGTTATGTTTTAACTAACAAAAATAAACGGTAAGGTTGAAGTAAATCAATAATTCATGATGGCACGAAAGATGCAACTACGGTAGAAAGAATTAAGCATGAGATAAGGAATGGATGTGGAAGAGAAGATGAGCCACCCAAGGGGACAAGATGGTGATAGGAAAGAGAATACTACTACTGCTACTCGTGTCATCCATTAGCATCGTGGATATGCCCTCTAGTTAAAATATCAACATATCCTCAAAAGTTTTAACACCAAATATATCACATGTGATATGCCCTTAATTACAAAAGATAGACACAAGGTAATATGATTGGCCTATGGGGTATATCTAGTACTCTCCGTGTATCAAACTTATACCAAGCATGAGCGTTCATCTTTTCGAAATAGGGGAAGATGAAAAATAATAATAAAGAATTCAAGGAGGAGGTGATAAAATACAAGTACGGGGTTCATGACGATTTAAAGAATTCAAAAAAAGAGTTGTCAGGACAGTTGTGGATTAAAATCTTATTTTGGTAAATTCCTATTGGCATGCTCATATCAGTACAGTTATGTAACCGATAAGATATGCTCGGACATGTCTAAAGGGCAAGTATATTCGTCTAACATGCTGAATCAACTATATCTCAATCCACGTAAAGTAGTTATGCGAAGAGCGAACCAAGTGCATTAAGGTTGATCAGACCGTAATACACTGATTCTGATTTAGACAATGTATTAGTAGGCGTCCCCAATAATACTTATGTCATGAACAAGCTCGATAAAAGAATAAGCTTACAAAACTAGGCTATAAAATAGCAGCATAAGCGGAGGTAGTCCCGAAATATAAGTACGCTAGATTATGATGAAAGAAGGTACAAAATAATTCAAGTTCACAAAGAAGATAAGACTCGTCCGGTGTTGTGCCTCTACAGTTGTCATACTAACTTCTTGTCTAAGTCTATAGTCGACCAAATGAGGGTATGGGCCTCTAAGTTCTACAGTCTAGATAAACACTATCTTCTTATGCAAGCCTATAGTTGGTGTCATTCAATTATACTTCATTAATGGGTCAAAAGGACTACATTAATGGGTCAAAAGGACTATGTGATACTAGGTTATGAGACATACTACCCAACTTACAATAATTTAACTAATAGTGTTATTGAACAATAGAGTGTATATACCTAGTGCAAGTCATCTTCTTAGACCCTATTAAGCATGAAAGAAAAGATAAGATTAACGTTGTGAAAGGATCAAGCAAGATGCAATGCAAGAAATTAAATAAGAATGCGAGATGAATTCAAGGGAGGTAATTAAATAAGTGGATGAGATCCTATATTCTAATCCTATGCGCAGGCTTGCTCGGTACAGTAATGTAACCGAGACAATATGCTCTCGACCTACATGAGCCACCACAAAAATATGTCACGCCCCAGTCCCAAGATACGTAGGACTAGGAATACGTAAGTATGCCAGCCGTATGTATATGACAACTCCAATATATGGATACCATAATACACACGTACGCTGTAATATGAATATTAGCTCACATGTGATATATATATATATATATATATATATATTGTCACATGTCACAGGACATAACTAGATCTCATCCACAGAATCAAATAACCAATCAACTATATAACTGAATCAAGTATAAAATGCTTGATAAGAACAAGTAGTTGGGTAGAGACAAATCCACTACCAAACTAGAATATAAGAGAAACAAAATAAGTACATCTAATGATCAATAAGGCTCGAAGAGAAGATCTTCTCGAAAGAGAATGGAGTAGCAAGTCCTGATCCGTGCTCCTACAAATATTCGTGATCGTCTACACCTGGAAAGGGACCAGGTCCTCAGAGGGACGTAACAAGATACATAGAAGCATGCCAATTGAATACAGTAAAACATGCATAATAGACAGAAAATATATAAGTACGCTGTAGTAGACAATCTATATGAAAATGCATAGTGAGGACAACCATTTCGACGTATGGGTGGGTGTAGGATACTCTATCTATCTCACAACTCATACACACGTCCATGAACATCAGAAGCCGTCAGGCCTCGTGGGTAGCGACCATCGCGACACCAAAAATCGACATACCTAGAGAGTAGCGACCAGCGCGACACAACTACCGTAGTGCGTGCTAGTTACTATGGTTTACTAGAGTGGGTAGCCTATACGCCTACTGATTGTCCTCCCCTCCCATGATACTATGTGTCAAATATGTGTCAACATATATAGTATATAATTATGACTGAAAAAAATACATATATAATGAACATATAAAAATATGATAAGCATGCAAAGTACTGTAAATAATTTGGCAAGGTATCTTACCTAGCAAGAAAGCTGCGAAGTATAAGCGCCCAGACGTCAAGCACAAGGGATCAGAACTATGGCATCAGAATAAACGTCTTCGGATGCTGAAATAAATATCACCAAAGTTTCCAGAATAAGCGAGATAGCTAGAAAATACTACCCTTTCGTCCAATTTGGACACAGGGGCAAAACGATCATTTCTGGTCAAAGTGGGGTCCACATGTGGCCCACTTTGTACCGAAATACGTGCTAGAGGTAAAGATCTCTAAATGGGACAAATTATAGGTCAAACAAATTCTAAACGTCGATACGAACTCAACAGTATATCCAATTTCGGATTCCGGTGAGCCGATTACAAATTCGTCCTTCAAGTCAATCCGTGGGGCCCGCGAATAGGCGGCTTGGTCAACTGTCTCAGAATCACGTGAAACTTGGGTCACAGGACTAGCGTGATACCATGAATCCAACGAGCACACACGTCCGAATCAACTTCCGCCAAAGCCCACACGTTAGGATATATCACACGCGCCTTTCGGTGTAATTGGTACGCGATGAGGCATTCCCGTTTGGCGGGGCGCACTTCGTATCACAAAATTTTAGTTTTAAAGTAACAAAATTTTGGTCGTTTTGGAGGTCGAATAATTTAACAATTAAAGCAAATAATAAAAAGTAAAAAAACAAAAATATTCTCGGTTATATAAAGAAGAAAATCCTTCAATTAGATTTTGAAAATATTAAACAGGTTGGTGGCAATTTAGGCATGAATATGGGGGTTTGGTTCAGAATTTCTGGACTATTTTTAGTCAGTTTTTTGGCAATTTTTTGGTCGATTTTTTGACCAATCCGGGACACGAAAACTCATCCCGCTTGAATGAAAATCCTAGAGGGTTAGGTTGTGAACGTACACGGACAAACCGCTTGAGAAAAGGACGAGAGATGAAGGAGATATGTTACCTTGAAGATAGGGTGACGAAAGGGTGATGTTGCATGCGTGAGCGCGCACACGCGAATGGGACGATGGTTGCGATGGACAGCGCGGGGGCTGCTGCAGACGGCGTGGGGGCTGCGGCCGCCGGGCTGGGGTAGGGTTAAGGTTTAGTTTGCATTCATATATATATATATACGATATATATATATATATATATATATATATATATATATATATATATATATATATATATATATATTGAGAGAGAGAGAGAGAGAGAGAGAGAGGAGCGAGATATATATATATATATATATATATATATATATATATATATATATTGAGAGAGAGAGAGAGAGAGAGAGAGAGAGAGGGGGCACTGCTGTGGTTTCAGGGGGTTAGCTTATAGGAATAAGATTTAGGGTTTGTGTTTTAGTTTTAGTTTAGGGTTTTAAGTTATAGGTTTTAGATTTTTTTTGTTTTTTGTTTTTCTTTTCTTTTCTTTTTTCTTTTGTTTTTGTTTTTGTTTTTGTTTTTGTTTTTCCTTTCCTTTTTATTTATTATTATTATTATTATTATTATTATTAACTTTATATTTATTTATATATAATTACATATATATATTTGAGGTTAAAAATTTAAAATATAATATTTGCACACAAAATAAATTCTAGAAATTTTATCACCTTTAAACACGACTCCAAAAATAAAAACTATTTTATGGAATAATTTTAAATGAATATTTATATAAGTAATTTAATCAATAAAATTTATTGTCTAATTAAATAAGGAATAATATAAATAAATTCAATGATTAATTAAATAAATATAATATTTAAAATTAGGAGATTTTACACACACACATATATATATATATATATATATATATATATATATATATATATATATATATATATATATATATACTACAACATTCTAACACATTCACCTAACCAATGCAAGTGTCAAAACCACAAACACTAGATAAGCAACTATTGATACACCCCCAACTCAAGTGTCAAAACCCACAATACCCAAATATAACCATATATATATATATATATATATATATATATATATATATATATATATATATATATATATATATATATATAGTTAATAACAGCTATTAGAACTTGCTACCAAAGAATTAGAACTTGCTACAAAAGAATTAGAACTCAAATGCACAAAATTTTCAAATTAGAGCCCCGTATCACTCAGTATCATACCGTATCATAATATGCCCTACTCGTATCTATTTGTGGACACATATCCACCCTCACATGACCAATCAATCTCTAATTAGGTCTAACAAACCTAATGACAACCACTTGGTGTGCCATATTCTCGAATTTCCCAAAAAATGAGCACAAAACTCAATGTAGAAGTCTCAAATTGGGTCAATAGTAGTCCAAACTCCTTTCTATGGGTAGCCCTACTGTATGGGTGCAATCTACATGCTCTAAATTATCAAATGAAACTAATTACGGGAAGGATTTCAGAATTTACCTACTGGAAGATGGATTTCCAATGAAAAACAAGGACTTCCTAGCCCAAACTCTTTCTTTTCCAATGCTCTTTGCAACCCAAGCTTCTAGGTCTTCTTAGATGGTGAGGATGAAAAAATTTGGGAGGAAAATGGGGTTGATTTTGTGGTGGGATGAACTAATGGAGGAAGAACCCTAATTTAGAAACAAAGGGGATGAAGAATGAGAGGAGAGAGAGTGTCCCTCTCTCTAAATTAGGGTCGGCCCCATCCTTGGCTTGTTGTCCAAGTAATGGTCAATTACTAAAAAGTCCCTATGCGCTTGTCATGATGAATTAATATTCAGATGTCGCGTTGTTCGGAGCGTTATAGTTTTATATATTCAGATGTCGCATTCTTCGGAGCGTTATAATTTTTATACTGTTATGCCTATACCTACCCATACGTACTAATATTGTCCTTAGATTGCATTCACTTAGATGGTTAATTTACCCCATTTACCTTATTCAGTATTTATATTCGGTATTTTTTTTAATCTTGTTATGTCCCTATGAAGACCCGGTTTCCTTCCAGATCTTGACGAGGCATACTAGCCGACCGTGTACGGGCCCAGGTACACGACCGAGAAGGAGCTGGAGGTGCTTCCGTTAGAGTTCTCCTGTGTCTTGGTAGGACTAGCGCCTCAGACTTGAGCGTCTTATCTAGTTAACGATGTTCCAGTTTAGTTATCTTATCTATCTTATGTATTTTTTCAGTATTTTATTTAGTGAATTTGTTCCTACCAGACTTATCTTGGTACTGTATTATGACATGCAGACTCCATATATTTATTTCAATATTTATTTTCAGTCTTTCTTACTTATGTTCTGTGGATGAGATTAGATGTTTACATGTTGCATGTTACTTTAGATGTGGACTTAGTCCATTCTTCAGCGTAATACAACTTAGATAGGGCTATTAAATTGGGAACCTATCCTAGTTCGTATCAGCTGGCCTTGTTGTGTATCGGTTCTATTGTATTTTAGGATTGGGACGTGACATTTTCTCTCTCTCCAAAGAAAGTAAAGTTCTATATAGAGAGGAAAACAACACTTATACTGCCTGAGAAAGTTCAAGGCCGCATATGCGCTATCCGACATCAGGCCGTATGCATAGCCGTAGCAGAATGCGTCACCGTGCATACAACTCGTGCATAAAAGAGCGCATGAATGCCATGCGACGATGCTGACGTGTTAAGTGCAAAATGCACCAAAAAAGCATCACTTTGTGTCCGAGTCTGACTCCGAATTTCAGGACTCTAACTCCTAAGAATTTTTTTTCAAAGATGGTGACAAAATAAAGATTGTCATAATGGGATTCACACTTAATCCATCTAGAAAAATCAACCCACATGAACCATCACCCCATGTGCATATACTAATACAAAGTAAAGCTATATATTGAAATATACACATTGGTAATTTTTTAATGTGGGGCTAAAACTTCAAAAGCAAAGTAAAAAAACACCAACAGGTACTAACCATCTCTCTTAACACTCAACACAGTTTAGCCGAGTTTCTTTGATCATATATGGACGTCGTTGGAGTGAAATTAAACTCATCAATTTTATAAGTGACATGAGGAAGATGATTGTAGGCATAGCATTTCCCTAACTATATATTTTGTCTCATATTTCTCAGAATTGCTTGCAAGTACCTACAAGAAAGTTGCAAGAAACAAGAAGATCAATTAAAAATAGTTTTTAAGTTTTTCCAAACTTAACAATTTACAACCATAAACTATTCTTCTTCTACTACTTCTAATTATGCCAAATACTAAATTACAAAGTGGTCAGAATACTTAGTTAGTTGTTAGTTAATACTAATTTAGGATAGTATGTGGATGTTTTATTGTGAATAAACGTTATATCCATCCATCTAATGTAACTTTCTGCCAATAGATCCTTCATATTAGCTCGATTGACTTTGGGTAGAGCAGAACAGTGAAAAAGTTTTGTTTTTGGGCTAATTAACATTTAGATGCTAAATTTTATATTTTATAACAACTTAAAGAGTTTAACTACGAGCATACCCAATTTAAAATTTTGGATCTAAAATTTTATTCATTTATTTTTATTATATTCTCATTTTTCAACATATGCTAGATGTTGTGTTATATGGTGCACTATACTTATATTCAAAATAGAATATAACAATAATAGAATATAAAAATAATAAAATTAAAAAAAATATTGAGTCTTGAACTTATTGGACATATTTAGAAACTCTAAGCTGATATAAAATTTAGATCTAAACACTATTTAGCTCCCTTTTTTTTTTTCTAAACTTGATTTAGGAAGAAAGTTTGATTCTAAGCTGATATAGCATCTAGGTCTAAACACTAACCAGCTTTTCCTCTTTTTTCTGCTAGTTGATTTACGTAGGAAGTTTGTTATGTGCAAAAAAAAAAAAAAAATTTGGATGCTGGAGAAGAAACAATAATAAAAAAAAAGATATTAGTTCCGAATCTAGGTCTAAACACTAACTAGCTTTTCCTCTTTTTTCTGCTAGTTGATTTAGGAAGGAAGTTTGTTATGTGCAAAAAAAAAAAAATTGGGATGCTGGAGAAGAAACAATAAAAAAAAAAAGATATTAGGAACTCAAAATAAGTTGTTATTGTCATCTGCTTCCTATATTTACAGATGGAGAAGCTGAAATATTTACAATTTCCCGTTGCTCTCTCTCTCTCATTCAACAAATTACTCGATTTTCTTTTTCAGATCCTTCGATTAGAGGAGAGAGATTCCAATAGCCTGATCCCAATAATTTGCGTTCGCATGCGCTTTGATATTGTTGAGATTTAGCTTGGGGTCCAGCAGCTGATGAACATGGCCTTCCTGACCGAGTCGTCGGCGTGGACCGCCGCGTCCGGCTTCGCGGCGGAGGATCCTCCTCCGGCGATGACACGGGCGGCTCCCAGGCCGGCGGCGGGTAGGACTGCCAGGCGGCGGAGGGACTTGGGGCCGTCGTCTCGGACGACCGCCAAGCTCGCCGCCATGCATACTCTGCTCAAGTAACTCATAGTTTCTTTCCTTTCAATTCTCCTCTCCTCCTCCTCTTTCCTCCTTTAAAATGTTTGCTTCTGGATTTCTCTTCTTGCTTTCCTTCTCGGAAGGTGGCTATTTATAGGAAAAAGCAAGTGGGGGATGAGTGGTATTTTGACGGACAGTGGTTTCCGGGTTCCGGTATTTCGGGATTGGAGGAAGATAACGACAAGTCTTACTCGACCAATGATTTTGACGCCAAGGTTATTATTCCTCGCGGGCTATAGTTACAGAACATTTTCAATATCCTCATAAGGGTAATTTTGTATTTTGGTCCCTCACAAGATTATAAAAGGGAGACTTTGGTAGCCAGAAATTTTATATTTTTGAAATCAAAATTTTGATATTTAAATTTTCTGAAAAGTTGTATTTTTGTTTGATGATTATATAAATATTTTCAGAAAGAAACTGAAATAAAAGAAAAAAAACTGAGATTAAACAAAAAAAAAAAATCCTTAAAAATCAAAAAATATTTTTAGAAAAATTTAATTGCTATTGTTTGTTTTGTGCACGCTGGAAGAGATTGCCTCACATATAGGTTGCCTAGGCACCTGCAATAAATTTTGTTTCTTTTTCACCATTTAATTTTTTTGGGGTACATAATATGTATATTTTAAGGATATTATGCTTAACTAAGTCGTATCATGATTGTTAATTAAAAATCTTAGTTGTGTGCATAATTTTTCTTTTAAAAAAAATTTAAAATTCATAATTAATGTAACATTTGTGGTAATAAAAGTTTGCACAAATTTTGATTTTAAAAATTATTGAAAATTTTGATGCAACATTTGTTACACCAATTTTATCATTTTAGCCGAACATGCCGACAATTAGCAATAGAGGGGGAGGCGATGGAGGAATGAGGTTGACAGATTTGCACATTCAACACTTGTGCCTCGATCACTAGTTTTTATATAAATAAAATTTGCTTCCTTAATGGAATAAAAGTAAAAATTTATCCACACATACATTTATAACAATTTGTAGTAAAACCCCTTTACCAAAATTATATAGCAAAATTACGACTTGAATACCCTCAACTTTGATAGTCATCAAATTAATACCCTCCTGCATTTTTGTCCTAACGGTGTCAACCGAAAAAACAAAAAGACAAAAATACCCTCCCCCTCTCTCTCCGGTAGCCCTCATCTTTCTCCGGCACCGACAGTCGGAGGAGGAGGGGCGCACAGCAATGCACGGTCGGCACGCGATATGGGGTGCGCGGGGGAGGGCATACGCAGTGAGCGAGGCCAGGGGGAGCACGGCGGGCCCGGGGGGGGGGGGGGGGGGGGGTGGGCAGTAGACGCGCTGCGTGAGGGTGCGCAACAATTGGCTTGGGACGAGTGGCGGAGGGCACGCTCGGTGGGCGAGCGGCTGGGGCACGGCGAGGCCGGGGGGAGCACAACAAGATCGGGGGGGGCTGTCGTCGGGCGGGGAAGAGGGGTAGTAGCGGAAGGTTGAGGTTGAGAGATGGGGGTAGCATGGGTTGTGGAGGAGCGAAGGGAAGGGTAGTTTTGAAATTTTATTTTTGGCTAAATTACAACTTGATACCCTCAACTATTACAAATGTTCAACTTGATGTTCTAAAATTTAAAAATGACCAAATTACCGTCGCCCCTTCCGACGGCTACACCCATGTCACACCCCGATCCCGCAGGGGTCATTCGTCCTCGCTTGGGGCCTTGCGAAACCGACCGTCCTCGCTTGGACGTGATGTCGTGCAAGCCTAAGTTGTACTTGTACAAGGCTATGACTTGAACAAGGACAAAATAAGCTATTCAGAGTAAGAAGTAATGTCACAACATAGCAAAAAATAAGGAACACAATGTCATAAGAAAATAAGCTCTTTATTGATATTCAAGAAGTTTTACAAGCGTCACTTGGCCGAGATTACAATTCACTCAAGCACTCTCTCTCTCTCTCTCTCTCTCTCTCTCTCTCTCTGTATCTCTCTTTCTCTCGATTACAATGACATCGTTCCATAAATTACATCCCTTTAAACAAAAGCATCTCAAAATATCTCGATACGTCTTAAGGCGTCAACTTCATATTTCAGGCTTTTGAGGATGAGAATATGTTATCACTTCTTTGAACAATCTAGCACCTGCGAACAAAACTGATAGGGGTCAGCACTTTGGGAAAAGTACTGGTGAGTATAAAAGCAACGAACAAAAGCAACACTCTCTAAAACCAAGACTAAGTAAGCATGTGATAAAATATTACATTACTAGTGATCTTGCTACTTTTACCTAGGTTCATTTCATGCAGTACAGGATCATAGTCAGTTTACTTCTTTCGAAAACATATATTTGAAAACAGTTTGCATATTTAATACATTCAAGCATGTTATAGGGACATTGTTCTATCGTGTAGTGTATAGCATGTATCTTGAGCCATATTCATTAACTCTTAGGAACATAAGCTATCTCCAATGGACTATTCATCTCAATTCAAGGCAGTAGTGCATCTAGTGGACTATTCATTCTATACTAAGGGGCAGTAGCGTAATCAAGTAAAACATGCAAGTCTAGGGGCAGTACACAATTCAAGCATAATCAGAAATTAATACATCAGTTGTTCAGTGATTCTTACCCTTCGCTGAACGGTTATCCCTGCAACAGACTTACAAGTTAGATATAATTTAAATAGATATATGGGTACTCTGGCCTGTTCGTCTCTACATCAAACAGTTAAATATGCAAGAAGGCCAACCTAGCATGCACCCTAACTATATGATGGCCCACGAAAACGTCCCTGATTAGAAGTTGGGATGTTCAAGCCCATCCCACTAATAGACTGACACCTTTCCTTATCCACGAGGTCTTCAAGCCGCAGGGTATCCTGTCCTCTCCTAGGCCGAACGATCCCAATGCCCCAGGAACCGATCGAGAGGGTACGTTCTTGTGAACAAGTTTGTCCAGACCGATGCATGAATGCATTTCTATCATATAACATACTATGCAAGCATGCAATAATCAAATAAACTCTTTTCTATAACAGTTTATATTGATGTACAGAGCACGTAACCATCAATCCTTTCTTCTTACTTAGCGCAGTACTTGATGTACGTGACACGTAACCATCGATGTACCCAAGTTGTAACGCCCGCAACCGCTCGGAGCGTTACGCTGAGGCGGATTGAATCAAACAAATGCTGGTTACATTTGATTTGTTGGATTTTGGGAAGAAGTATTGATTGAGTTGTTTCATGTGCAGATGGCTAGCGGGTTCGATGGAAATCAGGTGTTCGTTCAGAGCAGTACTGAGATAGCTGAGTTGGAATGATAATGCCATCTTCCTTAGTCCGATCGGTCGGATGATTTGTAGAGCATGGCCTGCTCGCACGGTCATACCAGTTGAGTAGATCGCGCTTGCATCGGACCACGGGTTCAAGGGATTGGCCGTATCGGCAGGACAGGATGTCTAACGGGATCAAACATTGTGAGTGGGATCTTTCCCTTCTCCTCTACTCCTTCATGCCTAATAATATGGAAAACACGTAAAGGCTTGAACACTTGGATAGAAACATTGGGAATCACTACACTGAGGCGTGCATAGAGTGGACGTCGTTGGCTTGGTAGGATTGTGGCTTGATTTGGTTTGCGCGTTGGATAGTTGGAGCTAGAGTTGGAATATTGCATTGGAGGCAGTTGGTTGATTGATTGGGATTATGCTTGGACAGTTGGAATGAGTCATTGATGCATTAGAAATATCGGGAATCTGGGCGAGCGAGCGTGCATCCGTGTACGAGTATCACTTGGTCGCTTTGTCTTGCAAAGCGAGCAGTTGTGGTTCGAAACCGAACAACTGCATCGGCGCGGGCATTGTGCCTCTTTTGGGGCATTGTGCCATGGGTTAGCTTTGAGAAGGGTTTTGCACCATTGGAAACACTGTGTTGAGAAGAGGCATTGTGTCACGCCCCAGTCCCAAAATGTCAGGAACTAGGCCACGTGTCACTGGCCAGCTGACACGTCACTAAGGGCTTAATCCACTTTGATGGACCCAAAGGGACGTGCTACGCTGTCCTAAATTACTACAAGTATAGAACAGGTAAAGCTATCTCATCCACAACAAAATGTCAGAAAACAAATGCTGAAATATATATATAACTGAGTCTGATACAGTACACAACTGGTGAGATTACAAGCCTACTACAAAAACTGATAATAGCGCAGAAAAATCAAATAGACTAAGCAGTGTCTATCTGATCAAAACATCTCCATCTCTAGGTAGCAGCATCTAGGGTCAAGCCTACTCTGAGGGTGTCTCCTCGAGCTCTTCCTCAGTAGCACATCTGGCCTCCTGATCAGGCCCGTACACTGTGGGGTAGAAAGCCTCATCTAGATCTGGCAAGGAACCAGGTCCTCAGTGGGACGTAACAAGATACAGAAAAATGACATGCCATGTAATGTAAAAATACTGAATAAAGAAATAAAATAAATACAGGGTACTAACCATACTAAGTGAAATGCAAGTAAAGATCCAGTAGTACGCATGGGAATGTGTGGCTAGACATACGCTGACGAATTTCACCAATCGTGGCGACTGGCTAATATAGGTGTCGTATGCCCCCGACTCAGGGAACTCTGCAATCGACCATCATTGGTACGAAGGTATAAAACATTATTGGAGGGGGTGTCCCATACGTCAACTAGTTATCTTTTCCATCCCAATGAATCTAAATGTCAAATCGTACATTTCCTGAGTTATTCTAATCCGTGATGCGGGTCACACGTACTGGTAGCTAACCAAATACGCAGCTCACATCCATATATGTAAATGCAACCATGTTGCGTGTTTCCGTGATAGGGTTTAGGAGAATATATTAGGATATTCTCTCAGCTGTTGGTGAGTCTGTAATATCATGTCAACATAACAGTTGACTGTACCCAAGGCAGTCTCAGGTGGTCATGGTATATGAATTTCAGAAGCAAGAAGCATATAACAATATTTGAGAATTTAAACATTTAACTTGGCAAGGTATACTTGCCTACTCCCTGATAGTGTTGAAACCCTGATTTTACAGTCAGTTGTGAAGGTGCTGGTGACAGGGGGTCACTAGCTGTGCTGAAGTTGGTTTCTGTTAAAACAGATAGGTTTCGTGAATATCCAGGCTGTAATATAAAACATATATATATATATATACATATATATAGTATAGATATATATATATATATTAGTAGGCATAGATATAATATATATATAATAGTATATATATATTGAACAGATAAATGCAAGTAATAATAATATATAGTAGCAGGATATATCCACTGCGATAGATATATAATATTTATCAGGGTGTATCCTCTGATATAAATAATATAGGTAAATTGAAAGAACATGACAGAATTTAAATACATATATAAATAATATTTATCAGGGTCTATATATGACCACTGGATAAATATACAATAATTATAAATATGTATATATAATTAAGCTGTAATATCCAGCATATATATAATATTATAATAAATTGAAATGACATTGCGATAATTGAAATAATATATATAACTATAAGCTGTATTATCCAGCTGGTATAAATATATATATATATATAGATAATATATATCTATAGATATTTATATATAGTATAAGTAGATAATATATATATATATAGATATATATATATATAATAGGTGCAGGAAAATTAAAATGCAGGAAAGAAAAATAAAGAAAATGCAAGTATATATAAATATATGTATACACATATATTTATATAATTTAAAAACAGAAAATTACATATATTAATAATTATATAACATATATAAATATGTTATATATATTATAGTATACATATAAATATATATAAATACATATAATATATATATACTATAGATATATATATATACAATATTACATAATATAATATGGTAGATATACATATATACATATACATATATATGTAAAATATATATATAGATATATATATAATATATATACAGTATAATATACTGTAAATAGTATAATACATACATATATAAAATTATACATATAAATACATAGTAATATACATATATATATTCATATATATATATACATATACATATATATATGCATGTATTATAGATTATATACGTATTTTTAAATAGTATAGTATATTTATACCTTACAGGTGGCAAGGGGGGTCCCACGCGGTGCTGCCGGCGGGAGGACGGCGGCGGAGCTGGCCGGAGGCGGACGGAGGAGCAGCAGCAGTGGCAGTGTACACTGGCAGCAGCAGCAGCAGTTGCAGTCTTGCGGGGGCTGCCGGCGGCGGAGGAGCTGACGTGGTGGCCGGGCAGGGTGAGGGAAAGGTGGAGGGAGGAGTGGCGGTCAGTTTGGTGGTGGTGGCGGAGGTCCACGACGGTGGTGGTGGCGGCTAGGGGCGGCCGGAGTTGGAGAGGGTAGTTCGGGTTGGGGGTGGTCGACGGCGCTGCGGGGGCTAGGGCGGCCGGAGCAGGCGTCGTGGGGAGGTGAGGGGGTGGTCGTCGGAGAGAGGAGGTCGGGGCGAAGCGGTGGGGTAGGGTGGCGGTGGTCGGCGACGGCCGGAGGCGGCGGGGAAGGTGGTTCGGGTGGAGGTGTTGCTGTGGACAGTGGGGAGAGGAGGAGGGTGCGGGGGCTGTAGCAGCCAGAGCAGGGCGGCGCCGGCGGTGGTACTTGGCCGGAGGGGAGAGGGGAGGGTGGCGAAGGGTTGGCCGGAGTTGGGTGGCCGGCGGTGGTCGGAGATGGCCGTGGCGGGGGTGGGATGGTTTGAATGAAGAAAACCTAGGGTTTATATAGGATTTTGCCTAATGGCATTTTCGTAAATACCTTGAAGTTCAGGGCTATTTTGGTAAATTTAATTTTTGAGATATTTTTGGCTGGATTTTTCTGGATTTCTGGGTGGGTCCCACACACCTATGGCCTAGCCAATAGGATTAGGCCACCTAGCATGCAATTTTGCATTTTAACCCCTAACTTTTTAATAATTGCATAAATGCATGAATTTGTATTTTGCGTAATTTCGCAATTTACCTGATTTTAAATACTGATTTCCTGAAATTCTAAATTGTATAGAAATGAGGGAAAATAGCTGGGGGAAAATATTTTGGACAGTGTGGGGTGATTCTGGGCAGGTGCAGGGTCTGATATTGCAGGTGATACAGTCATCGTATTTATTATTTAATAAATACTGCGCACGGTGTTCACTAATTATTTAGAGGCTATTAGAGTCATAATCTTTCTACGGTGTCAATACGATAATTGAAGTATAATTAGAGTAGAATATTATCGTATTTTTGTTTGGCAAAAACATGTGCCTACTGTTCCTCAAATCTCTAAGGGTACAGAGATGGGTAAAGAGCAGAAAATTAAATAGGAAATAAATACATACGTTTGTAACGATATTTGTGCGACTAAAACGAAGCATCAAACGAGGTTTCTGGAAGTTGCACAGAATACAGAAAAAGTAGTTTGACTAGTCTAGAGCAGGAATGTGAAATTTGTTTAGGGTTAACAGCTAGTGTGATGCCCTAGTCAATTGTGTAATGAACAGGTGCACAATCAATATAATATATAATAAATAAAAATTTAAAAAGTTGCACTAATTCTAATTAGTCAAAATTAATTCCTAATTTACTGAAATTTGGTCGAGGGAGTTTACACATTGTGCCTATGGAAATAACTTGGATTTGGTGCCTTGGGCTATATGTTGGAAGAATGGTTATGGATGTTTTGGTTGGATAATTCATGGAACGAGTCTAGGATCGCTTGGTGGGGCGAGAATGTTCGATCCTCTCGTCATACCTACTGTGTCTGCATAGTCACGGACAACCTGCGTGGCACAGGGTTTGGTTTCCTGGAACGGGATGAGGCACCGGGGCACCGGGACCGTTCTACCATGGAGGAAACAATGGGCATCGCGCGATTGGGCGCAGTACTGGTAGTCCGATACCACCAGGCGGGAGTAGCTGCCCAACCCTGGATCGGGTAGGATTGCCCTATTGACCTTGGTCCGATCAATGTCCTTTATGGCTTTTAGCCAGTGACTCCATATAGTATAGGTGATGGCTTGCTTTTCTTTTGTTGGTTTGGCTTTCGTGTAGGCGCGGCCACCTTGCCTCGGCAAGAGTGTGCACTGTGAGATTTGGATTGTAAATGTTGGTTGAGGATGGATATTAAGGCTTGGTTAATGGTTCGACATGTTATCGTGTTGCTTGGACTTGAGCAGGACGGTTTGTATGCTAGTTTCCTTCGAGTTGCTTATATATTTGCTTGTCGTTTGGTTTGAGTTGAGTGCTTGCATGCTTAAACTGCTTTACAGCTTTCCTTAACATGTCATCCATATGCCATGAAATGAATCTAGGATTCAAACTAGTAAGATCACCATATAACTGTTTGTATTCACTATTTTACTTAGTGTCGGCTTAGGCGAGTGGGTTACCCCGCTCATCAGTACGGTTGTGTACTGACCCACGTTTGTGGGCATTATTTCAGATACACAGGCGTAGTGGCGCTGCTTGGATATACGAGGCATGATGTATGAACTGTAAGTACCTTTGTGGGCTAGAGAAAAGAGCAAGAGCATTTCATCGTCTCCGTGGCATCGCCTTTGTGGCATTGCCTTCGGGGCATTTCATTTGGACCCTATCGTGAGCTTCGCTGCGTATTACTCTGATGTGTGCTTGGTATACAATTGGCTTCCGCTGTAACTTGGTTGTTTCGATGATAACTTTCGTGTTTAACAACATCGCCTTGTACGAGCGCAACTCCAGGCTCGTACGGCATCACGTCCCGAATAGAACGATTGTCCCGCGGGAGAGCTGCAGCGTGGTGATTTCACGTTCAGCGGGGACTATTGGGCTTGCGGGAGTTTGGGGCGTGACACAAGTCATAACCATCGAGTATTGGCCCGTATCATTAGTACTCTTATGCAACAGTTCCATAAATCAGGCATACATATATCTCTATTTAACAAGCATAGTATCATGCCCCAATTCCTTAGAATCAATCGTCGTCCCCCGGACGTGATGTCGTGCGTGCCTAGGTTGCACAACGCATAAAGTCCAGGTATTTGATATAACGAGCACATATTCAGATTACGCAAATAATTGAACACAATATTAAAACAAGAAAAGTTCTCTTTATTGATAATGAACATCATTTACAAACTCTTAAACAAGTACAAAATTTTGTCGCATGGGCTTACAAAAGTGAACGCAAAATGAGATAGTCGTCTGGTACATTACGTTATTTTACTAAAACTTCAAAAGCTATAGACACATTAAGACGAAATTATCGCCTTTCCACGAAGCTGCAAAAGGTATGTGCACGAGCTCCTAGATCTTCAAAATGTTGCTTCAAGGGCACGAACAAGACGTGCCGGTAGGTAGACTTGATTGGGAAGTCGCTCTAGCTTCTTGCAGGATCTTCTTGGCACAGGAAACCTGTTGCAACGAGGGTCAGTACATCAAAATACGCTGGTGAAGGTGAGCTAACCCAACTATACCAATCAACATTATTTATGTGAAGCATGCAAGTTATTATGTGGTCTTTCTATCTTAACTTAGTTTAATTTAAAAGCATGTAGTAGTTATAAAATTTTACTGAAATAAACATGCCACCACTTGGTGACATTTACCTGCCAGTCTGAACCACCTGCATAATACTTACCATGACCTTCTCTGCCACAAAGACATAGTTAGCTTGCACAATTTAAATATACATGGGGGTCACTGGCATAATGCCATAGTGGACGAGTTATAGTACAAGGATGAAATGACATGCAACGCAAGGGACATGGGCATTATAGGTCATCCGTCCGAAATGGGCGACTATCAGGGAGTTCCGTCCGGATCGGATCGGTGCTAGTGCCCCAGCAACCGTCCGCAGGAACTAAGACCTTGTGCACAAGTTGTCCGTGACCAAGCGAAGTCTATAATAGGTTATAAATCAAGGCAGTTCGTGGCAACACAAGTACGCGATAAGTAACATGGCATGATCTGACTGCATTTTCTTCCTGATCATTTATCTCATAGTAAAGTATTCTACACATAGCACAATAGTAGAAGAATATTGTTCTAACTAGAATTGATACATGATGAAAGAATATTATAAGTAAACTAGCATGCAACAAGGTAACTGTTCACAAGTTTATTGACAAGCATAAGTAATCCAAGTCTATTCCATTTTATCTTGACATCTTTTAGTTAATATGGTATCGTCTAATCGGAACAATCAAGAAGGCAAGATTTTTGATGTAAAGACTTGGAAGAGGGATCAACTAATCGAATTATAGCCACTCACAAGTTGGTGGAGAGAGAAAAGGAAAGAGGTACTTCAAGACTCCGCTCGTGCGACACCTACTACACGATCACGTACATTACCACAAACAGACCATCAATACCTCTTCTCCTCTTTCCAAGATCGAAACGAAAGTACAGTTCTACGAACGAAAGCAGTAAAATCCATCAAAATTATTAAAGATAATGCAAATCCGAAAACCAAAACGAAAGCACGAAAGCAACAATGCGACAACAAAAACTAGGCAAAAATTTTTGCAGTGGAGAGGTCTCTCTTGACTCTGTCGCTAAGTTCGTCCTTGGTGCACGGTCCACTTAATATGGGAATCAATTCCGAAGAAGCCAATCCATACCGAGAAAAAGATCTTGATTGAATCTATCCCGATCGAACGATACCGAAAGTATTTCATAGCCACGTTCCCAGAATAGGGGGAAGGGGGAACCACACATTTTATAGACTTTATTTATCTATAAAAGCATGTAGTTCTACTCTAGTTTAACATACGATACAAAGATAAGTTCAAGCAATCTTTTACTCTTCCTTTTTAGCATAGTAGGGGTTCATTCTAACTTTAGCATACAAGAATCGACAAGTTTATGAAATCTTATTACTCTTCTTATTAGCATGGCAATGGTTCGTTTGATAGCTGTGTCCGTGTAACTTAGCATGCAACATTCTATTATTTTACTTAATATGGCATAGTGTCTTTTTAATGACAAGCATTACAAGTTCTCTAGTTAAGCAATACAGGTTCTCGTTCTATCATTCTCATGCGAACATTATCTACTTAGCAACAAGCATAATTATAAAACTCATATTCATTATTAAGGCATGCAAGAATCAGAGAATGAAGTTCTGTCCACCCACCAAGATCAATCGTCTTGTGTTTCGATCAAAAAATTCTTTGAGAAGGCTTTTGCTCGAGCCAGCAAAACGATATCTCTTGTACATAGTATCAACACAGAGCAGAATACTACATACTCTTCTGACAGTTTTATGCTACCTTCAACCGTTCGTGGATCAAACAAATCTTTTGGACGGTTTGTTCTATGAGTTTCGGGCCAAGAATTTGTCTTTCACCAACTTTATCCCAATAGATAGGGGATGTACACTTCTGCCCGTACAATGCCTCATACGGTGCCATTTGAATGCTGGATTGATAGCTATTATTGTATGCAAATTTGGTTCACGGTAGATGCATGTCCCAACTTGACTCCAAGTCTAAGGCGCAGAGCCGTAGCATGTCTTCGAAGATTTGGTTTACCTGCTCTGTCTGGCCGTCTGTCTGAGGGTAGTAGGCGAAGCTGAACTTCGTCCCCATTACTGACTGAAGACTCTCCTAAAAGCGTGGTAAGAATCATTCATCTTATTCGGAGAAAATGGATACGAGCGAACCGTGGAGTCGAACAATCTCATCGAGGTAGATCTGTGCCAGACGGTCGGCACTCCAAGCAACTTTGATAGGAAGAAAGTAATTTGACTTGGTGAGTCGATCGACGATTACCCAGACGACATCATTCCCCAGTTGCGTCATTGGCAAACCAACAATAAAATTCGTAGTTATGTATTCCTATTTCCACTCCGGTATAGCAAGGTTATGCATCTCCCCGCCCGGTATCTGGTGCTCGGCCTTTACTCGCTGACAGGTCTTGTATTGCGACAGAAACAGTGCCACATCCCTCTGCATGTCATGCCACAAAATGTCATACGGAGGTCTCGATATATCTTCTTGCTTCGTGGATGTGAAGTGTAACTCGCATAGTGGGTTTCTGTGAGTATCCCTTTTCTGAGGTTTGTATCGTTAGGAACACATAATCTTTCCTTCACCTGCATCATTCCATCCACGCTCACCGCAAAGTCGTTCGTCTTTCCTACTTAGATAACCTTACGTATCTTCTCTAGGAATATGTCACCCTTCTGAGCGGACTTGACCTTTTCGAATAGGTCTAGTTTGAGGTGCAACTGAGCCGCTTATGCCCATTTATATCTGATTCAGAGTGTAATGTCCAAAATTTTCAGATCCCTTCGCAGCCTGTCATCTGTAACGGCCCATTTCGTTTAAGCGGATAGCCAATTCAAATGGCACAAGTTCAATAATCCAACCCGCTTTGCTCATCGAAAAGACTTGCTTGAAACAAAAGATTTCAGACTACAAAGCACCTAGCTTGGTGAATCACCCCTTGCATGCTAATAAAGAATATAAAGCACCTAGCTAAGGGAATAATCATATCTTATATTGCTTGTGTTAGAATATGGAAATAAAACTTGGCATATAGTTGGACCCTCGTATGCTACCTTAGCTTCGTACAAGAATACCCCGATATGCCTCGAGTAGATCATTGTATACTCTTTGTAGTGCACTGCTTCACTTGTCTACACCGCACGCCTTATGGATTATGTCGCCCGATATGCCCATGTATGGTTTCACTCCTAGCACTACCCCTTAAACTCATGCTAACTTAAAGGCTTATATTCTAAGGTAGACTATAAAATATGTTTCCTTATGCATATGTTCCAACAAATGCATGCTTGCTTGCTTACATTATAACTTATACTTGTTTGCCTCGTTTCAATGTTTGTCACATAATTTATGCCACAATCAAGTAGCACTATCCATGTCTTGCATTCATCTACTTCTCCTCAGAAGACTATCTAATAGTCGTTTCGTGCAAGTATGAACCTGAAATTGTCTGGGACTGTTAGGTCGCCAAGGCATCTCCAAACAAGGGGATTGCACCATGTCAAGTTTCACTCTAAATGAGAATCTCGTGGAGCATACTCATTCTGAACAAGAATCAAGAATACACATATCGTATCATGAATCCCGTGAATCTGTGACCCAAGACTTGTATGTCGCGGACAACTTGTGCACAAGGTATTCATGTTCAGGTTCCTACGGACGGTCGTCGGGGCACCGAAGAAAATCCGATTCGGACAAAACTTCATGATAGTTGCATGGTAGTGGGCGACATGGAGTGAAACGCCCCCTTGGCCTTGTGTTATACCCCATACCATCCCGGGCAAAGGTGGCGAGTAGCGACTCATACCTCACGCATCTAATATCGTCCCGAGACTATAACTCGTCCTTTATGGCTATGTCAGCGACTCATGTTAATATAGATAAGTCATCATTGCTTAACGATAATCCATGTGCGAGTCATTGCATCGCATCCAGTAATCTAAAATATCTCAACGATTATGAGTATAAGACATATTTACATATTGAACACATGAGAATCCATTGCAACACACCTGAGTAATTTGTGTAACTCGTGCACCTGAATCAGTACCCCGCTCATGACACTCGTGTTTGCCTATACAATTTTCCTTGGATTTCATATGTATACACTCGTGCTTGGTTTAACTTGATTTACCTTGGACAGGGAAGGATTAATGGTAAGTTGGTAAGTATCGTCGTGTTACTCTTATATCGCATGGTGCACTGCCACACGAGTTAGGCTTTACATCATTGACATGAAATTGATCCTAAGGCAAGACTAGAAAGATAACTTAATAGATGGTATACGAAACCTATATAACTTGTTTGAATTTGTCGAGCGGGCGAGAAGCCTACCTGTAGTGCCCCACTCCGCGTCGGCACTATGTATCAAGGTGTGTGGGCAGAACTTCATTCTCTGATTCTTGTACGCCTTAATAATGAATCTGAGTATTTTGAATGCTTATTTGCTTAAAGAGAATGATAGAACCTGTCTTGCATGCTAATAAGAGAATTCACCTAGCTTGTCTTTGAAACGAACATGTCTGCTTAACTAAGAGAACATTAAAACGCTTGTCTAAGAGTATGAGTTTGCATGAACATGTTTCAATATTGCCTATGCTTCGAGAGAACCATAACGTGTGCTTGAATTGTTCAGTGAGGGTGGCTAGTCCGCAACAAAGATATATGGTCTGATGGTTCGTCTCGTCTGTATCCTAAAGTTTATTTGATACTGTTTCATGCATTCGCATCGGTCGGACAATGACTATTGGTGGAGAGCTGAACCATGTGTCATGACTGCTACAGAGATAGTAGAAAGCAACCATGAGTCACAACTGCCAATAGTATCGGATAAATGAGTCATTGGTAAGCTGGATCAACCGCTGCCGATCCTGAGTTACTCGGTGACCGCACTTCATATAAGCTAGTTCATTTTGTTGGCTTGGTAGAGGACTGCCCCTAGATATGCATTGTTCCTAGATGTGAATTTGTCCCTAGAGTCTTTGAGTATAGCTCACGAGACACGCTGCGCACACCCTGATAACAGAACAATTGGCTTATCTTGCTTGCTTGCTTAATATCGAATATGAACTCTGTTTCAAAAGATGTTTTCAAAAGAAAGTAATATGACTCTGTTCTTCTGCTGCATGTAACGAACATAGGTAAAACTAGAAAGATCACTACTAATATAATATTTTATAACATGACTACTTAGTGTTGGTTTTAGTGAATGCTTGCTTCTGTTCAGTTGTTTATACTCACCAGTACTTATAAAAGTGTTGACCCACCAACAATTTACTTGCTTGTAGGTACTGGATCGTCCGAGGGAGCGATAGGCGTGCCTCATCCCGATGACCCAGAAATTGTGTTTTGATTGCCTCGAGCTGCTTTCATATAAAGGGGCATAATTTACACGACCCGCATCCGATATAGGGTCATGAGTGTGTGGGTACGTCCAGCCTACGCCGCAACATCGGTGGTAGAACGCTGTCTAGGTTATAATACTATCTAATCAATCTCTCACGAATATCCAACTCCATAAGGAGACACATATATTACAATATAATATTAAAATACTCAATCACAGAAACTAAAGCACGGTAAGATATTAGAGAAAATAAACGAAATACAACACAAGTCTAAACAATAAAAATAGTCTAACCTGCAAACAATAACATCCAAATCTCCAAGTATGCCGGAAATAAGTACTCTAAGTCGCAGTCTGGAAAAATATTTCCAGTCAGGACGGAGCGAAGTACAAGCACTAACAGCAGTTCCATGTATATTCACAAAACCTATAATACAGTGTAAAGAAATACAAGATGAATATGATACTGGAAATAAGAATACTGAAATAATGAAATATTGAAATAAGGAAATACTAGAGAATATATCATCCTCAATGGTACAACTAGCAATGAACAGAAATACAAGTGCATGCTAGAACAATGAACTGGAATATAAGTGAATGCTAGAACAATAAACTGGAAATACATGACTAGAGCATCTAACTAAGTATATGAAACATCAGTATATCATGGGATCGGCGTGGGACTGATCAGGCTTGTTACATATGATTAGCAATGATTCATGTAAGGTTAGGCTAACCATCAAGTTAGCTATGATGCGAGCAATAGTCATGCTAATCATACATAATAGGCTATAAGGCATCTAATGGTCAGGCTGCACCCGACGTGAGGTATGGGGTGAGCTATGATTCATGTAGAGTTGGGTATAATCACATAATCTACTAATATTTCCCTGTCCCTAGCTAGCACGATGGATTCCAATCACGACTCCTCGTGACAAGTCTCGATGATGCCAACTCGTGTATCCATAGTGTCAGAATCATGTACGCTATACAACTAGAATAATAGAGATGATCAACATAATGAAAACTGTCAGAGAATGTACTCGTCTGGGGTCCTGAGCGGGCGATACCAATAGCCTGCTCCCGAAGTCTCGCAGAATGATCCAATGGTCCTATATATATATATATATATATATATATATATATATATATATATAATATAATATAATATAATATAATATAATATAATATAATATAATATAATATAATATAGCATCAGTCGTTACACTAGCACATACACAACCATAATTACACTGAACTCAGAGGCTACGCTAGGGGTGATACTAGTCAACTAGCAGGGTCAAGTGTGCGTCTAAATGCACGGGTGTCATATCCTCAATTGCTGTGCATATCAAGACAGTAACTGGCATTAACACATGTCTAGCCAGTACATTTGTGTACACAAGGCAGACAATTCACTAACACCTAGGGTCATGCAAATACATATAAATACGGGATACTCACAACTAATATCCATGGTCCTACAACACATATATACAGTCATACCTACACTACCAGAATAAGTAGCAACGTTTTTAAGTGACGACAAAGTAAAACGTCGCTAATATTAAATATATGAGCGACTCCAAGGAAAAACGTCGCTAGACATCGCTAATTAGTGATATATAGCGACGTTTAGCGACTGTAATTCAGTTTTTAAAAGATTAGTCGCTATAAGTTTAATTAAGGTTGCTAAACGTCGCTAATATATTTTATTTAGCACCGTTTAGCAATGTACTTAGCGACGTATCTCTTTTAGACATTTAGTGACGTCATTACCGACGTTACAGACGTTGCTAAGTTAGCGACGTCATTTTTTGCATCGCTAAAACGTCGCTAAATAACTTTCATTTAGGGCTGATTCCCCCAATTTCCTTCGATCTCTCCCTCTCCCAAATTTGAACCCCCCTCCCTCCGGCTCCTCCTTCCTCCGGCTCTCCTCCTCCCTCCGGCGACTAGCTTTCTCCCTCCCGGCGACCCCCCTCCGGCCGCGTCCTCCCCCTCCGGCTCCCCTCCACCCTCCGGCGTGCCCTCCTCCCTCCGGGCGACCCCCCTCCAACCGTGTCCTGCCCCCTCCGCCGTCAGCTCCTCCTTTCTTCGGACCCCCTCCTCCCTCCGGCGTCCTTCCTTCCGCTCCCCTCCTCGGTGAGCTCTTCTCTCTGTCTTCTTTCTCTGCCTCTCTCTCTCTAACACGACACAACACGACACGACACGATACGAAACGACATGACACACACTAATCCTAACCCTAACTCGAATACACACACACATATAAGCACGCGGACACACTAATACATGTGGACACTAACCCTAATACTGACACGGACACACGGACACGAACACGGACACGGACACAGGAATGACTCTTCAAACTAGTCAACACTAGTCAAAACTAAGTTATACCTATGTTTCTAGGTCAATACATTGCTAATACATATATTTATAGTATTTACCTACTAATACCTTAGTCTAGAACAAATACCTAGTCCCGTATCCTAGTGTTTCAACCCATATCCCAATATTACCATGTATCTTAATATAACTCATATACCTTATCTAAATTCAATACCTTGGTACTACTTCTTAACCTAACTTTACCTCTTAACTTGGTATTAATATCTAGCTACTATCACATAATACCTTAACTTATGTCAATTTCCTCTAATACCTTAGTGTATCTATATATCCTCGTATCCAACTTTAGCTGATGCTTCTTGCTGCACGCGGTGTTGCATTGGCTACTGTAGACTGCTAAATCTGTTGTGTACTGTACAGTGTTACTGCACACTGATTCGTCACTGCTGCACTGTATAGTACAGCTAGCTGCTACTGCTATAAACTGTTGTATGCTTTCCCTTGTACCGTGGTAGCACAGAGCTGGCACACGGCTCTTCCTTCAGATGATCACTGCTAAATGATGCACACTAAAAACTGTAAACTGCTCTCCCTAGTGACCTGAGCTCACTCAATCACTCAAACAACCATATGTACACACACACATACATAGGGCATTGTGTATCAAGTTAGAGCAGTTCTTACCTTCCTCCAGAGAATCACACTGTATGTAACGATTTATAGGACACAATACTGTTATTTTTGCAGAAGTATCTAGAAATGGATATGAATTACTATCTGCGTCACCATTCGTGGATGTACAACCATTATCCTGATGATATGTGTGGTGTGCGAGATGAATTCATTAAGGGTGTACAATAGTTCCTGCAATTCGCCAAGGCGTTCCCTCAGTACATGGACGGTACCAAAATTAAGTATCCGTGTGTAAGATATCGCAACTTGAAATATCATCCAGAAGTGGAAGTCACATATCATTTGTACTCGAAGGGCTTCACGCTGAATTACTATCAGTGGATCGCACACGGAGAACTTGTCTCTCTAGCATCGGATTCAGAGCCTTATGTGGAGCCATATATGGATGTCCACGACCACGCTGCTTCCCTAGTGACCTGAGCTCACTCAATCACTCAAATAACCATATGTACACACACATACACACATACATACATAGGGCATTATTTATTAAGTTAGAGCAGTTCTTACCTTCCTCCAGAGAATTATACTGTATGTAACAATTTATAGGACACATACTGTCATTTTTGCAGAAGTATCTAGAAATGGATATGAATTACTATATGTGTCATCGTTCATGGATGTACAACCATCATCCTGATGACATGTACGGTGTGCGGGATGAATTCATTGAGTGTGTACAGCAGTTACTGCAGTTCGCCAAGGCGTTCCCTCAGTACATGGACGGTACCAAAATTAAGTGTCCATGTGTGAGATATCGCAACTTGAAATATCATCCAGAAATGGAAGTCACATATTATTTGTACTCGAAGGACTTCACGCCGAATTACTATTAGTGGACCGTGCACGAAGAACTTGTCTCTCTAGCATCGGAGTTGAAGCCTTATGTGGAGCTGTATATGGATGTCCACGGCCACGCTGCTTACGACGACGGGTGGGTGAATATGGTTTTTGATGTGGCGGGGCCTAGTTTCAATTCCGACAATTATGATACAACTGAGGAGGCACCGAATGCCGATGCTGCAAAGTTTATAGAGTTGCTGGAGAATACAAGGACTCCATTATAACCTGGTTGTAAGGATCATTCACCGTTGGAGGTGGTTACAAGATTGTTGAGAATCAAGTCCAATTTTAACATGTCGTACTATAATCGACTGATCAATTTGATTATAGAGATCTTGTCCGAGGGTGCAAACTTGCCTAAAGACTTCTATCGATCTAAGAGGATGGTGAGATCGATCTGGATGGGATACGAAAAAATTGATGTATGTCGCAACGGGCGCATGTTGTACTACAAAGACGACAAGGATGAAGATGCGTGCAGATTCTGTGGTGCTGATAGCTACAAGGTCACTGGTAGAGGAAAGTCTGTCGGTGCAAGGAAGCCTACCGATTTGATGCACTACTTGCCTTTGACGCCACGGTTGCAGAGGTTGTTTATGGTTAAGGAGACTGCAGAAAACATGAGTTGGCACAAGCGGAAACAGATCGAAGGAGTATTGGATCATCCATCCGATGGAGAAGTATGAAAGCACTTTGATCGAGAGTATCCAGATTTTGCTTTGGATCCGCGTAATGTCAGATTGGGGCTCTCCTCTGACGATTTTACCCCATTCGGACTTTCGGGCTCCAAGTATTCATGTTGGCCTGTGATCGTCACTCCGTACAATCTACCGCCTTAGATGTGCATGAACACTCTGTATATGTTCCTAACCGTTATTATCCCGGGTTCGAACAATCCGAAGAGGAACATCAATGTGTATTTACAGCCTTTAGTAGATGAGTTGAATCAGCTGTGGGAAGTAGGTGCCAACACGTACGATGTTTCTAGAAAGCAAAATTTTTAGATGAGGGCAGCACTTATGTGGACCATCAACGACTTTTTGGCCTATGGAATGTTATCGGGATGGAGCACTCGTGGTCGTCTCTCATGTCCGTATTGCATGGACCGTACTAAGGCTTTTCGTTTAAAATACGGAGGCAAATCGTGCTTCTTCGATTGCCATCGACAATTTTTGCCGCAGGATCATCCGTACCCGAGGAACATGAATGCTTTTCGTGCGGGCGTTATGGAGAAGGCCAATCCACCGCCAGGTGGCCCGGATACACGATATGGGAAGAGGTAAAAGATTTACCAAGTGCTATCAATATTTATTTTTTTATTTTTTTTACTGTATCATTAGCGATGTTTAGCGACGTTATGTAACATCGCTAATTACGTCGCTAAAAATATCGCGACAGACGTCGCTAAAAACGTAGCTAAAGAAACTCTATGTACGTCGTAACTTGCTGACATGGCAGTATTGCCCGGTCATAGTAACGTCGCTATAAACGTCGCTACTTACATCGCTAATCTGCGACATAAAGCGACAAATACACACGTCGCTAATTTAGCGACGTTTCGTCGCTAAACGTAGCTAATCTAGCGACGCATTTGCGTCGCTAGAAAACGTCGGCATAGCGACGTTTGGCTACATTTTTCCTGTCAGCGACTAGCTTAAAGGCGACTTCAGTAAAATGTCGCTAATTATGTCGCTAAAATTATTTAACAACATTTTTTGATCATTTAGCGACGTTTTTTTACGTCGCTAATTTAACTTATTCTGGTAGTGCTAGTACTAGCATCAATTTTCATGGTATATATATATATATATATATATATATATATATATATATATACATATATATTAATTAATTATTATGCACACATATGCATACTAATTACTAGGTTCACCAAAACAGGTCTTGCAATCCTATCAACCAAAACTGTCATAAAGCAGTACGCTAATTCCTAACACTATTCACACATGCACATAAAATCACAAGAGAAGGCAATTTGAACCTTGGCCTTGGTGTGCACGTGCACGAGGGGGTGACGCTGATGTGGGTCGTTCCGGCTAGGGTGATTCGGCTGTGCACGAGGTCGACGAGATTGGGTGATGGCGTCGTATCGTCGGGGTAATCGACGGAATAATGATGATGATGATGGTGATGGTGATGATGATGATGATGATGATGATGATGATGATGGTGATGATGGTGGTGATGATGATGATGATGGTGATAATGATGATAATAATGAGGTTGACGATGTCGTCGGGATCCGGGGGAGAGGAGTCAGGGAAGAGGCCGGAGGAAGGCTCAGCGGTGGAGAAGGCCGAGGAGGAGAAGTCTGGTGGTGGTGATGGGGTTCAGGCGATCGGGATAGAGGTGCGGCATGGGGATCCGGGGTTGACGTTGCTCTCAGGCGGAGGAGATCAGGGAAGAGAGGGAGAGGAGCCGTGGAGTTATGGTGGTGAGCGACTATGCTCATGCGGAGGAGGCCAACGGTGTTGCTCGGGTGGTGAGGAGGCTGATGTGGGGTTGCTGTGACGAGGACGAGGACGTCGAGGGATCGACGATGGCGAGGGAAGGATGTCGTAGGGCGGAGCTGCTATGGGGAAGTCGACGCTGGGAAGTTTGGGACGATGCTGACAGGGCGGAGGATATCGTGGTAAAGTGGAGGAAAACGGGGAGGTTGATCCGGCGGAGAGACGACCGGAGAAGGAGGTGCAGTGGTGGCTGCTGAGGAGGAGATGGAGAAGTTGGGGACGATGGTGTTGGTCGTGGAAGATGGGTCGAGTCAGGTATGATGGGGGTCGAGCGGTTGCATAGGCGGGGCTCTACGGTGATGGTCGAGGAAAAGTGGAGGAGTTATCGAGGTGGTCCTGCGGGATGTAGGCTGTGCTCAGGCGAAGAAGGAGGAGATTGGGGTGAAGGTGCAGTCTGTCATGGGAAGTCGGGGGAAGATGACCGGAGGAAGGGGAGATGAAGGAAGATGATAGTGGTAATGGTTTAGGGTTTGTAGTTTTCTTGAGGGATGGTGAGGATGATGTAGAAAATTAATGGGGAGGTCTTTTGCATGAGAGAGAAGAGGATGATGACAACCTAGGGATTAGGGCTGGCCATGTGCTCATTGGGATGGGGGGTGTCTTTGGGAAAGGGGATAGGATGAGGGATTATATATAGGAGTGTGTGTGTGGTGTAGATGATGCTCCAATTTGAATGAAGGGCCATGATTTAATATGAAGGGGAGTGTATAAACAAAAAGGGGAGAGAGAGAGAGAGTGTTGGACCGGTCAATGAGGGAAGGGGTGTTTCTTCATTGTCTTGACCAATAGGATGGTGACACCTCATTGCACTTTTGCATAAAAGTCCTCAACAATTGAAAAATTGCACAGAAAGTAGGAATTATGATTTAATGAGGAAAAACACCATGTTTGGTGTGATGTAGTGGCTAAAAAGGGTGTATGGTGTTTAGTATGAGTCTTGAGGGTGTGAATGGGGGTTTAGTTTGGTATTGGGTCTAGTTTTGGGTTAAGTTGGATTCTTACACCAATTTAATTAAAATTAATGTAAATGATGTTCTAAAATTAATTGGAAGTATATGTGGTTAAAATTAGGTGGGACACAAGTTTCATGGACATAGAAGACTCAAAATAGAATTTTATCATAATTTGGGTTGCACAAAACGGGTCGAGATTGTGTCTCCAATTTCGATTGGAACGCACAAAGATACAAAGTTGGATTTATTTAGAATTAAAAATAAATTTCTGCGACGAATATTGTGCAACTAAAATGAAGCACAAGAGAGCATATTTATGAGTTACACAAAGATCAGAATGTAAGGATGGCATGTCTAGGACAAGGGTGTAGAATTTGTTGGAAGGCAAAAGCTAGTGTAGCGCTCCAAATATCGAAACAACGGTAAGGTACAATAATTAAATAAAATCATAATAATAATAATTTATAACCTCAATATTTAATCCCAAAAATTACTAGTTAAAATCCATAACCCTATAATTTGGTCGGGGGTTCATCTAGTGGGCTTCTAAGTCTAATCTACTAACTCATACATTAAAGAACACTATGCATATCATGCAATTATTTAAAATAAATACACATAATACTTATAATAAATAAAATGACCAAATTATCCATATTTTAGAATATGGTAGTGACGAGTCTACCCCCTTTAGAAAAATTTTGTCCTCAAAATTTAAGATCCTCAATAGTAGTATTTATTTATTTATTTATTTATTTACCATCAAAATTTAAATTTATCAAACCATATAATCATGAAGTAAATCCATATTGTTATTTCACAAAATTTTTAAAATTCTATAAATATCATATTCCTGAAAATCTTCAAATTTAAAATCAAATTTCATTCTTATCACAATCTCCTCCAAAATTTTAAGTTAATAACTAAATACAAAAATTAATATCCAATTCTCTAATTTTAATCCAATCTATGCATATTTATAAAATTGAAATCTCGTCCTAAAAATTTGAATTCAAACTCTAATCCATTAGTGATCTTATTCCTCGAGTTCTTTTTCCTCACAATACTCAAACAATGTAATACTTATGAAATCTTCAAATACAACATTCAAAATATAAGTTTTAAAAATTTATATCTTGTAGTCAAATTAATATAATGGTAATCTTCTTAAATTCCTCAAAATTTAATTATCTTAATCTTCATAAAAATCAATGATTTAACAAAATCGTCAATTCTACCATATTAAATTCTCAACCCTTTATTTAAATTAATGTTTATCCTCAAAATTTAAGGCACCTTGTCTCTCTTTGTCTAGTCATAACCTCATCATTAATCTTCAGTACGGTTAAATCTCCAACAATCAAGGTCTAAAAAAAAAATCCTACCTACAGTCATACAACATGCAATCTAGAGAAAACATGTATGGTTATTGTCACTTTTGTCATGGTATTGCAATCTCTGTCAGGGTGTACTACTAACTATATTCTAGCAAGAGAATTATCGATACATGCTACGGTACTAAGAAATCAATCAATCGATAAAATAGACAAAAAAAGAATAGAAGGAAAAGAACAGAACAGAACAGAACCTTCTAACACATCACCTGGACATCTTCATCCTCTAACATAAACTTAACTCTGGCACATTCACTCACTAATTCCTATCCCTATACACTGATACCCATATCAACTAATCACTAGTCCATAAGATATTCATGGATACATCCACATTGCACACACATGTCTATTAATACCAAAATCTGATACCAAGAACCTCTGACACAACCATAGGTCAGATGATGCATCCCAAGTTTGATACCCCTATCCCTTTAGGTACCGTTGTTTCTACTATAAGAACACCCACTGCTAGCTTTCTTATCTGCTATAATTGTTTATACTAGTTGTTCTTATCACTCAAGTGCATATCAAGTACAACACACCACACTAAGTACTTCTCCCTTTAATACAATTCTAGATGGACATCCAAGTCAGTTTGTAGTACCATCTTAGACATGCTCAAGCCAACAGATCCTTACACATGCACATCATCTACTCATATACTAATACATATTTCTAACCCATATTTATCTAAGTATACCTATATATACTCACAGTCTCTAACACTCAAGGTACACACAAATACACCAATTGTCTGTAACCTTCAACTGTGTACTAAAATTTGTACTGCCTTGATTACTTGCACTGTTACTTCCAATGATTTTCTATTCATATCAACTGATACACCAATCAAATATTATCACACGAAGTACTTACTGTTACTAGCACATTGCTCAACTAATCCTTGGCGTAGAAATACTAGCACTCTTGGCATAGTAACACTAGCTTCCTTATTAGATCACCTCATCACACTCACTAGAACTCATGATCACTTGCACTTTCTATAATACACATATTTTACTTCACTCTCAAAGGCAGGCATATGATTCCATATCTCGATTGATGTATAAGTATCTTCCTTTAACCTTTTACAGACTGATATACTAATCGGTGATACACTTCATACCTTCCATGACCAATCTTGATATTTCTCAACCCATGACACACTATTGGAATTTTCTAATACTCATGCTTCCATTTTCTTGAACTTTCGTACTGACACTCAACACCCACTGTGCATCCTGCACACAATTTCTAGACACTCTTCCACCTACTGCTTCCAACATATTACTGGCCTCAATATCAGGTAATACATCCATCACTAGTCATATACCGGTACACTAATATCAAACCACATATCAAGACCCTACTTTTATCTGTAACACAAGTCTTACTACTCAGCACAATGTATTTTTATTCTCTCACACTCTCTTATACACTTATGGTTATCCTCCTACTATGGCACACTCATTAATTCCCTTTATGCATATGCATTTCTTTGCTCTTGACACACTCAAGCATCAACCATCAAATTGAATATCATGCTCCATTAATTTTTAACATAATTTCCTTGATACTTAATTGTTCACATGGATCACCAAACTACATGAATTCATGACTATCTAAGACTGGCATGCTGACTCTGATACTAACTTCTGGAACCATCTCTGATACTCTTTACTCCCCCTTCTACCTATAGTACCAATACTAACTATAATGACACATATCATAGAACTATTGCTACAAGGTAATACGCTACGGTTTATCTCTAGATTGATGCATATTGCTCACATGTCCAACGAAGAAACACTTACAGACTCACAAGCCATACTCCCAACAGTCAACACTGATACTCAAGACACAGACCTAATTGTAAGTCACCAATTATCACACTAACAAGGGACCCTAATTATAGCTTGTCATTCGACAGAGCTGGGTCGGCTGGGGGTTCCGAAGAATTACCCCTCTCTCCAGGTGTGGGCTGGGTCGACTCTTCGCGGAGCCTCCTATACTCATCCTAGAAAAATATGTATCTATCGATAAACGTACTACTTACTATATATCTTAGGTACTTATTACTAATTACATATATTTTTTCTAAGTTATATCAAAAGTAATAAAATATAAGAGTAATACTTACGTAGCTCTGCATCGCCCTATCATCGATATGTTGTCCCCCCTTCCTATGACTAGAGAGGAACATTGTCACCATGATCGCGTTCTCACCCCTCTGTACCTGTTAAGAAATATATTATTTTTTATTAAAGTAAAAAATTAGGCCACAATAATTAAAAATTGTACGTATACAATGAAAGATGTACCAAGCGACAAAAATATTCCATCATCGGAATCGACCCACCATACCACTTTTTCGCCCTCTGCCGAGCTGCCTTGGCCTTCTTCAACTTTTTCTTATACCTATCCTCGTTGAATATATCCCTCATCGCAGTCCACTATTCAGGTGTGATCCATCCTTGGATCGGTTTTCCTTCGTGAACACGAGCCTTCTGGTCATCCATATCATCACGGATGAGCTTGGCGGTGTCGGAAAGAAATTGCTGCTCGATCTGTGCAGCCCGGTGTGGTGGATAGAAATATGTTCTCTACAAGAAGTACAATAGTTAGTTATAAAATATTAATAGAAATATTAATGATTTTAAAATTAAACATATTTTTACCTTGAAGTGCCCAAACCAAGCTCCCTTTGTCCTCCTTATCCAATGATAAAATTGACTTAGGTTACATCACCCTCCCATTCCCTTCCTCTATCAAATGCAACAAAGGTCGTCTGCATATTTCTTCTAAATCCAACCGGGCCATAGGATTGTTTTTCATCTTTCCCTTTACGTCCATCACAGTATTAATTATGTTGTCAAACAAATTCTTCTCGATATGCATGACATCAAGGTTATGTCTGATCATATTGGTGCTCCAATATGGCAGGTCCCATAATATGCTTTCTTTCGTCCAGTAATGAGTTCGACCAAATCCATCACACTTGTACCCTCTTGTAGGATCTTCGATAGCACTTAGAGAATCTCTGACCTCCTCACATATCGTGTCTTTGGACCACCTTGGCGGTGGATTGGCCTTCTCCACAACACCGGCACGGAACACATTCATGTTCCTCCTGAACGGATAATCTTTCAGCAGAAACTATCGATGATATTCAAAGAAGCATGGTTTTTCTCCATATTTTAAACGAAAAGCCTTAGTACGGTCTATGCAATATGGATATGAGAGACGACCATGAGTGCTCCATCCTGATAACATTCCATAGGCATTAAAGTCGTTGATGGTCCATATAAGTACTGCCCTCACCTAAAAATTCTGATTTCTGGAAACATCATACGTGTTCGCGCCTACTTTTCATAGCTGATTCAACTCATCTATCAACGATTGTAAGTACACATCAATGTTTCTCTTGGGATTGCTCGGACCCAGAATGATAACAGTTAAAAATACATACGGAGTCTTCATGCACATCTAAGACGGTAAATTATACGGGGTGACAATCACAGGCCAACATGAATACTGGGATCCCGAAAGTCCAAATGGGGTGAAACCGAGGAGAGCCCCAATCTGACATTACGCGGATCCAAAAAAAATAGGGATACTCTCGATCAAAGTGCTTCCTTGATTCTCCATCGGATGGATGATCCAACACTCATTCGATCTGTTCCTGCCTATGCCAACCAATATTTTTGGCAGTATCCTTCACCATACATAACCTCTGCAACCGCGGCATGAAAGGGAGGTAGTGCATCGAATCAGTTGACTTCCTTACACCGGGAGTCTTTCCAGTACCAGTTGTCTTGTAGCGATCAGCACCACAGAATCTGCACACTGCTTCATCTTTGTCTTCTTTAAATTACAATATGCACCCGTGGTGACACGAATCAATTTTCTCATATCCCATCTATAGCAATCTACCATTCTTTTAGATCGGTAGAAGTCTATAGGTAACTTGGCATCCTCCGACAAGATCTTTATAATCAACTCGATCAATCGGTTGTAGCATTCTTACGATATGTTGAATCAGACTTTATGCTCAACAGCCTGGTGACTACCTCTAACGGTGAATGATCCTTAAAACCAAGATACAATGGAGTCCTTACATTCTCCAACAACTCTATAAAATTTGCAGCATTGGCATTCGGTGCCTCCTCCGCTGCTTCATGATTGTCCGGATCGAAAGTAGGCCCCGTAGCATCGAAAACCATGTTCATGTACCCGTCATCAAAATTAGCATGCTCATGGACATTCATATATAGCTCCACATAAGGCTCCTGCTCTGATGCTAAAGGCACAAGCTCTTCGTGCGAGGTCCACTGATAGTAATTCGGAGTAAAATCTCTCGAGTACAAATGATATGTCACATCCACTTCTGGATGATATTTCAAGTTACGATATTTCACACACGGACACTTATTTTTGTGTCATCCATGTACTCAGGGAACGCGTTGGCGAACTGTAGGAACTGCTTTACTCCCTCTATGTATTCATCCCACACACCGTACATGTCATCAGGATGACAGTTGTACATCCATGAACGATGACGCATGTAGTAATTCATATCAATTTTTAGATACTTTTGTAAAGATGAATAGACATCGTTCAATTATATTATCCAAATGTTCATCAAAGTGAGTATTTAGGTCATATTATTAGTATTCGAGTTGTGATATGTGAGTATCCATATCGTGACTCATGAGTATCCGTAAAATAAGTAAATAGATAAGTTTGATATTGATTTCCAAACCTAGTAGACATGTAGACAACTCCGATTTGAGGATATGAGTGTCGTCACGTATTCCTTGTGAGCCATTTATGTGGATATCGTATACCATGGTACATAATATCATATATTGTACTCTCTTGTATCTTGACAGTAGGATACAGTTTCAAATACCTATGACACACTTGAAACTCGGTCTCTAGGTCAAAACTTGGTTATACTAAGATACATCTTTCACCCCTTGCTAACATCTATACTTAGGCACCAATACTTGATACTAAACACTAGCACATAACTCTCTCAACATTAGCCGATACATTAATTTTCTAATTAAATATAACTTTATATACAAAAGTTATCTAGTATTCTCGTCATTTAGTTCTCATTTTTCGTATTGCTTGTCATTGGCCGATACTTTCGATATAGATATACTAGTTATCCTATAATGATATATAAACTCATATATAATAGTATCTTAGAATATCTTAGCTATTACTAGTATGTTAACCCATTACCTAGACACTTACCTATTATATTTCCCTCAACTCCAATGCCTTAACCCATACTTGGTATCTTAAAACTTATCTCTTACCCTTATCAAATACCTTAGTAACTTGCATTGGTAACTCAATACCTATACTTACTTACCCACAAATTTAATCATTGATACTTGAGTACCATAGTATCATATCACTATGATATCCATGTATCGCTTATTTATCCACAAATTTACATTGGTAACATGATACCATGACACTTGCATTGGTAACACATATAACCATTTAGCGATACCGTATAAATACACATATAACCATTTAACGATATCGTGTAAATACACATATAACCATTTAACCTTCCTTAGATATCCTAAATTTAGGGCCCATCATACACATATAACCATTTAACGATACCATGTAAATACTAACTCATGTTAACATGTATGTATCGTATCTTAACAACGTATCCATGTTAACATATCTGCAAGGGTTAGGGTTGTGTCATGTGTGTGTGTGTTCATGTGTCCGGGTCCAACGGGTCTATGTTAACACAAAAGTGTGTGTGTTTGTGCTACCAGTGAGAGATATGGTGGGTTAGGGTTTACCTGAGGGCGCGGTAGGAGAGGGCGGCACCAGGGAGGGGGGCGAAGGAGGTCGCGGGGGCAGCCGGGTCGTGGGTGTTGCCGGGGTCGGGGGGGAGGGGGCAGCCAGAGTCGGGGGGAAGGGAGCAGCTGGAGTTGGGGCGCGGGGAGGGGGTAGCCGGAGTCGGGGGGGGAGGGGGAAGCCGGAGTCGGGGGGAAAGGATCAGCCGGAGTTGGGGCGCGGGGAGGGGGCAGCCATAGTCGAGGGCAGCCGGAGTCGGGGGGGGGGGTGGGGGAAGCCGGAGTCGGGGGGAGGAAGGGGGGAGCTCAAAATTGGGAATGAAATATGAATGGGGGTAAATGAAAACTCAAATCCAATATGAAACACTTTAGTGATGTCAGATATAAATGTTGCTAAACGTCACTATATTTTTACAATTCTACAAATTAAAGGATACGACATTGCTAAATGTCAATGTTATTAAAAAATAGTAATGTTCAGCGACCCTGGGCGGTGTCTATTTTCATAATACTAACTGTAGTCGCAAAATGTCGTTAAACGTCGCCAATAATGACGTATTACGATATTGTTTCTGTTCGTCGCTAATTTATATAATATTAGCGACGTCTTATCATGGAGTCGCTAAAGATGTCGCTAATTTAAGCTATTTTGGTAGTGTGAGGCTTTAACTGCCTCGATGCAAAGACTATCACCTTGTTCCTCTGTATAAGGATACATCCCAAACCCTTGCCTGAAGCATCCCTATAAATCTTAAAATCATCGGGCCCGTTTGGGAGGCTAAGAATCTGTGCTGAGATGATTCGTTGCTTTAATTCTATAAATGAAGCTTTATAGTCGTCCGACCATGCGAACGTTACTCCTTTCCGTGTGAGATGAGTCAGAGGCGAAGCGATCCTTGAAAAATCTTTGACGAATCTCTTGTAGTATCCTGCTAAACCAAGAAAGCCTCGAATGTCACTGGCTGACTCAAGTCTCTTCTATTCCACAATGGCTTCTACTTTCTTTGGATCGACTGAGACGCCCTCTGAATAAATGATGTGCCCGAGAAAAAATATGTTGTCCAACCAAAATTCGTACTTACTTAGCTTCGCGAACAACTTATTATCTCAAAGAGTTTGAAGCACCATCCGCAGGTGTCCTGCGTGTTCTTCCTCATTCTTCGAGTACACTAAGATATAATTTATGAATACCACCACAAGCTTATCAAGGAATGGTCAGAACACACGGTTCATCAAATCCATGAATGTGGCAGGAGCATTCATCAGTCTGAACGACATGACAGAAAACTCATAGTAGCCATAGCGGGTGCAGAATATTGACTTCGGCATGCCCTCTGGCTTGATCTTCAATTGGTGGTAGCCAGAGCGAACGTCTAACTTCAAAAACACCGATGTTCCTTGTAGTTGATCAAAGAGTTCATCGATCCTGGGTTGGGGATACTTGTTTCGGATGGTTACCTTATTTAGTTTTTGGTAGTCTATGCACAGCCTAAATTTTCTATCTTTCTTCTTCACAAACAGCACAGGCGCGCCCCAAGGAGACACGCTCGGTCGAATTTACCTACGATCAAGCAGTTTTTGTAGTTGGCACTTTAACTCTTTTAGTTCAGCAGAGTCTATTTGATATGGAGCTTTGGAAATCGATTAGGTATTTGGGAAGGTATTGATGGTGAACTCGATTTCTTGGTCAGGTAGCATTCCAGGTAGTTCGTTTGGAAAAACATTAGGGAATTCATCAACAACAGAAGAAGACTCAACGTTTGCATAATTTCGTTGCATGTATCGAACCGATGCTAAGTATCCCTCACATCCAGAGTGTAGCATCAGCCGAGATGATATCGCAGAAATCACCATACAGGTCTTTGACACTTCTACTGCTGAACCACTCATGTAGCAGAATTCGACCTCTCTAGGTAGACAACAGATGATCCATTTCCCTGCACATTCGATAGTTTTCGAGCAAGCGTCGAGCTAATCCATCCCAAGATAATGTCGTAATCCCGAACATGTAGGACTAACACATCGAGCGACAGTTTCCTTCCTCCAATACAGACATGGCCGTTTTGACATACTGAACGAACATGTATCTTTGTGCCTGATGGGGTGCTAAAACTAAGGTCTAGATATAATGCTATCATTTCTAGCTTATTTTTTATAGCAAAATACGTGGATATAAAACTATGCATAGCACCAAAATCAAATAGCACGCGAGAATGTATGTTATTGAAAAGAAATATACCTGACACAACGGTGTCCGAAAGGTGACTTTTTTTCGTGTCAAAGTGAAAACCCGGCCTTTATCTTGATGATGATCTTGTTGCGACATGGCTTGGTTGGCATGAGGCGTCTTAGCAGTATTTTGTTATTGAGGGCGGGGCTTTGAGGAGTACAGATAGTTACCCATCTGATGGTTTGCATTACCAGAAATGAGGCATAAGCCATTCTTTAGGTGGCAGTTGTCGACCGTGTCCCCTGTCTTCTTACAGAAATTGCAGTATGGCCTTGTATTCCCTTTTTTGACCATTTTTATTTGGACACTTTGGAGCGGTGTTTCCTTCCGCGTTGCTAGGGCGCTTGTGATTGGAAGTACGCACAACGCCGGCAACAACTGAAGAATACTGCGGTTCAAGGGAAATGACATGATTGAGAACTTTTTGCATAGTCAAATATTGGAGAACGACCACGTGCGCATGGATGGCAGGTCGCATGCCTCCTTCAAATCATCTAGCACGACTTACCGTATCAGGTAGGTATGAGCTGGTAAATTTGGCGAGCCTATTAAATTAATCATAGTGCTGCTTCACTATCTATTGCCTTGTCGAAGTTGCAAGAACTCGTTCTCCTTTTGTCGACGTACGGGAGGGGGTATGAACTCCTCTTCAAACGCGCTACGAAAGGTAGCCCACACGATCATCTCGTCTTCTTCGTCTACGGAGAGAGATCTTCGATGCACGTTCCACCAATTGTGCGCGTTCAAATTGAGCTGTAGTTGGGCACACATAACTCATTTCTCCTCAGGCACCTCAAGCAGTTTGAAGTAATCTTTAAACTTTGCCAGCCAATCTAGAGCCACGACCAGATCTTCAGTCCCCCGGAAAGACGTGTTGCAGACTTTCTTGAAGTCGACAAAGTTGAAGGTAGTCACATCCTTCTTCTTTGGAGTTTGAGGCATTTCAACTTCAGGCGTTGGTTGCTCCACCGGTGTCGCTGCTATTGTTGCGGAATGATTGGAGGCTAAGGTCTAAACGATCTGCTGCAAGGCATATACCTGCTTATGTTGGACTACAAATCGGGCTTCAAGATTGCTTTCGAACTTGCTCTAACGATCTTCCGCCCGCTTCTCGGCTCGTTCATAACGAGCCTCGTCCCTCTGCTGGCTCGCTTCAAGCATCTGCATTATTCGCTCAATTAGATCGACATGGGGTATAGCTCGCTGGCTTTTAGAACTTCTCTAGGTGCTAGAACTACTTTCCTTTGCTTGTACCACTCCCTGTTCTAGCGCTAATGCTTGCGCTTGATTCATTCCTTCAAAAGAAAGTAACCTGCATCAGGCTCATAATGTATTATGGACTCACTGTATGGAAAGCATCTCATTTTGGCCAATCAAGTTCAAGAGTTCGCATATGGAATAGATCGTTAAAGGAACTTTTCTAACAAGAGGGTCAAAGGAACTTGAAGCCATGCTCTGATACCAATATGTCACCCCTCGATTCCTTAGAATCGATAGTCGTCCCTCGGATGTGATGCCGTGCGTACCTAGGTTGCGCAATGCACAAAGCCCAGGTATTTGATATAACAAGTACATATTTAGAGTACGCAGATAATTGAACGCAATATTGAAACAAAAAAAAGTTATCTTTATTGATAATGAACATCTTTTATAAACTCTTGAACAAGTACGAAATATTGCCGTACGGGCTTACAAAATTGGACGCAAAATGAGGTAGCCGTCCGGTACATTATATCCTTTTACTAAAATTTTAAAAGCTATAGACACCTTCAGGCGAAGCTATCGCCTTCCCACGGAGCTGCATAAGGTATGTGCACTAGCTCCTAGAACTTCAAAACATCGCTTCAAGGGCACGAACAAGACATGCTGGTAGGTGGACTGGATTGGAAAGTCGCTCTAACTTCTTGTAGGATCTTCTTGGCGCGGGGAACCTGTTACAATGAGGGTCAGTACATCAAAATGTACTGGTGAAGGCGAGCTAACCCAACTATACCAATCAGCACGTTATTTATGTGAATTATACAAGTTATTATGTTGTCTTTCTATCTTGACTTAGTTCAATTTACAAGCATGCATTAGTTATAAAAATATACTGAAATAAAGATGTCACCGCTTGGTGACTTTTACCTACCCGTCTGAACCACCTGTATAATACTTACCATGACATTCTCTGCCACGAAGACATAGTTAGCTTGCACAGTTTAAATAAACATAAGGGTTAATAGCATGATTCCATAGTGGATGAGTTATAGTACAAGAATGAAATAACATACAACGCAAGTAACATGGGCGTTGCAGGTTATCCCGTCCGAAATAGGCAACTATCAGGGAGTTCCATCTGTATCGGATCGATCCTAGTGCCCCAGCGACCGTCTACAGGAACTAAGACCTTTTTCATAAGTTATCCGTGACCAAGTGAAGTCTATACTAGGTTATCAATCGAGGCAGTTCATGGCAACACAAGCACGAGATAAGTAACATGGCATAATCTGACTGGCATAGTCTTCCTGATCATTTATCTCATAATAAAGTGTTCTACACATAGCACAATAGTAGAAGAATATTGTTTTAAATAGAATTGATACATGATGAAAGAATATTCTAAGCGAACTTGCATACAACAAGGTAACCGTTCACAAGTTTATTGACAAGCATAAGTAATCCAAGTATATTCTATTTTATCTTGACATCTTTTAGTTAATATTGCATCGTTTGATCGAAAAATTCAAGAAGGAAAGATTTTAGATGTGAAAACTTGGAAGAAGGATCAACTAATCGAATTATATCTACTCACAAGTTGGTGGGGAGAGGAAAGGAAAGAGGTGCTTCAAGACTCCGCTCGCGCGACGCCTACTGCACGATCACCTGCATTGCCACAAACAAACGATCAATAACTCTTCTCCTTTTTCCAAGATAAAAAAGAAAGTGCAGTTCTACGAAAGAAAGTAATAAAATCCATCAAAATCATTCAAGAAAATGCAAATTCAAAAACCAACTCGAAAGCACAAAAGCAACAATGCGACAGCGAAAACTAGGCAAGAAAACTTGCAGCAGAGTGGTCCCTCTTGACGCTGCTGCTAAGTCCATCCTTGGGGCACAGTCCACTGAATATGGAAATCGATTCCGAAGAAGCCAATCCATAACAAAAAAGAAGATCTTGATTCAATCTATCCCGATCGAACGATACCGAAAGTATTTCATAGCCGCACTCCCTGAATAGGGGGAACAGGGCACCACACATGGCATAGTCTTATTTGTCTATACAAGCATCTAGTTCTAATCTAGTTTAACATACGATACAAAGATAAGTTCAAGCAATCTTTTACACTTCCTTTTTAGCATGATAGGGGTTCATTCTAACTTTAGCATACAAGAATGGACAAGTTTATGACATCTTATTACTCTTCTTATTTGCATGGCAATGGTTCGTTTGATAGCTGTGTCTGTGTAACTTAGCATGAAATATTTTATTCTTTTACTTAACATGGCAAGGTTTTTTTAATGACAAACATTACAAGTTCTCTAGTTAAGCAATACAGGTTCTCGTTCTATCATTCTCATGCGAACATTATCTACTTAGCAACAAGCATTATAAAGCTCAGATTCATTATTAAGGCGTGCAAGAGTCAGAGACTGAAGTTATCCACTCACCAAGATCAATCGTCTTATGTTTCGATCGAAGAACTCTTCGAGAAGGCTTCCGCTCGAGCCAGCAAAGCGATATCTCTTGTACATAGTGCCAATGTGGAGCGGAGCACTACATACTTATCTATCGAGAAAGAGTTTATCCTTGACACTCAAGGAGAAACTTTCGATATCCAGAGAAGTGATAGTCCTCATCCTGTCATGCCCCGATCTCCCGCAGGCTAATCGGCCGTTCCCGCTAGGCGGGAATCACCCTCGCCAGCGCTCCCGCGGAACGATCGCTTGACCCATCCGGGCGTGATGCCGCACGAGCGTGAACCGCGCCCGTGCAAGGCCGTGATTCATTGGCTGGCGGTAAGAATTCTAAGCCACATAGTCGCACAGATTGTCCGAGTGCAGCGGAATCATGTACGCATAGGCGATCGGTAACAGGTTCACTGAGTCGACAATATAGCGGAAGCATTAAAACACAAGTTGAAGTAAAGCAAGCTCTTTCATTGATATGAACATGTGTTACAGGCGGCGTATAGCCGAGATTACAAGTCGCTCAAGCCTCTCTCTCTGAAACAGTAAAAGCGTGCCAAGTGGCTACAATTGTGGAATGATTGTACATGCGATGTTCAGGCAAGTTCGGGCTATGTTCACAATATTATGTCTTGTATATGTGCTTCTGTTCCGGACGCACCATTGCAAGGCTTCAAAGGGAAACTCCTGGCCTTAGCACACACGAAAGAGGCATCCGCACCGAACGAGGTTCTCCCGCACCCTGCATACAAACTGGTGGATTATCAGTACATTGAATGCACTGGTGGGAAAGTTACTCGCCCGCTCGACAAATCCAAACACGTAATACAGGTTCCGTGCACAACTATTAAGTTGTCTTTCTAGTTGCCTTAGGATCAGTTTCATGCAAACATTGAATAGCCCAACGTGTCGGGCAGTGCGCCGTGCGATGTTTGAGGGAACACGGCGAGACTTACCAACTTACCATCTCCTTCCCTGTCCAAGGCAAACATTGAGGCAACATGGTTAATTCAAGCACGGCAAGTATAAGCATTCATGAGGCATAGCATATGCAAACATGCGGGTCATTTTAACATGATCGTTCAGGTGTTCAGTTGTTCTTGATGCGATGTAATGACTCGCACGCGGATAGCCGCTAAGCGAGGATGACTTATCTATATGAACGTTTGTCGCTGGCATAGCCATAAAGGACTGTTTAGTCTTTGAACAAGGATGGAAAGCAACAAAGATTCGTTGTTGGTTGCAGACCATCCTGTCCGCACATGAGACTATCGTGGTGTTCCATCCGGATCGGAACGGTCCCAGTGCCCCGGTGACCGCCCGTGGAACCGTTAGACCTTGTTTTCAAGTTGTCCGCGACATGCAGGTCAGGGCCAGTTTCTAATCCATAACTTGATATGATAATCCATGATTCGTGATCTGAACGAGCGTTTGCTCCAAGAGCTGAAATACGTGGATTCGTTACATGACGTGATTCTCGTTCAGACATAAACTTGATGTGATTATCATTCAGTTGCACGTGACATGATTCTCGTTCAGCATTCATTTGCCCTGATGCGTGCCCCTGGTTCGGGGATTGCCTTGGCGACCCAATGGTCCCGGATACTTGCAGGTTCGTTCAGGCATGGAACGACTACGTAGTAGTCTCCCGGGGTTTGGATGAAAACATGACAACATTCAAGCAGATAAGCATGCGTTTCTAAGGAACATAAGCAGGCACGTTGCTCGAACCCGAAGGTAAGCTGAGAGATGAAATCGTTAGGGACTTAGCATGCGAGGGTCTGAACATAAGCAGTATTTCAATTTTTATGTTCTAGCAAGCAATACAAGTTAGGATTATTCCCTTAGCTAGGTGCATTGGATTCTTATTAGCATGCAGGGGGTGATTCACCTAGCAACTAGCATGAAACATTCCAGATTTTATGTGTGCTGGCTAAGCAAAGACAAGTTCACCGTAGCCACCCACCTTAGCGATGATTCGCCTCGGTAGAGCGATACGTCAAGCGAGCCTCTGAAAGCCTAAGCCGGATTCCTGTAGGGACAAGTCTGGATATCCTTTGCTTCTCGTTTGAGGCAAAGCGGGTCAGGACAGTTGCACTATTGCCGTTTGAGTCGGTAGTCCGCTAGAACGGAACGGGGTATTACATCCTACCCAACTCATAAAAAGTCTCGTCCTCGAGACTTACTGAGGACAAGCAGTAATCTAGGGTTGAGGCAATCCTAAACAAGTCGTTGTACTTGTTCATTTGGATATTCACTTGCACAAGCGTCGAAATCAGCATATCGCTTAGACTGGATCGTGCGCACTTTCGAAGTGCACTTCTAGCGTGAACACGTCAACCAGCTTAGTGATAGCGAAGTCTCAGCACTCGAGTTTTACCTTTTCCTAAGTCTTGGATGGTGCACTAGTTCAAGGCATCCCTCGAATAGATGCATTCAACCAAACTTAGAGTTAGTGAAAATCGGATAAGCTACTAGCGATACTCTCATGGGTTCACACAGGTTGGCACAAAGGCCACTCGCAGCATACAACCAGACAAGCAATCATATCATTCAAAACGCATTTTAAAAGTATCTAGACTTATTGTTGGAACATCCCATCGAGACATTGAGAGAGAGAGCGTGCACATAACCCACGAACGAGCTTTCGAAATAGAGATATCAAAATGAAGTCCAAAGGCGTAGAAGACAGGCTCTGATACCACTATGTCACGCCCCGATCTCCGCAGGCTAATCGGCCGTTCCCGCTAGGCGGGAATCACCCTCGCCAGCGCTCCCGCGGAACGATCGCTTGACCCATCCGGGCGTGATGCCGCACGAGCGTGAACCGCGCCCGTGCAAGGCCGTAATTTATTGGCTGGCGGTAAGAATTCTAAGCCACAGAGTCGCACAGATTGTCCGAGTGCAGCGGAATCATGAACGCATAAGCGATCGGTAACAGGTTCACTGAGTCGACAATATAGCGGAAGCATTGAAACACAAGTTAAAGTAAAGCAAGCTCTTTCATTGATATGAACATGTGTTACAGGCGGCGTATAGCCGAGATTACAAGTCGTTCAAGCCTCTCTTTCTGAAACAGTAAAAGCGTGCCAAGTGGCTACAATTGTGGAATGATTGTACAGGCGATGTTCAGGCGAGTTCGGGCTATGTTCACAATATTATGTCTTGTATATGTGCTTCTGTTCCGGACGCACCGTTGCAAGGCTTCAGAGGAAAACTCCTGGCCTTAGCACGCACGAAGGAGGCATCCACACCGGACGAGGTTCTCCCGCACCCTGCATACAAACTGGTGGATTATCAGTACATTGAATGCACTGGTGGGGAAGTTACTCGTCCGCTCGACAAATCCAAATACGTAATACAGGTTTCGTGCACAACTATTAAGTTATCTTTCTAGTTGCCTTAGGATCAGTTTCATGCAAACATTGAATAGCCTAACGTGTCGGGCAGTGCGCCGTGCGATGTTTGAGGGAACACGGCGAGACTTACCAACTTACCATCTCCTTCCCTGTCCAAGGCAAACATTAAGGCAACATGGTTAATTCAAGCACGGCAAGTATAAGCATTCAGGAGGCATAGCATATGCAAACATGCGGGTCTTTTTAACATGATCGTTCAGGTGTTCAGTTGTTCAGTTGTTCTTGATGCGATGCAATGACTCGCACTCGGATAGCCACTAAGCGAGGATGACTTATCTATATGAACGTTTGTCGCTGGCATAGCCATAAAGGACCGTTTAGTCTTTGAACAAGGATGGAAAGCAACAAAGATTCGTTGTTGGTTGCAGACCATCCTGTTCGCACGTGAGACTATCGTGATGTTCCATCCGGATCAGAACGGTCCCAGTGCCCCGGTGACCGCCCGTGGAACCGTTAGACCTTGTTTCCAAGTTGTCCGCGACATGCAGGTCAGGACCAGTTTCTAATCCATAACTTGATATGATAATCCATGATTCATGATCTGAACGAGCGTTTGCTCCAAGACCTGAAATACGTAGATTCGTTACATGACGTGATTCTCGTTCAGACATAAACTTGATGTGATTATCATTCAGTTGCACATGACGTGATTCTCGTTCAGCATTTATTTGCCCTGATGCTTGCCCCTGGTTCGGGGATTGCCTTGGCGACCCAATGGTCCCGGATACTTGTAGGTTCGTTCAGGCACGGAACGACTACGTAGTAGTCTCCCGGGGTTTGGATGAAAACATGGTAACATTCAAGCAGATAAGCATGCGTTTCTAAGGAACATAAGCAGGCACGTTGCTCGGACCCGAAGGTAAGCCGAGAGATGAAATCGTTAGGGACTTAGCATGCGAGGGTCTGAACATAAGCAGTATTTCAATTTCCATGTTCTAGCAAGCAATACAAGTTGGGATTATTCCCTTAGCTAGGTGCGTTGGATTCTTATTAGCATGCAGGGGATGATTTACCTAGCAACTAGCATGAAATATTCTAGATTTTATGTGTGCTGGCTAAGCAAAGACAAGTTCACCGTAGCCACCCACCTTAGCGATGATTCGCCTCGGTAGAGCGATACGTCAAGCGAGCCTCTGAAAGCCTAAGCCGGATTCCTGTAGGGACAAGTCTGGATATCCTTTGCTTCTTGTTTGAGGCAAAGCGGGTCGGGACAGTTGCACTATTGCCGTTTGAGTCGGTAGTCCGCTAGAACGGAACGGGGTGTTACACATCCCTTGTCATCCTCAATCGAAAACTCTAGCAATCAGAAATCAGAAATCATCTCTCTCAAGGAATAAATCAATCCAGAAAACTTTTGCCGGCATCATTGAGAATATTTACGAATTTATTGTATGGAAAGCTCATTGCGGCGAAGATAACAAATGGCAAGGAAACATATTGAGTTAAAGCGAAGCAACAAAATGGCCAAAGGATCGAGTTGCTCTGATACTATTTATGTCACGTCCCGATCCTGCAGGGGCCGTTCGTTCTCGCTTGGGGCCTTGCAGAACCAACCATCCTCGCTTGGGCGTGATGTCGGGCAAGCGTTCTTTATAAAATTTTGGGTATTCTTTTTCATCTTTAATCGTTCGATAATTTCCACAAGTGAAAGCGGTATTCTATTCTAAATGGAAAATGCGAGTGATGAAGCTCTCGATAGCTTTCCATAGGGCTTCGCCCTTTTCATCTTTTTGATATTCTTTCCGATCTCAAGAAAACTAAGTCGCGCTTGCACAAGACCGGGGCTTGAATAAGGACAAAATAAGCTAAGTAAGAAGTAGTGGCACAATATAGCAGAAAAATAAGGAACACAATGGCATAAGAAAATAAACTCTTTATTGATATTCAAGAAGTGTTACAAGCGGCGCTTGGCCGAGATTATAATTCGCTCAAGAACTCTATCTCTCCTTTACAATAACATCGTTCCATACATTATATCCCTTTATACAAAAGCATCTTAAAATATCTCGATACGTCTCAAGGCATCGACCCCAGATTTTTGGGTCATGAGGATGAGGATATGCTATTGCTTCTTCGAACAATCCAGCACCTGCGATCAGAACTAGTGGGGGGTCAGCACTTCGGGAAAAGTATTTGTGATTATAAATGCAACGAACATAAGCAACAATCTTTAAAACCAACTCTAAGTAAGCATGTGATAAAATAATGCATTACTAGTGATCGTGCTACTTTTACCTAGGTTTATTTCATGCAGTACATAATCAGAGTCAGTTTACTTCTTTCAAAAATATCTCTTTGAAAATAGTTTGTATATTCAATACATTCAAGAATGCTATAGGGACAGTGTTCTATCGTGCAGTGCACAACATGTATCGTGAGCCATATTCATTAACTCGGAGGAACATAAGCTATCACTAGTGGACTATTCATCTTAATTCAAGGCAGTAGTGCATCTAGTGGACAATTCATTCTATACTAAGGGACAACAACGTAATCAAGTGAAACATGCAAGTCTATAGGCAGTACACAATTCAAGCTTAATAAAAAATTAATACATCAATTATTTAGTTATTCTTACCTTTCGTCGAATATTTATCCCTACAACAGACATACAAGTTAGTAACAATTTACATAGATATATGGGTACTCTGGCCTGTTCGTCTCTTCATTAAACGGTTAGGTATACAAGAAGGCTAACCTAACATACGACCTAACAATATGATGGCCCATGGAAACATCCATGATTAGCAGTTGGGACGTTCAAGCCCATCTCACTAATATACTGACACCCTTCTTTATCCATGAGGTCTTCAAGCCTCAGGGTGTCCTATCCTCTCCTAGGCTGAACGGTCCCCAGTGTCCCAGGAACTGATCGAGAGGGTACGTCCTTGTGTACAAGTTTTTCCATACCGATGCATGAATGTACTTCTATCAGATAACATACTATGCAAGCGGGCAATAATCAAGCAAACTCTTCTATATAACAGTCTATATTGATGTACGGGGCACGTAACCATCAATCATTTCTTCTTACTTAGCGCAGTACTCGATATATGGGGCACGTAACCATCGATGTACGGGACATGTAACCATCGATATACCAGAGTCGTAATCATCGAGTACTGGCCCGTATCATCACTTATCTTATGCAACAGTTCTATAAATCAGGCATACAGATATCTCTATTTAACAGGCATGACATAGTCTTTATTTATCTATATAAGCATGTAGTTCTACTATAGTCTAACATACGATACAAAGACAAGTTCAAGCAATCTTTTACTCTTCCTTTTTAGTATGGCAGGGGTTCATTCTAACTTTAGCAAACAAGAATGGACAAGTTTATGACATCTTATTACTCTTCTTATTAGCATGCAATGGTTCGTTTGATAGTTGTTTTCGTATAACTTAGCATACAATATTCTATTCTTCTACTTAACATGGCAAGGTTCTTTTCAATGAGAAGCATTACAAGTTCTCTAGTTAAGCAATACAGGTTCTCGTTTTATCATTCTTATGCGAACATTATCTACTTAGCAACAAGCATTATAAAACTCAGATTCATTATTAAGGCGTGCAAGAATTAGAGAATGAAGTTCTGCCCACTCACCAAGATCAATCGTCTTGCGTTTCGATCGAAAAATACTTCGAGAAGGCTTCCGCTCGAGCCAGCAAAGCGATATCTCTTGTACATAGTGCCAATGCAGAGTGGGGCACTACAACCCCCGCCCCTACCTCACTAGCACCCCCCCCCCTCTCCCTCTCTCTCCGCCCGCGGCGTCAACATGGGTGGTTCAACCACCAGGGGGGTGAAGCCGGTGGGGGAGAAGGGGGGAGAGAGGAGGGAACATGGATAATTTTATCATTAGGGTATCATGTTGACGCATATCAAAGTTAAGGGTAACAAGTTGAACATTTGTAATAGTTGAGGGTATCAAGTTATAATTTAGTCTTTTTGTAATTTTTTTTTTAGCAAACAATTTAGCGGTTGACTAACGGAGGGTATCAAATTGAAAATATTAGTTGATGGAGGATTTTAAGTTAGTGTATATCAAAGTTGAGGGTATCAAGTTACAATTTAGCCAAATTATATTACCAAAGTAAAAAAGCTGGATCTCATATATATATATATATATATATATATATATATATATATATATATATATATATATATGCGTAAAAAATATATTTTAAAAATATTAAATATGAATTTATTAAAAAAATTGTTCCTAGAAATTGAACTCAAGCATCGAAGAAAAATACCTCCCATTTTAACTATTTTAGTTAGAATTATTTAGTTTTAATATATTATATTAGGTAGTTAAATATTTAGTTATTTTTTAAATAATTAATAAAATATTTAAATAGTTGTTTAATTATTTTTTATTTATATTTATATTTATATTTATATTTATATTTTATTTAAATAGAAGATATATATAAGAATTTTGAGGGCTCATTTTAGATTCGTTTTCAGATCGCATTATATGATTAGAGATATTTCTTCTATTATTGACTACTCGTTACCAAGTCGTAGAAAATCAGCAGAACATTCAACGTTTCGCTTTTCAGTCACATTCAATTTTCATTTACAATTTCCTTCTGCCAAATAATTGTTGTGCATTTGACCACAGGCTTCAAAACTTGCAAGCGAAAGGATGTGGATCATTAATGCTCCTTGCAAACTAATGACTATTGGTTTCGGGGTGCTAATTGTCATTTGTTAATTTCTACATATCAACCCTTCTCATTATCATATACATACATAACGACAAAGTAAAGGAAAGGGTTGATGAGTACGTTTGTCTATATTATTACATTTCAGTCGAGGTCACACGCGTCACTCTTATCTTCTTGATGGGGGATGTGTCATCTCGATGAGGACCCAATGAGCTGTATATACTTAATTTCTTGTGTCCCCTCAAGATGCTTGGCTTCATGTGAGGTGTGGGACCCGCATAAGTAACACTTTAGGAAGCAACTCTACAGGCACCAAAGATTGGGACCTAACAAAGTAACACCAGCATTATGTAGTACATCATACCAAATCTATAGTTAAAAAAAAAACGGAAAATTTCAGTCAAAACACAAAAGTTTAACATATTTATAAAAAAAACATAAATTTTTTCAAATTTACAGCAAAAGCATTAAAACGCCCTTTGTAAGGACGTTTTTCACTTTTCCGTTGACGGAGTTAACGGCCAGTCACTGACTTAAAAAAAAAAAAAAAAAAAAAAAGGTAAAACGTCCTTTGTAAGGACGTTTTGTAATTTTTTTATATTTTTTTTATTAATATTTTATCTCTCCCGTTCATCTTTCTGTAGGAAAAGAAAAAAAAATAATATTTAAAGAAAAAAATAAAAATAAATTAATAATAAAAAAATTAAAAAAATTAAAAAAATTAAAAAAATTAAAAAAAAATGTAAAACGCTCTTTGGAAGGATGTTTTACATTTTTTTAATATTTTTTTTCGGGAAAAAAAATAAAAAATTAATAAAAAATTAATAAAAAATTAAAAAAAAAGAGAGCGCTTCTCCTCTCTCTCTCACAGTCTCTCCTCTCTCCTCTCTCTCTCCTCTCTCCTGTCCGCCCGCTCCCCTCTCTCTCCTCCTCTCTCCTCTCTCTCTCTCTCTCCTAGTCAAATTTACAAAAAAAAGAGAAAACCGACCACCCTCTTCCCTCTTCCCTCTCTCCTCTCTCTCACTCACACTCACACTCTCCTCTCCCCCCTCTCTCTCTCTCTCTCTCTCTCTCTCCTCTCCTCTCCTCTCACTTCTAATTAACACTACATAATACAGTAAAGTTCAAGCATACAGAGAAGATAATCAAGATTTCATGCTGAAGAAATCAATCACAGAGAAGTGCTAGGAAAAAAAAGAAAAAAAAAAGAGAAGCGCCGAGGCAGTCGGAGAAGCGCTCCCGGTAGTACCGGCTCTTGGGGAAGTTGGGAGAGGAGAGAGGAGAGAGTGTGAGAGAGAGAGAGAGGAGAGAGGAGAGAGTGTGAGAGAGAGGGGAGAAAGTTTTTTAATTTTTTTTAATTTTTTTTAATTTTTTTAAATTTTTTTACTTTGACTAGGAGAGAGGAGAGGAAAAGATAGGAGAGAGAGAGAGGAGAGAGAGAGGAGAGAGGAGAGAGGAGGAGAGAGAGGGGAGCGGGCGGACAGGAGAGAGGAGAGAGAGGAGAGAAGAGAGAGAGGAGAGAAAGATATTAAAATTAATTTTTTTTTAATTTTTTTAATTTTTTATTAATTTTTTAATTTTTTTTAAATTTTTTATTTTTTTTCCGGGAAAAAAAAAATTAAAAAAATGTAAAACGCCCTTCACAAGGGCGTTTTACATTTTTTAAAATTTTTTAAAATTTTTTAAAATTTTTTTTATTTTTTATTAATTTTTTAATTTTTTATTATTTTTTTTTTCCTGAAAAAAAAATATTAGAAAAATGTAAAACGTCCTTCCAAAGGGCGTTTTACATTTTTTTTAATTTTTTTTAATTTTTTTAAAATTTTTTATTAATTTATTAATTTTTTATTAATTTTTTATTAATTTTTATTTTTTTTCCTTTAAATATTATTTTTTTTTCTTTTCCTACAGAGAGATGAACGGGAGAGATAAAATATTAATAAAAAAATTATAAAAAATTATAAAACGTCCTTACAAATGGCGTTTTACCTTTTTATTTTATTTTTTTTTAAAGTCAGTGACCGGCCGTTAACTCCGTCAACGGAAAAGTGTAAAACGCCCTTACAAAGGGCGTTTTAATGCTTTTGCTGTAAATTTGAAAACTTTTATGCTTTTTTTATAAATATATTAAACTTTTGTGCTCTGACTGAAATTTTCCGAAAAAAAAAAGTTTTTTGATAAGCCATAATTATCACAGTTTTATTTGATTTATGAAAAGTTCACCAATAACACTTTTGAGATAATTCACGGTTTATAGATCGAATTAAAGCAATTTTGATTGGAAAAAAAAATCAAATATAAGAATTTCTTTTTTTTGTTTGTTGTTGTAAAACTTGTTGGCCACAGAACGAAAATGAAAACGATGTCAATCCACCTGAAGATAACGAACCATCGTCTAACACAAGTACCAAGATATATCACATCAAGATAGACCAAACACAATATTTTCGGTGAATATATTATTTGAACACTATACCAAACCTAGTTTTTTTATTTTTTTTATTTTCTGACAAGCCATTATTATCATACAGTTTTATTTGATTTTGAAAAAAACAACATAATATGGTTTGATCAATTACAGTTTTGAGATAATTCACGGTTTATATATCGAAATAAAGCAATTGATTGAACAAAAAGGCCGAAGATAGGAAGAACATTTTTGTTTATTTTGTTGTTGTTGTAAGACTTATTGGCTACAGAACAAACGTGAAAGCAATACCAACCCACATGAAGATAACGAACCACCGTCTAACGCAAACATCAAGGTAGATTATATCAAGATAGATCAAATACAATATTTTCGACTGACAATATATCGAAGGTGTACTCTCGCTACTCCTATTTTTTTTTTTATTCACCTCGAATCGAGATTGGACCCTAGGATATCTGAATTTGAATCCAAAACTTTTCGAATAATCCTTAACCCCTCCAATCGCTCGGTCACCGATCAATCAAATTGTAAAAATAAGCTAACAACAAATAAAGGACATGAAATAGAATTGCTTTTAATTACACTACATGTTTCAATCCTCCTCCAACTAGAATCTTCCTATTAAAACAAACTGAAGGCAAATCCAAGATGAGACTTGGTAAATGAAAACTACGGTTCCACTATTCTCTTACATATCTGACACTATTTTTTCTTCTTCTTTTTGTTCGGTTATTATTATTATTATTTTTTGCTTAAGAAAGCTTCGTACTAAGGTTGTTGTGACTTTATATACATTGTCAACAACTCACTGCGCCATCAAAATTTATACGGCATTAGACTGCCATATTCGGACAACTCCCATATTTAGGACAACATCTAGGCTTATAAGTATCCACCTCCTCTCCGCCAATAGAACTTCCGCGGTCTAATCCAACTCCTTTATGTCAGTTGAATGCGCAACCTCTGACAATCCTAATTCATATTAATTCTGAATTTTTGAGCTCCCACTGGGAAGATATCGAGTAGCTCAGGAGTCGGAAGAGAAACTCCGAATACGAGCTCTACGTTGTCACTAGAACTGGAGACATCCATTCCAAAAGTTGATATCGGCTCCACATTTATAGCTTTCGACTTGTATCTTTTAATATCTTTTTTTTAGTCAAGGAACAAGAGCAACCAAAATTAGATTCGACTAGGACAACCTATCCTCTCGTGCCGGCCCTGAATGAAAGTGTTGGTGTTTTCCACTTAGCTTTGGTAGTTTTAGTCCCACAATAAAAAACCACCAATATTTATATCTCAATATATAGCTATGCTTAGTATTGGTATATGCACATGGGGTGATGGTCCATGTGGGTTGACTTTCCTAGAGGGATTAAGTGTGGACTCCATTAAGACAATCATTGTTTTGTCACCACATTTGAGAAATTTTTCTTAGGAGCTATGATTCGGACTCGGACTCGGACTCGGACTCGGGCTCGGGCTCGGACTCAAGGGCGCAAAGTGGCGCTTTGTTGGCACACTTTGCACTTTGATACCCAGATTTTGGGGGGTCTGATCTATCAGGGCTTGTGCGGCCTGGAGTTTTCTAAGGCCGCATATGTGTTGTTTTCTTCTATTTATAGAAGACCTCCTCTTTCATTTGAGGAGAGAGAAAACAGATAAAAAAACCGAGAACACCAGATCATATGTGGCCCATAGTGTCTCCCCCTCATATAGTATTTTTCGAGTATTTTTTGAAGATGACTCAACCTCCACATGAATATTACTCGAATATGGGTTTTTTTGGCATATGAGTAGTTTTTTGAAAGACCTTTTCAGCCAGAGTTGTTGGCACTTCTGTAGAAGAAGACATAGTCTAGGAAGGAGTTGTCTTTTAAGAGACAATATTTGAACCAAAACTCGAAGAAAAGTCAGCTAGAAGAGTCAGGAGGTCGAAGGACCAAAGATGATCTTATCACCTATCATGTGGAGGTTGTGCCACGTACCAATGATGAGGCAATGAAGACCAGGAAATCGGTCTGCTGGGAGGAGGCAGTCCATGAAGTAAATGACCCCATAACAACACTTGGATGTTGATCAATCTTCTTGAAGGAGCTAAGTTGCTAAACCTATCAAATGCTTATATATCTTCAGTAGAAGAAAATGGAAGCAGACATAACAGTTGAGTTCAAGACTAGGCTTGGTGCCTAGGGATTTTTCAGATACATGAGAAGAATTGAGTTCTTTTGCACATCATTAAAGGTGTCATATATCAGGATGATGATTGCCATAGATACTATTCATAAGCTAATTATTTATCAGATAAATGAAAGACAATAAGTCTTGGAGGAAGATAGACAAAAGAGATTCATGAACAATAGTCAGAATTATTGTCATTCAGGTTTGAAGACAGGCCGCGGGTTGGTGATATCTCAATACGGCCTGAAGCAAATTCTAGGATATGACAGCAGAAGTTTGACAAATCATCTAGTCGAAGTTGTCGCAGGATCAGCGAGACAACCAAGAGTGTGTACTCGAAGTTAGTTGATAATAAATGAGTCAATCTTTTGTATCTATGCGGATGACTTATTAATCCCAGCTGCGGATATAGAAATATCACTAGAACAAATATGTCCTTCTGTCCAAATTCAGGACATGAGATTGCGGATGTTATCCTAAGGATATAAGTTAATTCAGATGCCAGGTGGGCTTGCTCAATCTCAAGATCTTTGCATGAGTAGATTGGTCACACGCTTTGGGTATCATAATCGATACTCCTCAGGTGTAACATAGAGATGAAGAAGCCTAATCCAGAAAAAAGTACCATATAGTTGGTGTACTCGAGCATCATCAGGTGCGTGATTCAAGATGCGAGTGCCATCAGGTCTAATATAGCTCTTGCTGTAGGAATGTTGAGTCAGTTCACGAGCAGTATGTGTGTTATTGAATACTAAAAGCTGTGAAAAGAGTCGTCAATATTCTCAAATGGACTCAGTAGTATATCCTGCACTACAATAGTTATCCAGATATGATGAAAGGTTTCAGTTATGTCAGTTGGTTCTCAGGAAAGAAGAGTGAAAGATCCACAGGAGGACGCAAATTCTCTAGGAGTGGTGCTGCTATGTCGTGGAAGTCGAAGAAGCAGTCTTTATTCTCAGAGTTCTATGCACTATCAGCTACATCATATAAAGTAGAATGGATCTAGAAGCTCTCAGATGATCTTCCTATGGTTAGTACACAGATTCGGGTGATACCGACATACTATGAAAACTATGTAGCAGCAGCAATAGCATCTACCCATCTCTTCAAAGATCTGAAAAGAACTGTGTAGATAAAACATAGGACACTGAATGAGCACAGCCAACGTGGATCATTACAGTGATTAAATGATCGAACCCAGGTGATTTTAGCAGATCCGTTCATGCTAGGCCTCAAGGGCCAGTACATGACACATAATGAGCACAGTCAGCGTGGATCATTACAGTGATTAAATATTCGGAGCCGGGTGATTCTGGAAGATCCGTTCATGATAGGCCTCAAAGGCCAGTATGGAACATTGAATGAGCGTAGCTAGCATGGATCATTATAGTGGCTAATGTTCAGAGCCAGGTGAATCTGGCAGATCTGTTCATATTAGGTCTCAAGCGCCAGCTGATCGTAAGAACTATAATGGAGCGTAGTGCTCCATGCTACTGTGGGGTGACACCACCATGAGGTACCTTGACAGGGTAAAGCCTCGGCTTTGGGCCATGTCACAACGACAGTAGCACCGCATTTAGTCAGTGTAAAGCACTATGAATGAGCATAGTTCTCCTTGTTACTGTGGGATGACACCACTAGGAGGTACCTTGACAGGGTAAAGCCTCGGCAACAGGCCATGTCACAGTAGAAGTAACACCGCACATAGTCAAGGACACAACAGATATGAGCTTGGAGGACCTCTGATATTACGTCTCTGCAATCCTACCATTTAGTTTTATGCTATTGGTTCAAAGAAAAATCTACCAGGCATCTAGCTATTGGTTCAAGGGAGGACCATTGACCAAAAGTATATCAGGTACAATGGGTAGTCCTCAGAAATATTGTGGGATACGTACCCGGAACTACTATGATCTACTATTTGTTCTTGATCAGAATATTTTCTATAGGAGGATGGCTTTGACGCCTTAATGAGTTCTCGGGCAAAGTGAATGTCCGAGCCCGAGTCCAATATACATAATGCTGAAAAGAGATAGAGAATTATAGTACAACACTACAAAGAGGCCTGTAAACTCATGCTACAGTGGATGACACCACATGAGGGAGTGAACCTCGGCTTCGAGCCATTTCACATCGGCCTAGTACTGCACGGAAGCGTAAGGCTTCATGCTGAGATATAGTACAACACTACTAATAGGCATGTGACCTCATGCTACAGTGGGTGACACCACATGAGGGAGTGAACCTCGGCTTTAAGCCATGTCACAACGGCGTAGCACCGCAGAGGAGCGCAAGGTCCATGTTGTGTGTAGTAACAATATTGCTAAGAGGCTTGTGTCCTCATGCTACAGTGGTATAACACCACAAGAGGAGGATCCTCGACCTTGGACGGCCATGTCATTGTGGCATAGCACCGTACAGAAGCACAAGGCTTCATGCCGGATAATAAACTCTCTAGAATGAAAGAACTCACCTAAGTGTATGGATAGAGATGTAGGCCGTCTCTTGAGGAAAAGCTTGTAGACATCCAATATACAAAAACTGAGACCAGGTCAGCACATGGCCTTTAACATGCGATCGGATGGCACAACTGAGATTATTGTGTGAGTGAGAAGAATAGCAGCTATGGTATAGAATTCAAGGCTAGTACATTCTTGTATCCTACTGTTGTTTGACCCATGCGGAAAGATTTAAGTCATCGACGACATCTATCCCAACTTATGATGGCAGTCACTGTGAGAAACGCTCGACCATATATTATGATATATGTGGGGGATTGTTGGAGTTTTTCACTTAGCTTTGGGAGTTTTAGTCCTATATTGGAAAACCACCATTGTGTATATCTCAATATATAGCTATGCTTAGTATCGTTATATGCACATGTATAAATCTTCTGATCCAAATCTAGGATTATAATTTATTTAGGATTATTTTGGATTAGTTAATGGAGTTATTGTTCGCCTCATTTTATTTAATTCACTTGGTGCACATTGCCGTTGCTTCGATATTTGGAGCGCTACTCTAACTTTTGTCTTCAAACAAATTTTACACCATTGATCTAGACGCGTCAGTCTTCCATTCCGACCTTTGGGTCACTCATAAATACTCTCTCTTGTATTTTATTTTAATTGCACAATATTCGTCATAATTATCTAATTTTAAACCTACACTTTGTACCTATGTCCGTTCCAATCGAAATTGGAGACACAACCTCGATCCATTTCTTGTAACCCAATATATGACGATAATCTATTCTAAGTCTACTACGTCCATAATACTTGTGTCACCCCCAATTGAGACCACATGTACTTCCAACTTATTAAAGAATACCTAGGACACAATTTTTATTTAATTTGGGACAATCGACTCAACCTAGCCCAAAACTAGTCCAAACTCCCAAACCAAACCCACAATCACACACTTATGGCTCATATAAAACACCTCACACCAATCCCCCTCTCTACAATACACCAAACACCATTTTGGCACACCAAATCCTATTTTTAACCTCATTCAAATTCAAATCCAGCATTTGCTATTTTTGGATGAAGACAAACCCATCTTTCCCTCTTCCACATATGTTTGCATACCCATTTTGGTGCAATTTCTGTGCAGCACAGCCATCACCCTTCCCAAGGCAATCATAACTCTCCTTCATCCTCAACCACATGATCTTACCTACCCCCAATCACAATCCTTCATTCAAACACTCTCCCCTGCACACAACCCCCCTCGGCCGGCCCTAATCATTTGCACACCCTCTTTATCATCTTTCTCACCACCCTCCTCCTTCCTTCCCCACTGCTGGACCTGACCAGTAACTTTCTCCTCCATTGCACCTACACCCGACACCGTCTCCCTAACCAACCTGACCACCTCCACCCAACCGAGCTCCCCACTCCACCACGACCACCACCAGCTTAACGAGCACCTTCACCATTACCTCCACGACCACCACCCTCTCCATCCGAGCTTTTCTAAGTTCTCCTTGCACAACCAGCTTCACTACCATCACTCTCACCATCACCCTCCACGACCACCACCAGCTTCAAGAGCTCCTCTTTCATTTGAGGGGTTGAGAGATTCCAACTGAATCAGAAAATCAGAGAGCACCAGAGTCTTATGCGGCAACAGTGAGCACCCTTCCACAAAGTATTTTTCAATTGATCCGAAGGTGGCTAAGAGTGTTCCAGAAGTTCTCGTGTGAACTTGCTGGATCCTGGGGGTAGTTCGTCATATAGCGTGAATCTTACCTTGAGCACCGGTGGTTTTGATCACCCCAGCAGGAGTTCTATTATTTATATTTCTTTTATTGTTCCAGTTCATTATCGTTGTAGCGTCTGCGAACGTAAAGAGAAGAACGGTTTTATGTTCCTTACAGTGTTTTTTTTTTCTTTCTCCTTTGTCTGGTTGTAACCTGTTCTAGGTGTTGTGCTGCTGTTGAGTTGTTTTTACTGTAGAGGCCCTCTCGAGTGACTCACAGTACACCAACTTTTGTATAGACGAACTCTTGTGTGAGTCTCTACTTTGTTGATCTCCTCTACTTTGGTTTGGCTTCGGGACTAATATGTCTCGTTTGTAGCTCTGTTATGACCCGTGTTCTACCATCTTTGATCCGTCTCGGAACTAACATAAAGTACTATATAATATTTTCTTGAAAGGATGATCAACTCCGGATACGATAACTTAGGTGAGATCTGTCTTTAAACTTAGTTTATAGCGAGAAAGAGTATCGGTTTACATTACTAACTCAAGTCTTCGAAAAAATAGGTTAAGATAACGACTTAATTTTTTTCCCCGTGTCTCCTTCCACTTTCTTCACAAAGAATAATTTTTAAGTTAATATTGTTAGTCTGCTTTGAATAATCATACATGTTGACATTTAACTATTGAAGATGAGTCACTTGGATTAGGACATGCCACTTAGCATTATCACCTGGGTACATATAATATATATTATTGCTCGAGATTGTTTTGGGGCATTAGTGCAGTCTGGTTGTCAACATCGTAGAAAAATAGCCAATTGGCTAAATTCAATAGAAATTATGATGGGTTCCATATTAAATGTACCACTAGTCAATATAGGTTGCTTATTTGATCCAGGGAAACTAGGAAGGGATTTTATTTGAAGAACATAACTTCGTTAAGTTATTCATAAGAGTTTATATATTTGAGAATGTTCTATATTTTTACTGTCCTTCACCAGTAGTGGTGAGTATCATTCGGTTTTGGACTGAAAATCAAATCTAAACCAAATCGAATAGATTTGGATCGGTTTGAAAAAAATTCGAACCGATTTCGATTTTAAAAACATTAAAAAAAATTATTCGTTTTTGGTTTTGGATTTTGGTTTCGTTCCAAAATGGAAAATCGGACAAGACTTATGCAATTATGTAAATATATTTAATTTTATGCATATTATGTGATTAAAAATATGTATATTTTTAAAATAATAATTTTGTGTATATGTGTTGAAGTCAAACTTTGATAATTTAACAACTAGTCCAACGTTGAATACAATTTTGAAATACAACAAATATGTGTATAAAAATTATAATTTTTAATATGATTTATGATTCCAATGTTGGAATATACTCATTAAACAATAAAAATATTTTAACTGACAAACTGAACTGATTATGATTGATTCGGTTTTGATTTTAGTTAATTTCGCTTCAGTTTTTTTTTGAATTTTTTTTTAGATTTTGGTTCATTCATTTTTGACTACCCTTACTCACCAGTCCAGATAAAGAAGAAGGGTAGATAGTGTAGTCGACTTACAAGAGAAATATTGTCGGATCTGTGTATTAAATGGGTCTTTACAAAATTGTTGTTGTTGTAGTGTATTAACTTGTGTCATAGATATATATCACTCTATAACAGTAGTGTTTATTACACAACAAAACAGTTATTCGACAGCCAAGTATATGTTATGATATGCACTAAAAGTCTATAGTTTGTAGTATCGGTCATTACTGATCAGATACGGTAGATTTCGATACAATTTGACACCGATATTCGATACTGACAGATATTAATATTGGAGGTCTTTTTTCAGCCAATTCAGCAAAATAAATTGAGCGAAAAAAGACCAGTAGGCACAGTAATGTAGTAAATAATATAAATTAGATAACTTATCAATCGCAAGTAAACCAATCGAAAAAGAGGACTACTATTTCATAAATTTTAAAACTATTAAGAAACAATAAAAAAATATCTAAAATTGTGCATAGATGTATAAATTTAAAATGTTAATAATTTATTGATAATTATTTATTTTTCGATATCAAAAATTTTGATACTTCAATTGAAAACCGTCGATTCTCACACTCATAGAAAGAATTCAATATTACAGATATTGCGGATCTTTATTGACACTTCCTTCCCATCCAACTTTTAGCTTGCACAAGAGCCGCATTTAAGCAACTAGAAATATACTACTTCAAAATCTACAGAAAAGAATTCTCCTGACACTGCTGAAACTTGCATGTTGCTAACCTACTGTAAATGTTACAAATTTTGTATGGTTACTATACTCAAAATACTCTTTCTAGCCAAATCTTTTCCATCAGATGCATGTTACTGAAGACATGCTCTCCAAAAACTTTCTTTGCGGCCAAAGGTTAACCTGTTCCTAGTTAGTTGCCCATGAGCTCAGCAACATTGTCGTCCTCATTGACTCGTCCGCGGATGTCGCTTCTCCGTCTTTCCGCTCGGAACCGCTCTCGCAGCCGCTGAGGGCTGTGGGTGGGAGTCTCAGTCTGGCCGTAGCCGACAACTTACATTGCAGAGCGGAAGTGTTGGGCTTGGCCACTTGATCTTTGAGATCAAGGGCAGCACCTACTGTAACACCTACCAATGCCTTGTTAGCAATAATCCTCATTGCTTGCTTGCTTGCTTGCTTTCTTTCTGGGCAACAGAGAATTTGGACACAGTCCTTATATAGGACTGCTTGTGGCGCTAGTGGTTTTCTAGTGATGGGAAAACCAGTAGCAAGAGGAACACTGGTTACTATAAAAACAGGGAACTAGTTTTTTTCTCTCCATGACTTATCCAATTTGTAGCGTTCTGTTCACGTTAGAGGAATCAGTTACTCTCGTCACATTAGAGGAACCAGTTGCAATCAGTATATATATATATGAATTTTTTTTTTCCCCACCGGATTAGGAACTAAAATTTCAAGAAAAGATTCGAATCGTGTCCCTTTCCACGAAAGTCCCCCATCGTAACCAACAAACCACAACCCCACGGACAGTATCTTTATATATTGTCTTAAAAGTCCAAAAACTTTACCTTAGTTATTTCTAAAGTCCATAACCTTTACCAAAGGTTACATATAGTTATCACGTATTCATAGTTTGATACCATACACATAGAATTAGTTATTAGCAGGACATTCATTCGTCATCTGCAACTGCGTAGATTTATGAAATATACATTCTTCTATTATTGGCTTATCTTCAACCATGAACACATTAGTTATATTAATTTTTTTGTTTAAAATTATTGTATAGTTTTTCTGTGAGTGAATAACTATTATAGTTTTTTTTTGTCCATGGGATCGTGGCCCATTTGTTACGATGAGGGCACTCACGTCCCGTGAGAATGGACACGGTTCGAATTCTTTCAATTAAATTTTTAACAACCCTCCTGCCGGTGGAGCACCCCCCTTGTTGGGCCTGTTATTACTTTCTACTAGGAATCAATTTCCAAGGTACTATTTGTTTGGGACTTATTTTTGTTAATCAAGGTTCCTCTTTTATGTCTTTGATGCTACCTGATTATAAAATCAAGATATCTATGTAGATTATGTAAGATTAAGATAGATCATGTCGCTAACGAAGAGAGACAGGATTATTATTATACTCTCCATAGTTGGTAATGTAGATGCAATGTATCTTATCATACACAACCAGTATCTTTTGCTTCCTTTTGTTTTCAGGATACCAAATCCGACCTTTTGCAAAATATAGGTAGAACAAGTTCGACTAGCAGATATTTATATATGTTCCCAGTGACCCACATCAGAAATCATAAAAGTATAACATCACAATATCTGGAAGAAAAAAATGCACGTACATAACATTAGTTAATGTTGTGATTGTGATGTCCCATTGTCTATACTCAGGTGTTAGGTGGCATATCATCTAATTATAATCTGCACTAAGAAAATCGGTGTCTTGCTTGTGTAATTAGATATGTCAAGTTCAACCGATCTTAACAGAAGCTTAAACTTTATATAAGCACTAGGCCTTACAACACTTTCTCTGGGAGTACTTGGTCAAGTAACCTATGGATATTAAGTACTTATAAACTGTACCAATGTTTGAGAACTTCAAGAGAAGTAAACTTTTAAGAAAATTGTCTCCTGATGGCCTTATACATTAGTTGGAACAGAACCTAACAAAACTTTTGTTATATATAAAAGAAAAGAAAAGTAAATACAGTATAATAGGCCAAATATCCAAAATGCTGGCAATCTACGTAATATTACATGGTTCCAATTACGGTAGATGCCAAGCTGTTTAAAAATTGGCTTCATTTAATCTCAGAATGACACAATCACAAATAGACTGAACAATATCAGACTAAAATTATTTGTGTTGATCATCAGGCAATGGCAGAGATTGAGATTGTTTAGAAAACACTAGGACTACAAACCGTAGGATCTATATAACCAGAATCACATACAATGCATGCAGCATTTCTCATATCAATGTATCATTGGGTAATTATGGCAATATACAGGAGAACAGAATGATCAGAGAAGCTAGCCTTCTCAGTAAAGGAACCCTTTCCAAATGTTAAGAACTAATGTATCCCAAAAGGTTTCTTCAATATCTTATGGCCATTATAGTAACTTATGCCTATAACCAAAATTTTCTTTCTTCTCCTCGGCATAGATCAAATCAATGATCGCATTGGTATACTAAGCTTTATTCTTATACCACAAGTTATCATGAAGCAATATTACCTTGCCCGATTAACTCCTAACAGAAACTGATAGGAGTATGACAAGAGAATAACTTATACTTAACAGTGGGAAGAATAGGATTAGGTTTGTTATCTAGATCCTCTGCTAGAATTAACTAGTAACTGGATATAGTTAACATACAGTGGTTGCCTTATGAAAGCAATGGCAGTTTGCATAATGCAACTGAGTAGGCTAAATCTAAAATATACACTTATGATAATGAGTACAGGTCATTTATTTTTCATGATGGATGCAGCCATGACTTGCACCAAGGGAAGACATCAATGGAAGATAGTTTCACATTTGCATAACGGAACATCGAGATTAAACTGGAAGATCGACCTCGTCTTTTAAAACACTAATTTATATAAAAGGAGGAATGCTTATATTAGTGTTGTGAACACGTGCGCTCTGAAATCACGTATTGTGAACACGTACGTTCTGATACCACGTGTTAGGCGCGTCGCGGAAGCGTTTTGCCAACCCACCTGAGATGATCAACCAATCTACGAATACCAAGCACAGATGAATACAAGTATATGGCGGTGACTACGTCACCTGGACAAATCCCAATCTTTATAACTCAGATGAAATTACAAGATTGTAAAAACTAATGTTGAAACCCTTTGTCCTATTAGGTTCAACCCCCTCACCACACTCAAGAAAGGCAGAAGATTACAATTGAAATCACTCACCAAACAGTAGCAATCTTCCTAACCGAAGTTGACGACTCCTCGCTTAGAACTCCTTCTTCCTTCTGTCTTGGATGGCGAAATCCTAAGAGCAAAGTACGGACTTTCTTTTAGATTTTCTGTGGACGAGCACCCCGAATCTCCAACTTGTGCTTATTCTCTGTGCCTCCACCCTCCTCCCTATTTATAGGATGAGAAACCTATTTTAGGTCATAATATGATTTCCTAAAATAGGAAACACTAAAATAATAATCCTATTACACCTTAAAATAGCCCAACACCAATTAAGGACATCCAAATATGACAGATTAAGTATTTGATACAAATTTAAAATCTAATCAAATATTACATTTAATATAGATTTTCAAATTATATCAAATAAAATCTTTGACCATATTTGGGCTCCAAAATTTACCAAATCCTGACTGGACCCCAACAATCTCCCCCTCCAGTCTGATGAGAGGGTGTTGACCCCATGACTCCTCAACTGGACTCCATGCCTGCCATTCCGCGATAGAAATCCTGCTCCCCCATATCACTGATCTCCGATTCCCCGAGTTGCTTTGCATCTTCCGTCGTCTCCAGCTTCTCGACAGTCACGTCGACGTTAGCTGTCATGCGTAGCACCTCCTGTACTACTGGGATCCTGCTGATATCGATGACACGGCCAAGACCGAAGTCCCTGACGATCAGCCTCACCTTGAGTCTTGGTTGCATGTCCCCGACTTTCGTCTTCCACCGGAACGTGTTAACGTTCCGACGAGCTTCTTCACCCTTGGCTGGCCCAACCAAGCGGACGGTGCGATTCTCCCGAGATTCGAACTCCTGAATCTGTCCACCTCCATTTCCGAACCTGAAGCTCCCCCATACACATGCGTCCTCGAGCAGAACATTACATACTGTGCATGTCGTCGATGACCTACAGCTTCCCCTGAACTGTGTGAATGATGATGCTCCTGCCTCAGATTGAGTTTGCTGCAAACCTTGATCTCCTCCATGGCCTCGAACTGCTGAAACCATTGTCGTACCGTGAAGTTTTGGCAAACCACCAGTCGCCAAAATCGGATCCGTGGAACAACCCTCACCTGGAGACCGACCAGTTGTCATGGGACCGACATACCGACCCTCAATCTTTGACTCATCATCATTCGTCGCTTTGTCTCGACGAACCAAATCCTCTATATCCCTCAAAGTATCTTGAAGCCCCTCCAAGGCAAGTTTTTGACGATCCACCTCATGTCGAATATCCCTCGAGCCTCCATCCGGTGTCTGTGGCCTGCATGTACACCTCAGCGGCTTGAGCCTCTACATGCCACAACATAAATATCCTCGAGCTAGCTGCTGAGAATCCTTCGTAAGCATCTAATCTTTATCCCAAAATAAACTGCGACAGCCATCATCCGCCAGCCTCCCTACCGAAACCAAGTTGTAGCGCAAACTCGGTACATGTCGCACATTCTTGAGAACGAGCTTCTCACCAAGCTCCATTGTCAAGTGCACATCACCGATCCTACAACTGCAGCCGTCCCCTTGTTTCTCATCTTCACACGTCCAAACATGCAACCGCGGTATGACGTGAAGATCCTCCTATATGGAGCGTCGTGATACGACGTCCCCGTATCCATGACCCAGTCGTCATCATGACACATGCCACAAGGTTCCTCTGCGTCGGTTGCTGTGATGATGAGATATCCCATAGTCGTGATATCCTCCTGATCATCCTTGCCTTTGGCCTTCTCAGCTTTGAGTTTCAAGCAGTTCCTCTTGATATGACCCCTTTGGCCACAGTGATAGCAGCCCTCCTTGCGGTCCACAATCGCAAGGTCCCGAGAACTCCCTCCTGTCCTCGCTTGTGACTTGGGTCTTCCCTTCCAGTAGGAAGCCACCAGAGCGGACTCCTGCGACGATTCCACTTACTTACGCTGAATCTTCTCGTTCAACAAGCTACTTTTGACTGCCTCTATCGTGACAACTCCATCAGGAGCGGAGTTGCTCACCGACACCACCAACGTCTTCCAGCTTTCCGACAGAGAACTCAAAAACAGAAGGGCATGAAGCTCATCCTCAATCACCATCTTCATCGCAGACAGTTGATTGATGATGCCCTGAACCTCATTCAGATGTTGTGCCACCGGTGCACCCTCCGTATATTTTGAGTTGACGAGTTGGCGAATCAGAAATGCCTTGTTGCCAGCCGTCTTCCTTTCGTACAACGAATGCAGCTTCTCCCATAATGCTTTTGAAGAATTCTCCATGGACACGTGGTGAAACACCGAGTCATCCAGCCATTGGCGGATGAATCCAACAGCCTTCTGATCCAGTCGTTTTCAATCATCAACACATTTGTCCGTTGGCTTTACGCTGTCGCCCTCCAACGGACCATGCAAGTCCTTGTACCAGAGTAGATCCTCCATCCTTGGTTTCCAAGTCGTCCAGTTTTTCCCTGTGAGGGTGATCATAAGAGTGTTCATCTGCAACGTAGACATAGTTGCACCTTCCCTCTCGAGAAGAACTTGGCTCTGATATAACGTGTTATGAACACGTGCGCTCTAAAATCACGTGTTGTGAACACGTGCGCTCTGATACCACGTGTTAGGCGCGTCGCAGAAGCGTTTTGCCAACCCACCTGAGATGACCAACCAATCTACGAATATCAAGCACAGATGAAGACAAGTACATGGCGGTGACTACGTCACATGGACAAATCCCCAACCTTTATAACTCAGATAAAATTACAAGAATGCAAAAACTAATGTTGAAACCCTTTGCCCTAATATGTTCAACCTCCTCACCATACTCAAGAACAAAGACAAAAGATTAAATCACTCACTAACCCGTAGCAATCTCCCTAACCGAAGTTGACGACTCATCGATTAGATCTGCTTCTTCCTTCTGTCTTAGATGACGAAGTCTTAAGAGCAAAGCACGGACTTTATCTTAGATTTTCTGTGGACGAACACCCCGAATCTCCAACTTATACTTATTCTTTGTGCCTCCACCCTCCTGCCAATTTATAGGATGAGAAACCTATTTTAGGTCATAATAATATTTTCTAAAATAGGAAACCCTAAAAATAATAATCCTATTACACCTAAAATAGTATAACACCAATTATGGACGTCCAAATATGACAGATTAAATATTTTATACAAATTTGAAATCTAATCAAATCTTACTTTTAATGTAGATTTTTAAATTATATCAAATCAAATCTTTGACCATATTTGGACCCCAAAATTTATCAAATTCAGATTGGACCCCAACAATTAGCTATTATAATTTTTCTCACATCTCATTTTCTCTTGACTGTTTACTATTACACACACCTACACTATAATGCAAAGGGAGAGAAGAAAGGATTAACAGTGGATAATGCAGGCATGCAATAGAATTGCCTGATTTCTAGCTATCAATTACTATGAACATTTATTCAAATCATATATATCGGAAGAAAGTATCCATCTTTTTCACAAATTAGCATTGGAGAAAGTAGTTTTATATTCTCCTCTACTTGAAACAAATGATCCTTGTTTTCTATTGGGGGAGTGACACATATACAGCTTGTAATGTAATATGTGTATAGCATTCTTACCGACACTAACATAGAAATTAATATGTGTCACAATTGTAGTTTCTGATATTTTCATATAGAATATTATCCAAGACAAAGACCTTTCAGAAGATATCAAAATTTAGCTGCAAGTGGAGTGGACACAATTGTAGTTTCTGAAATTTTCATATAGAATATTATAGTTTGAAGAAATTATGTGAGGAAAAAATAGTTTACAAGAATTGCATAGAGAGAATAGAAATGTTCTGTTTCAGTTAAAATTTAATTAGGATCTGTTTGGTAGCGGTGTTTTTATCGGTTTTGGAATATTTTTGAACCGACCGTTTATGTAAATCCATGCTTGATAATTTTTATGAGGCACTGATTTTGGTCGGCTCAAAAATCTCTCAAAATCGGTGTAATATAATTTTGGATAGCTTTATAAACACCCAAATCGATGAATTTTGAACGATTTTATTTATTTTATTTTATTTATACTTGTAAAAGCCTTTCAAAATCGTTCGTTACCAAGTATGGATTTGTTTGGCATAAAAATAGCTACTTAAAATCACTCAAAATTGAACATCACAAAATCGTTCATAACCAGTACTCTGAAAATACATCATAACCGCTGTTCCCATAATTGTCAAGCAGATCCTTAAAGGTTGAAAACGTCCTTACTAAAAGTCTTTTTGAGTTTTTTTTTTTTTACGTTTTTCGGTTAAAAAAATAAAAACGTCATTTCTAAAAGAGCGTTTTTAACATTGATTTTTTTTTTCTTCTGCTCTGCGTGAAAACGAAAGGAAAAAAAAAATATATATATATATTTGACGTTTTCAGTAAATCGCCCTTGCTAAAGGCGTATATCTCTACGTTTTATTTATTTTAATTTTTTAAAAGGGAGAAATGTAAAAAATAAAAAAAAATTATTGAAAAAAATTTCTTACTAAGGTTGTTGTCGACTCTTTAATCCTATTTTATCTGAAATGTTCTTTTTAAGATCCTTACTAAGGATATTTCTATTCTCTCTAGACAATTCTGCAAACTATTTTTTTCTTACGTAATTTCTTTTAAATATAATGCTCTACATGAAAATTTCTGTTGTAGTTTGCTAGCAAGTAAAGCAACATTGTAATTTTAGCTTCATTTCATGGTCCCCATACCGTATTGGTTCTGGATGTTTTTCACAAAGACGTTTGGTTAAAATCTTTAGAAATCTAACGAAGTCACCCTAATCAAAGATCAAAGGACATGTCCTCAGAATTGAAACTTTTATTTTATCAGTGTTATTTCCAATTCTTTCAATAAGACTCGACTGCCATGCATGAGTTGAGATTATAAACTTCATAACACTCAATATTCTTATTGTGCTTATAATGACAATTTGGTGACATTAACAATCGATTAATTAGTCATGTGAGACCAAGTAGATGACAAGGGCCAACACAAGGACAACAAGGAACCCCTTCAAAGAACACAGTAAGCAAATGATTTCACTACAAAGGACCCTATGCACAATAAGTTCACTACTAATAGTTAACTGGTCCAAAGTTGAACATCGAGATCAATCAGCGTGCATCATTTGGAGAAGTAAACGAGGAAGTAGTAGCTAACAAAATGGCAGCCAAGCTTAAACCATATAATCAAACACAAGTAAATGAGGATTCTGTATGTATTGTTGATTTTTTTTTTTTCCCTTTGATTTGCTAGTATTTATCCATTCGGGAACAATAAATGTTTGAATGGTGGACCTTCCGTCCTTCGCCTTGTCCAAGTTGAGACATTTCTTAGTGTAACAGAAAAGTGATGTCTACTCTTATCCATTCACATCCTTAATTCTGCATCTATGTGGTCATCTATTTGTTCAACTTTCTGGCCATCAAACAATCAACATAGCCCCCAGTTTGTTGGCGTGGGACTCCGAAACCATCACCACCTTTCATGTGGTTTTCCATTTGAGCTCTCCATCCTCATCACTTACAACACAAAACAACAAGTTCACTAGTCTTCATATTGAACTCTATATATTCTTCTTTAAAATCATTCATTCCCAAAGGCTTCTTTGATCGCAGCAGCTGCGACCGTTGGCGCAATGGAGGCACCCAAAGACCAAGGGGGCTTGTGTTGTCGAGGGATCTATGCCAAGAACAGCGTAAGGCTCTTTTTCTCAGACCAAGAGCCCAAGGATATTATTGTCTACTGCCGCTAATTCTGTCGACAAGCTAAGAGTAGTCAGAAAAGGAGAGAGATCTGCCAGCAGGCAGGCGGAGGAGTCTCTTAGGAAACTCATGTTTTTGACCTGTTGGGGACCTAATTAGCTTAGATACGTACCAAGGGCTAATGCTTCCTGTATTAATTTCTTGATACTAGGTTCATTTTTTCTTTCTTTCTTGGTTCATTATAAATATGTGATTAGTAGTTGTTATCATCAATTTTTATACTATGTTAAGATGGGAAGACACATGTTAATGTTTGTTGGTATTTTTCGCTTGGCTTTGGGAGTTTTAGTCCCACATTGGAAAAGCACCAATACGTATATCTCAATATATAGCTATGCTTAGTATTAGTATATGCACATGGGGTGGTGACCCATGTGGTTTGACTTTCCTAGAGATTAAGTGTGGACTACATTATGACAATATTTATTTTGTCACCTCATTTGGGAAGTTTTCCTTAGGAGCTAAGTCCCGCGACTCGGACTCGGGTTCAAGGGAGCAAAGTGACGCTTTGTTGGCGCACTTTGCACTTTGCACGTCAGCATCGTAGCATGGTGTCACGCGCCATCTATTGTAGGATCGACCGTCCCCACTAGGCGCGAATTACCGCGTCAGCGCTCCTGCGGGACGATCGTGGCCATCAGGACGCAATGCCGCACGAGAACAAACTGCGTCCGTGCAAGGCCATGAATCCGAACAGGCGGAGAAATAGCTAAGCCACATGTCGCACAGATAGTCCGAATGCAGCGGAATAAGAAACGAACAGCTATTAGTAACATGTTCACAGAGTCGTCATAGCGAAAGTATTTAGATGAACACAAGTATGAAACAATAACAAGCTCTTTATTTATAATCAAGAATTATTACAAACGGCGCTAGGCCAAGATTACAAGCTCTTTATTTTTTATCGTAGCCACCCACCTTAGCGATAATTTCTCTCGGTCGAGCGATACACCGAGCTCGTCCTTGAAAGTCTAAGTCTGAATTCCTAAAGGGCCAAGTCTGAATTCCTTTACCTCAAGCGAGTCTTTTCGCCGAGCAAGGCAGATCGGGTCGTCGCACTTGTGCCGTTTGAATCGGTTATCCGCATTAATGCGTTGCGGGTCGTTACAAATTGTGCTCGTGCGCTCCTTTTATGCTCGAGTTGCATGCATGATTGCTAGCATGCGGCCAAGGCAGCAAGATTAAATGAGCGAGATGCATGTGAATGGGACAAGGTCTGCTATAGGCGGCGCATGCGGCGCATGATTTTTTGTGCCTTCCGAAAAAAGCGGGCACGCGGCGTGAGCGGCTGCTTTCGGCGTTTGGCGCTGCTGTCTGCCTCGTGCAGTACAGCGTGACCGGCGGCGGAGATGACGCCTGCAAATTTGACACTCACTTCTTGGGGGATCTGGTCGGTCAGCGCATATACGGCCTGGAGTTTTCTCAGGCCGCATAGGTGCTGTTTTCTTCTATTTATAGAAGACCTCCTCTTTCATTTGAGGGGGGAGAAAACATATAGAAAACCGAGTAAACCAGATCATATGCGGCCTAGAGTGTCCCCCTCTCATGGTATTTTTGAGTGTTTTAGAAGGTGACATTGACCGTTTCAGAAGTTCACTTGTGAACTTGCTGGTTCTTGGGGGCAGATCGTCTGTACGACAAATCTTTCTTTGAGCAACGGTAGTTTTGTCACGCCCCAGTCCCAAAAATACGTAGGACTAGGACACGTAAGCATGCCAGCCGCATGGATATGGCAACTCCAATATATGGAAACCAAATCCACACGTACGCTGTAATATGAAAATCAATCCACAAGTGGTATAAACATATGTCACAAGTCATAGGGTACAATCTAAATCTCATCCACAGAAAATCAATATAAATGACTAACCAGCATCTATATAACTAGATCTCAACATAAGTATCTAAGGATGATAGTTGGATGGAAACAAATCCACTACCAACTCGAATGTAAGAGCAAATATTAAAGTAAGTACAACACAACAACACCATATAAGAACACCATCTAGCAATCACGGGCTCGAAGAGAGGACATCCACGAAACATATATAGCCATCCGATCTGTGCTCCTGCAAATACTCAAGAATAGATACACCTGGCAGAGGACCAGGTCCTCAGAGGGACGTAACAAGATACAGAAAATACGAGCCAACTTGAATACAGTAAACATGCATATAATTTGAAAATAAATAAGTACGCTGTACAAGACAATCTATATGAATGCAAATGAGGATAACTTTTCGACGTATGGGCAAGGGTAGTCTACTCGATCTAAGCCTCACAACTCATGCACTCGTCCATGAACATCATCAGCCGGCATACCTCGGGGGTAGCGACCCTCGGACTCCATCAATCGACATACCTCGGGGGTAGCGACCATCGGACACGACCCACCATAGTGCGTGCTAGTGACTACGGTGTTACCAGAGTGGTTAAAGCCCATACGCCTAATGATTGTCCTCTATGATACTAAGTGTCAAGTGTGTGTCAACATATCTAATATATAGTAATGACTGAAAGAAAACTACACATGCAAGAATAAACAGAAATGCAATAAATATAAAGAAATATAAATAGCATACAAAAGTACTGTAACAATTTGGCAAGGTATCTTGCCTTGGGTCCTGCTGCTGGTATGAATCAGAGTCCAAGTCACAGTCCAAATAGCCTATGTATTACAAATTTATCACGTCAAAAGATAATTTATTTTAATTTATTTAATTCTATAATAATTACTCTAAAATCCTATTTGAATATTATTATTCTGATTTTTAGGTTAATGCCTAAATTTTGTCCAAAGGAATTGAATTTTATCGACTCGAGACTCATGGCACGCAAATCGAGGCGATCTGTTGACTGAAAAGTCAACTGACACAAACTTGACTTTCATGCATGAATTTCTGTAGATTTCAGCGTCAAAAATATGCTAGAATTTATGGCTCGTCCGAATTCAAATTCGTTTGGAAATTATGACACATACAAGTTTCGTATCGTGCACCGATGGTTAAATTTTACCCTAGAAGTTCTACAGAATTAACAATATAAAAATACTTCGAAATAAATTCTGGGAAAAACATATGTCAATTATCTCGACATTAGCTTTCCAAAACTTTAAACGGTTCATGATTCTGATTCCTGGTTCTCCCGGAATCACGAAAACATCGAAACACGTCTATTTTCGGACATGCTGTGTTCTACGAATTTTCTAGAATTTAATAATAATAATTTCGTAAAACAAATTATATAATCAGAAAGCTAACCTTAATATCTTTCTAACACAAAAAACTAGGCCTCATTTGAAGTCCGGAGCTATGTGGAATGGCTTCTGGAAGATGAAGGAACCCTAGATGGCAATTCTCCAAAATTCGGCTGAAGAAAAACCTAGAAATAAACTTAAACTAATATATATATAGAGGAGAGAGAAAGCAGTCGCGGCTCAGATCTTGACACGTGGCAGCCATCCAACGTTGCCCGTCCCGCAGTCACTGACAGGCGGGCCCGGCACTGTTTGCTGCGGAAGGCTGACAGGTGGGCCCCCTGTTTGCTGACTGGGCAGGAATAATTTCTTTTTGGGTTTTCTTTTTCAGAAAATAGTTTTTAATTAAATTTTTGATAATTAACTCAAAATAAATGCTAAAAATAATCAGAAAATTCCCAAAAAATTATAAAAAATATATTTTATTATTTAGAACCTAAAATAAAAGTTTGGAATATTTTTATTTAAGTTTGAACATAAAATAAATTCTTCAAAGTCCTAGAAAATTAGTGTTACTAGTTTTTAATTAACTAAAAATTATGGAAAAATCTCAATAATCTAAAATAGCCTAAAATAATTATAAATAAATATTTATATAAGTAAATATACTAAAAAAATTTATTTTCTAATTAACTAAGAGAATATTCTAAATAAATCAACATCTTATAATAAATATAATAATATAAAATATACATAAAATACCTATTTTGGGTGAGGGAGTTTACAATCTACCCAACTTAAAACAATTTCGTCCTCGAAATTAAAATAAGGCATAATTTGTTAAATCCTTCATATGGTACGTCAATCGCAATCTCTTCCAAAAAATTTAAATAACAAAATCTATTCAAATCTATCGCGATCATTTCAAAATTAAGATAATCATTGTTCAAATCAAAATTTAACCTATTGTAATCTCTTATCACTTTTCCAACTCATCAATATCCAAATTTAAATTGAATCCATATAATATCTTCAAGATTTAAATAACCCATATCAAATTTTACCTCACGATCTCCAAGTATCATAATCTCCTCTAGAAGTAATTCAAGTCCAATATTATTCCTATTTTCACTTATAAATTTTTTTTTTTTGTATTCTTCAACTTTTTAAATTCCATTCACATCCTCAATATTTCAAATAGGTAGTCCAATCATCAAATTTTTTTTTAATTTAAATCATCAAATTAAAAAATAATTTAAATACAGTCCACCAATGTTCAAGTCTGAAATTATATATTTATCCTTCAAATTCAAATTGATGATTTTACCTTCAATACTAAAAAATTTAAATTATGTACTTAAGGTATAAATATTGGGTCCTCAATATCAAGATTTTTAAAATTCATTAATCCTCATCATCTTAGTCATTCTTCTAAAATTCTCAAAATTAAATGGCTTGAACCTCTCCCAATCTAATCTTACTCGATCACAATCTAAAAGAAATTTCTCTCGAGTTGCCAATGCACTGCTACCCAACTTAAAATTTACCCATCTATAACAGAAGGCTATATACTTTTAGAAAAATATTCCTTAATTTATTTACTCATGCTATTCAATTATCAAAGTTTTAACACCAAACATATCACCTATGATATACCCTTAATCAATTATAAAAAAAAGTGTCACTAAGTCTTGTGATTAGCCTTATGGGGTATATCTAGTACTATCAGTGTCAACTTATACCAGCACGAGGTTTCGTCTTTCCGAAATAGGGGAATACAGAGAGCAATAATAAAGAATTCAAGGTGAAGGTGACAGAATACGAGTACGAGGTTCAAAGAGATTAAGGAATTCGAAAAGAGAGTTGTCAGGACAGTTGTGAATTGAAATCCTATTTTTGGTAACTTTCTATTTACATGCGCGTATCAGTACAGTTATATAACCGATACGATGTGTCAGACATGTCTAGGGGCAAGTATATCCGTCTACTACCATATATCTCAATCCACGTAAAGTAGTCATGCGAAGAGCGAACCAAGCGCACTAAGGTTAGCTAGACCTTAATACACCGATTCTGATTAGGCAATTGTATCATTGTGTGCACCCAATAATACATATGCCATGAGCAAGCTCGATAAAAGAATAAGCTTACAAAAACTAGGCTATAATAGCAGCATAAATCAAGGTAGTACATAATATATAAGTACGCTGGATTATGATGAAAGAAGGTACAAATTAATTCAAGTTCGCAGAAGCAAAAACAATATAAACAATAATAATAAAAGACCCTACAATCTCTACAATTGTCATACTAACTCCCTGTCTAAGTCGTTAGTCGACTAAATTGGGGTATGAGCCTCTAAGTCCTATAGTCTGAATAAACACTGTCGTCTTACGCTAGCATACGACAAATGTCATTCAGTTACACTTCAATAATAGGGCAAAAGACTATGTGATGCTAGGTTGTGAGGTATACTACCCAACTTATAATAATAAACTAATATTATAATTGTCTTAAGCATACCGTAGAAACTCCTGTTAAGGTCTACGAGAAGGGGTCTTGGTACTTATTAGGGTATCCTCTATACTAGGTTCAAACATTATGGTAAAACTTCTAACTAACTCTAGTAGTGTCTATACTACTCTCAAGTCTTCATAATACATCAAGGGGTAATGGTAAATCAATCTATAGAAAAGAAATTCTAGGGTTTACTAGATATTCTAAACTTAGTGGTGTGTCTATATTCCTGTTGTATTCTTAATAGGTGTGCTACCATAATCATTATCCTAATAACATGGGTTCCTATATTCTAGCAGGAGGCTATACTCAAAGAACTATTAGGGAAGTACAGGAATCAAGCAGGATATAATTGTTCAAATAGAACAGATAGGAGGAAGATGAATCATAGTCAATTGTGGATGAGATCCTATACTCTAGTCCTAGGTGCAGGCTTGTTCGGTACAATAACGTAACCGAGACAATATGCTCTCGACCTGCATGGGCCACCACAAAAACATGTTACGCCCCAGTCCCAAAAATACGTAGGACTAGGACACGTAAGCATGCCAGCCGTATGGATATGGCAACTCCAATATATGGAAACCAAATCCACACGTACGCTGCAATATAAAAATCAATCCATAAGTGGTATAAACATATGTCACAAGTCATAGGGTACAATCTAAATCTCATCTATAAAAAATCAATATAAATGACTAACCAGCATCTATATAACTAGATTTCAACATAAGTATCTAAGGATGATAGTTGGATGGAAACAAATCCACTACCAACTCGAATGTAAGAGCAAATATTAAAGTAAGTACAACACAACAACACCATATAAGAACATCATCTAGCAAACACGGGCTCGAAGAGAGGACATCCACGAAATATATATAGCCATCCGATCTGTGCTCCTGCAAATACTCAAGAATAGATACACCTGGCAGAGGACCAGGTCCTCAGAGGGACGTAACAAGATACAGAAAATATGAGCCAACTTGAATACAATAAACATGCATATAATTTGAAAATAAATAAGTACGCTGTACAAGACAATCTATATGAATGCAAATGAGGACAACTTTTCGACGTATGGGCAAGGGTAGTCTACTCGATCTAAGCCTCACAACTCATGCACTCATCCATGAACATCATCAGCCGGCATACCTCGGGGGTAGCGACCCTCGGACTCCATCAATCGACATACCTCGGGGGTAGCGACCATCGGACATGACCCACCATAGTGCGTGCTAGTGACTACGGTGTTACCAGAGTGGTTAAAGCCCATATGCCTAATGATTGTCCTCTATGATACTAAGTGTCAAGTGTGTGTCAACATATCTAATATATAATGACTGAAAGAAAACTACACATGCAAGAATAAACAGAAATGCAATAAATATAAAGAAATATAAATAGCATGCAAAAGTACTGTAACAATTTGGCAAGGTATCTTGCCTTGGGTCCTGCTGCTGGTATGAATCAGAGTCCAAGTCACAGTCCAAATAGCCTATGTATTACAAATTTATCACGTCAAAAGATAATTTATTTTAATTTATTTAATTCTATAATAATTACTCTAAAATCCTATTTGAAGTTCTATCTCTTTACAAGCAATCAATGAAACATGTTCAAGCAAAGCTAACTCTTTTAACAAGTAACAAGCAAGAACAGTTCTATAAATCTAGCATGCAAATTCTATCTATTTTTAGACAAGCATTCAAGTATTCTAGTTTAGTATACAATACCCAGATAAGTGCAAGCAATCTTTTACTCTTTCTTATTAGCATGGCAGCGGTTCGTTTGATAGCGGTGTCTGTATAACTGAGTATGCAATATTTTTATCTTTAACTAGCATGGCAATGGTTCCATCTCTTTAGACAAGGATACAAGTTCTCTTAGTTAGGCAAGTAGATTAGTTTCAATGATAAGCTATATTAGTTCTCTTATTAGCATACAGAGTCAGGTTCTATCACTCTTCTTATGAAACTATCTTCTTAGAAAAAATATTCAAAAACTCAGATTTATTATTAAGGCGTGCAAGAATCAGAGAATGCAGTTCTGCCCACTCACTTAGATCAATCATTTTGTGGTTCGATCAGGAACTCTCCGAGAAGACTTCCGCTCGAGCAAGCACAACGATATCACTTGTACATAATACCTACGTGAAGTGGGGCACTACATATGTTCTTGGTTCGTGCTTTATTGGAATCAAGATATATCAGAAGAGGAACTATTGTGTGAATCTCTGGACAACTTGGGTTCCAATAGAGAGCGGACCTTCGGGTCTCGCTAGTAGCTCTATTATGGCCCGCGTTCTACCATCTTTGATCCGCTAAGGGATTAACAATCTCAAAGCAAGATCTGAAGCAAGATGAAAGAACATCTGATCAAATCTTCTCGGGAATAAGTTTTCACAAACTTGAGAAGATTGACGGGATATACTTCGATTATTTGGGAAATGAGTCTTGTCAAATGTTGAAAGTGAGTTGTCAGAACTTAAAATTTTCCAGGATGGAGCGTTAGCGTTTGAAGGACGCACATTCCAGTCGGAAGATTACAAGATGACAATGATTGCAGAGTATACGCATAAGAAGAGTACTTTTTCGCATGGCAAACTCTTGTCGTATGGCAGACTATTTTCGTATGGTAGCGCATTGAAGGTCTTGGCGCATGACAGAGCTGGCCGCATAGTATCTTATACGCATGGTCATCTCTGCGCATGGCAAGATTGGCACATGGTGGCCTAGGTGCACAAAGGTCATTGAATTAGACAGGACATGGCGCATGGCTGGAATTGGAGCTTGAAACAAAACCAATTCAAACCAATATAGCAAGGTATAGCTAAACTTGGTTTCTTTGATTACTTAACTTGGTTGCTATTATTGAGCAGGTTGAGTCATCAAGCGTCGTTACTGACTAGTGGGTAGACACTGGTACATCTGGCCACGTATGCTGTGGAAAAGAGCTGTTCACCAAGGAAGAGCACTATCTTAGAAGAAGGTCTCTATGGAGAACAAGTATCAAGTAGAAGATCTAAGGATCGGGATTATGATTATGGACTTCCGTCTTGAGGAAGAGATTTCTCTTATTGAGTTGTAACACATCTGACTAAGACATGTCTTTTTCAACAAAGATGTCTAGTTCAGGAATATCTCCAAGATGTCGAGGTACGGAGGTAGAGACAGGTGATGACTATGTTCAGACATAGGTAGTCAGAAAGTCGTTTAGACGGATGACTAGAAGTACAAATCCTATGGAGCCGGTGCGCTCAGATATCTGTGACTTCTATTCTCCAAAAAAGGCAAGGGTAAAGTTTATCACTTCTTTCTTCGACAATTTATTGGGAAAAACGTTCGTATATCTTCTCATAAGCGAAAAATAAAGCGTTCGAGAACCTCAGGGCTTCAAGTTTGGAGCTGATCGTCATACCGGTCTACAACTCAATAGACTCAGAAGTTATTAATATGAAGAGCATAGTTCTTTGGATTCGCATCGTTAAGCTTAGAACATGTAAGTGACCATGGAATATGCATTATTCTTTGGATTCACATCATTCAGCTCAGAACATGAAATTGACTATGGAACATACATCGTTCTTTGGATTCATATTATTCAACTCAGAATATGGAATTGACTATGGCACATGCATCATTCTTTGGATTCGTATAGTTAATCAGCTTAGAACATAGAATTGAATATGGAATATGCATCATTCTTTGGATTCACATCGTTCAGCCTAGAACATGGAATTGACTATGGGAGGACATATTCGTACTCACCAAGTCCATTGAAGGTGCAGATAGGAAGGACTAGCAGTTGACAATAATAATGATTTCTATATTGTTGTACAAAGGGTCTTCCAGATTGTTTGTGGAAGAAGGTTGTAATTACGGTCATGTCTTAAGTACCGTTCGTTACTTCTGATGTAACTCTGGTTCAAAGTCAGATCCACATGAATATCATTCGATTTTGGGTTTTTTTGTCAAATAAGTAATTTTTGGAGGACCTTTTCAGCCAGAGTTGTTGGCACTTCTGTAGAAGAAGATGTAGTCTAGGAAGGAGTTGTATTTTAAGAGACAATATTTGAACTAGAACTCGAAGAGCAGTCAGCTAAAAGAGTCAGGAGGTCGAAAGACAAAAGATGATCTAATCACCTATCATATGGAGGTCGTTTAACTTATCAATGATGAGGCGATGAAGACCAGGGACTCGGGCTGTTGGGAGGAGGCAGTCCATGAAGAGATTGACCCCATAACAATACTTGAATATTGATCAATCTGCCTGAAGGAGCTAAACCTATCAGATGTTTATATATATCTTCAGTAGAAGAAAAATGGAAGCAGACAAAACAGTTGAGTTCAAGACTAGGCTTGTAGCTAGGGATTTTTCTCAGATATAGGGGATGGAGTTCATTGGCACCTCGTGAAGGGTGTCATATATCAGTATGATGATTACCGTAGTTGCTATTCATAAGTTGATTGTTTATCAGATAAAGGAAAGACATCAAGTCTTGGAGAAAGACAGACATAAGAGATTCACGGACAATAGTCAGAATTATTGTCATTCAGGTTTGAAGATAGTTTGCGGGTTGGTGATATCTCAATACGGCCTGAAGCAAATCCCAGGATGTGGCAGCAGAAGTTTGATAAGTCATCTAGTCAAAGTTGTCGCAGGATCAGCGAGACAGACAAGTATGTGTACACAAAGTTCGTTGATAATAAATGAGTCATCTTTTGTATCTTTATGGATGACTTACTAATCCTAAGTGTGGATATAAAAGTGTCACTAGAACAAAGATGTCCATTTGTCCAGACTCAGGATATGGGATTGCGGATGTGATCCTAAGGATATAAGTCAATTCGGATGCCAGGTAGGCTTGCTCTATCTTAAGATCTATACATAAAATGATTGGTCACACGCTTTGGGTATCAAGGTCTGTCATGACCCGCACCCGATATAGGGGCACGAGTACGTGGGTACGTCCAACCTACGCCGTAGCATCGGCGGTAGAACACTGTCTAGGTCACAATATTATCTAGTCAATCTCACACGAGTATCCAACTCCATAAGGAGACACAGATATCACAATATAATATGTAAATACTCAATCACAGAACTAAGCACGATAAGATATCGAAGAAAATAAAAAAAATGCAACACAAGTCTAAACTAAATAGTCTAACTCAAAAAATAACATCCAAGTCTCAAAGTATGCCAGAAACAAATCCAGTACCATAATATGCTAAAAAAAACTAACTGAATAACTAGTGATCCCGGCTAAAACTCCCGAAATCACCCCTGAGCTACAAGGTCCAAGTATGCATCTACTCTCCCTATGGTCCATAATATGTCGGACACTAGTCCTCTAAGTCGCAGTCTGGAAAAATATTTTCAGTCAGGATGGAGCGAAGTACAACCCAAATAACAGCTCCAGTTAATTGATAAGGACTATAAAACAATAAATAGATGATGCTATATACTGAGAGAAGACAATAAATAAATGCAGTGGCAAAATAAAGGAGACAGGCAATATAGGTAATATGGTACAGTCATTGCATATATGAAATGAAGAGTGTCACGCCCCAGTCCCAAAATATATAGGACTAGGACACGTAAGCATGCCAGCCGCATGGATATGGAAACTCCAATATATGGAAACCAAATCCACACGTACGTTGTATTATGAATATCAAATCCATAAGTGGTATAACATATGTCACAAGTCACAGGGTATAATCTAAATCTCATCCACAGAAAATCAAATATAAATAATAACCAACATCTATGAAACTATATCTCAATAAGAAGTATCTAAGGATGATAGTTGGATGGAAACAAATCCACTACCAACTCAAATATAAGAGCAAATACAAGATGAGTACAACACAATCAAACCCAATATAAGAATACCAGCTATCAATCACGGCTCGAAGAGAATATGGCAGGGGACCAGGTCCTCAGAGGGAGATAACAAGATACTTAAACACATGCCAATAAAGTACTGAAATAAATATCCAATTGGTCGCCTAACCGTCTAAAGTGAATGCAGTTAAGAACAACTTTCCCCACAAGTGAGCTATCTGGCTGAAAACCTGGAATTTGGCATGGTTCTCTATTGGAGATCCAGGGGCCTAAAAAGGCACGGCGTCTTTCGAACACCGGAGGCCCGCCTGATAATAATATAATATATAGTGGTCATCACCACCCGTATCTCCAGCGGAGAATTCGGGCGCACAATAGAAAAAGGGTAAAGGAGCTCAAATGCGGTACTTGTTGTTCTCTCCACCCCATGCTCTAAGCATGTCACATCTATGACACGATAACACCTCTAATAACTGCCAAATCTACTAGCATGCAAAGTTTCTAACAGCAGTTATTCCTAACGCACGGCCTATACATACAGGAGGTCAGACCTCTCACGCAAGTCCGTGATCTACATGAGACTCACAACTCGTGTAACAACTGTGTCATGGCCAATGAACCTAATGATGCTACATGCTAATGGGGTAGTCTCATAAACAGGTTAATGCAAATACATAAATAAAAACATATCGCGACGACACCGTCGCGCGTATTTTATATAACAGTTAAAATAAATGAACTAAAGACAGGAAATAAAGATGCATGCAACATATGGAATATAAATAACAGTACAATGGCAAGGTATACTTGCCTGGCAAGGAAGCTGCAATGTACCAATAATCTGCTCCAGAAATCGCGTAGAACAAATCCAATATCCTATGTACACATAAATATAATACAATAGAATCATTAGTCTTTACACTAGCACATACACAACCACATTTACACTGGACTCAGGGGTATACTAGGGGTAACACTAGTCATCTAACACGGTCAATTATGCGTTGAATTACGCGGGTGTCGTGTCTTCAAGTACTGTACGAAATCAGTCAGTCAACTGACAGGTGTTTATGCTAGTACGTTATTGTACGCAAGGCGGACAAACTCACAAGTTTTTAGGGTCAACATGGTCAAGGTAAGTATGGGATAGTCCACGGTGTCCTAGGGTCGTACAGTCTGAATATTTAGTCATAATTATCAATTAGCATTTACTTACATATATATTCATATAACTATATAATAATATAACCATCAATTTATTTTCATAACTATTGGAATACATATAGTAATTACGTACATAAATATATATACCAAACTGAATAATATTTGCGTACATGTAAATGTACGAACGCGCGTTGGGTTCTCCGACTCAGGGTTTGATGTAAACTAACCGTGGTGGCTAAATACTAATGTCCTACTTTAACACTTTCAGAGAATGTATTCGCCTGGGGTCCTACTGCTGGTATGAATCAGAGTCCAAGTCATAGTCCAAATAGCCTATGTATTACAAATTTATCACGTCAAAAGATAATTTATTTTAATTTATTTAAATCTGGAATAATTACTCTAAAATCCTATTTTAATCTTATTATTCTGATTTTTATGTTAATTCCTAAATTTTGTCCAAAGAAACTGAATTTTATCAACTCGAGACTCATGGCACGCAAATCGAGGCGATCTGTTGACCGAAAAGTCAACCGACACAAACTCAACTTTCATGCATGATTTCCTGTAGATTTCAGCGTCAAAAACATGCTAAAATTTATGGCTAGTCCGAATTCAAATTCGTTTGGGAATTATGGCACATACAAATTTTGTATTGTGCACCGATGGTTAAATTCTAACCTAGAAGTTCTACAAAATTAACAGTATATAAATACTTCAAAATAAATTCTGGGAAAAACATATGTCAATTATCTAGACATTAGCTTTCCGAAACTTCAAACGGTTCATGATTCTAATTCTTGGTTCTCCCGGAATCGCGAAAACATCAAAATACGTCTATTTTTGGACATACTGTGCTCTACGAATTTTCCAGAATTTAATACTCATAATTTCATAAAAATTTTTATATAATCAGAAATCTAACCTCAATATTGTTCTAACAAAAAAAACTAGTCCTCATTTGGAGTCCGGAGCTATGCGCAATGGCTTCTGGAAGATGAAGGAACCCTAGATGGTAATTCTCCAAAAATTGGCTCAAGAAAAACCCTAAAAAATAACTTAATATAGAGAGGAGAGAGAAAGAGCAGCCGCGGCTCGGATTCTGCCACGGGGCAGCCATCCGTGGCTCCCCGCTCAGATCGAACGGTCAGATATTCACACGGCTCGGCTCAGCTGAGTCCGACTCGGACTAGGACGAGGCTCGGCTCGGCTCGGCTTGGCGCACCCACACCCACCCCGCGGTCGCTGACAGGCGGGTCCCGCACTGTTGGCTACGGGAGGCTGACAGGTGAGCCCCAGTTGGCTGACTGGGCAGAAATAATTACTTTTTGGGTTTTCTTTTTCAGATTAGTTTTTAATTCAGTTTTTTATAATTAACTAAAAATAAATGATAAAAATAATCAAAAAATTCCCAAAAAATTCTAGAAAATATATTTTTTTATTTATAACCTAAAATAAAAGTTTGGGATATTTTTAATTAAGTTTGAACATAAAATAAATTCTTCAAAGTTCTAGAAAATTAGTGTTACTAGTTTTTAATTAACTAAAAATTATGGAAAAATCTCAATAATCTAAAATAGCCTAAAAATAATTCTAAATAAATATTTATATAAGTAAATATACTAAAAAATTTATTTTCTAATTAACTAAGAGAATACTCTAAATAAATTCAACATCTATAATAAATATAATAATATAAAATATACACAAAATACCTATTTTGGGTGAGGGAGTTTACAATCTACCAAACTTAAAATAATTTCGTCCTCGAAATTAAAATAAGGCATAATTTATTAAATCTTTCACATTCGTACATAAGGTACGTCAATCGCAATCTCTTCCAAAAATTTAAATAACAAAATCTATTCAAATCTATCGCGATCATTTCAAAATTAAGATAATCATTGTTCAAATTAAAATTCAACCTATTGTAATCTCTTCTCACTTTTTCAAATCATCAATATCCAAATTTAAATTGAATCCATATAATATCTTCAAGATTTAAATAACCCATATCAAATTTTACCTCACGATCTCCAACTATCATAATCTCCTCTAGAAGTAATTCGAGTCCAATATTATTCCTATTTTCACTTATAAATTCTTGTATTCTTCAACTTTTTAAATTCTATTTACATCCTCAATATTTCAACTAGGTAGTCCAACCATCAAATTTTAATTCTTAATTTAAATCATCAAATTAAAAAATAATTTAAATGCAGTCCACCAATGTTCAAGTCTGAAATTATATATTTATCCTTCAAATTCAAATTGATGATTTTACCTTCAATACTCAAAAATTTAAATTATGTACTTAAGGTATAAATATTGGGTCCTCAATATCAAGATTTTTAAAATTTATTAATCCTCATCATCTTAGTCATTCTTCTAAAATTCTCAAAATTAAAATGGCTTGAACCTCTCCCAATCTAATCTTACTCGATCACAATCTAAAAGAAATTCCTCTTGAGTTGCCAATGCACTGCTACCCAACTTAGAATTTACCCATCTATCACAGAAGGCTATATACTTTAAGAAAAACATTCCTTAATTTATTTACTCATGTCATTCAATCATCAAAACTTCAACGCCGATTATATCATATATGATATGTCCTTAATTACGAAAGAATAATCCTCAAGTATGTGATCGGCCTATGGGGTATATCCAGTACTCTCTGTGTATCAAACTTATACCAAGCATGAGGTTTCGTCTTTCCGAAATAAGGGAAGACGAAGATCAATAATAAAGAGTTCAAGGGCGAGGTAATAGAATAGAAGTATCGGGATCAAGGCGTTTTAAGGAATTCAATGGAAATTGTCAAGGCAGTTGTGGACTGAAATCCTATTTGGTAAATCCGTATTCGCATGCTCGTATTAGTACAGTTATGTAGCCGATACGATACGCTCAGACATATCTAGAGGGCAAGTATATTTGTCTACTAATCACTATATATCTCAATCCACGTAAGGTAGTTATGCAAAGGGCGAACCAAGCGCACTAAGGTTAGCTAGGCCTTAATACACTGATTCTGAAATATATTAGTGTGTTAACCCATTAATACATATATCATGATCAAGCCTGATAGAAGAGTAAGCTTGCAAAACTAGGCTATAATAACAACATAAGTCAAGGTAGTACAACAAATATAAGTACGTTAGATGATGATGAAAAGAGGTACAAGTCAATTCAAGTTCATAAAATAAAATAAAATAAAATAAGCAACAATAATAAAAGACTCTACAATCTCTACAGTTATCATACCACCTCCTTGTCTAAGTCGCTAGTCGACCAAATAGGGGCAAGGACCTCTAAATTCTATCGTCTGGATAAACACTGTCGTCTTATGCTATCATACAATTAATGTCATTCAGTTACACTACCTCGATGGGTCAAGTGGACTATGTGATACTAGGTTGTGAGGCATACTACCCAACTTAAAAGAATTAAACTAATACTGTGACAGTCTTAAGAGGATCCTACAAAATAATCTTGCACATGTAAATAAAACAGAAACTCTTATTAGGGCATATGAGGAAAGATCTTGGTACTTATTAGGGTCTCTTATTGCATTATATAGGTAAGGGTCACCTTAAGTCTTAATCATAGTGCTAATAGAACATGTGTCAATAGCGAGAATATAAGAGTTACTAGCCGTTAAGGGAAAATGGATCTAACCTGTATCGAGGTGGGGTATATGCTACGCAATTTAAAACTAAGGGATAACCATAAAATTATAATCTAGATGAATACTCAACTATCAAGTTCTAACTACAAGGTACGTAATTCAAAATTCAAGATCACAACTATCACTTTAGCAAACCATTTGTCCTATCATAGAATACAATCACTTGGTCTATAATCAGAAGCGTCAGATTGGCATGAATTGAAAGATGAAGAAATAAAGAGGATAATTTATTCGTCGCACAATTAACGAACGTTAAGGTTGCAAAGGAATAACATATAAAATTAAAATAGGGAGCTCTAGATAACATCATGGTTTTCTAAAGGGGAGTGGGGTGCTAGTTGCTATGTTCGAGGCATGATTAAGAAAAGGGTTAATTACATTCCTCTAGGCTTCCTAGGGTGCTGTCTACTAATAATAAGGCAATGATCTAAGTTTGTAGTTCTCCAATACTTATCTAATTGTGTAGGTTAGGTTCAGTCCTAATGTTCAATATTGGTTCTCCATTGGTCCCTCAATACTAGGGTCAAACATTATGGTAAGACTTCTAGCTATCTCTAGTAGTGTCTATACTACTCTCAAGTCTTTTTAATACATCAAAGGGTAATGGTATACCAATCTAAAGATAAGGAATTCTAGGTTTCACTAGATATTCTAAACTTAGTGGTGTGTCTATATTCTCGTTATATTCTTAATAGGTATGCTATCCTAATTATCATCCTAATAACATGGGTTCCTATATTCTAGCAGAAGTCTATACTCAAAGAACTATTAGGGAAGTACAGGAACCAAGCAGGATACAATTGTTCAAATAGAACAGATAGGAGAAAGATGAATCGTAGTCAATTTTGTGGATGAGATCCTATACTCTAGTCCTAGGTGCAGGCTTGCTCGGTACAGTAACGTAACCGAGACAATATGCTCTCGACCTGCATGGGCCACCACAAAAAATATGTCACGCCCCAGTCCCAAAATATGTAGGACTAGGACACGTAAGCATGCCAGCCGCATGGATATGGAAACTCCAATATATGAAAACCAAATCCACACGTACGCTGTATTATGAATATCAAATCCACAAGTGGTATAACATATGTCACAAGTCACAGGATATAATCTAAATCTCATCCACAAAAAATCAAATATAAATAATAACCAACATCTATGAAACTATATCTCAATAAGAAGTATCTAAGAATGATAGTTGGATGGAAACAAATCTACTACCAACTCGAATATAAGAGCAAATACAAGATGAGTACAACACAAACAAACCCAATATAAGAATACCAGCTATCAATCACGGCTCGAAGAGAAGACATCCACGAAGCATATAGAACCATCCAAATCTGTGCTCCTGCAAATACTCAAGAACAGATACACCTGGCAGAGGACCAGGTCCTCAGAGGGACATAACAAGATACTTAAACACATGATAATAAAGTACTGAAATAAATATCCAATTGGTCGCCTAACCGTCTAAAGTGAATGAAGTTAAGAACAACTTTTCCCACAAGTGAGCTATCTGGCTAAAAACCTGGGATTTGGCATGGTTCTCTATTGGAGATCCAGGGGCCTAAAAAGGCACGGCGTCTTTCGAACATCGGAGGCCCGCCTGATAATAATATAATATATAGTGGTCATCACCACCCGTATCTCCAGCGGAGAATCCGGGCGCACAATAGAAAAAAGTGTAAAGGAGCTCAAATGCGGTACTTGTTGTTCTCCCCACCCCATGCTCTAAGCATGTCACATCCATGACATGATAACACCTCTAATAACTGCCAAGTCTACTAGCATGCAAAGTTTCTAACAGCAGTTATTCCTAACGCACGGTCCATACGTACAGGAGGCCAAACCTGTCACGCAAGTCCGTGATCTACATGAGACTCATAACTCGTGTAACAACTGTGTCACGGCCAATGAACCTAATGATGCTACATACTAATGGGGTAGTCTCATAAACAGGTCAATACAAATACATAAATAAAAACATATCGCGACGACACCGTCGCGCGTATTTTATATAACAGTTAAAATAAATGAACTAAAGACAGAAAATAAAGATGCATGCAACATATGGAATATAAATAACAGTACAATGGCAATGTATACTTGCCTGGCAAGGAAGCTGCAATGTACCAATAATCTGCTCCAGAAATCACGTAGAACAAATCCAATATCCTATGTACACATAAATATAATACAATAGAATTATTAATCTTTACACTAGCACATACACAACCACATTTACACTGGACTCAGAAGGTATACTAGGGGTAACACTAGTCATCTAACACGGTCAATTATGCGTTGAATTACGCGGGTGTCGTATCTTCAAGTACTGTACGAAATCAGTCAGTCAACTGACAGGTGTCTATGCCAGTACGTTATTTTACGCAAGACGGACAAACTCACAAGTTTTTAGGGTCAACATGGTCAAGGTAAGTATGGGATAGTCCACGGTGTCCTAGGGTCGTACAGTCTGAATATTTAGTCATAATTATCAATTAGCATTTACTTACATATATATTCATATAACTATATAATAATATAACCATCAATTTATTTTTATAACTATTGGAATACATATAGTAATTACGTACATAAATATATATACCAAACTGAATAATATTTGCGTACATGTAAATGTACGAACGCGCGTTGGGTTCTCCGACTCAGGGTCTGATGTAAACTAACTGTGGTGGCTAAATACTAACGTCCTACTGGAACACTGTCAGAGAATGTACTCGCCTGGGGTCCTGCTGCTTGTCACGCCCCAGTCCCAAAATACCGAGGGACCAGACGCGTGATAATGGCCAGCAGTACGCACCGATGGACAAACCCAATTTAATGGATCCATCAGGGCATACTTAAGCTGTAATATACAATAAATAGGTCCAATAATACATAGTCACAGTCTATACTAATCCCATCCACAACAGATAATCACAGATCAAATGCCAGAAAAATGCAAGTAAATATAATCTAGCATATCTCAATCAAGAGTCTCGGAGAACAAATCCGAGAACAAGTCTAATACAATAATGCAATAGACTGGAAGTAAAGTACATAGGAACAGAAGTAAATGAGTATCTCAAACCAATATCCAGGAGAAGTCCTCTGGTACGATCCCGTCCTCTGGTCCTGGTACAGCTCCTGTATCTGCTCCTGTTCCTGCTTCTGCTCCTGATAATGCTCCTGTACTGTATAACTCTAGGGGGATCTCCTCTGCTAGTCCTGGGGACAAAGTCCGGATCCAGGTCCTCAGGGGACAGCAAGGTACAGAAAATACAAGCCAAAATAAATGCAGTGCAGCAAAAATGCAATAAATAGGGTAAGCTATATAACCATCTATGTGAAAATGCAAGTGAGAGCATCACTAGTCTCAGGCTGAAGCCACTACAAGCTCTGTGTCTGGGAGCCGGTAGCGGTAATAAACACGTAATGTGCCTAGCTCTACGACGAGAGTCTGAGGCCTCACAATAGTAGTAGATAGATATACGAAACAGCCTGTAGCCTGTGTGTCTCTCCCCACCCCATGTAATCACACGTCTCATGTCCACGATGCACCATGTCCATGTCACGCACAATCATCTCTTAATGCAACAAGTCATCTAATATCTAAGAATACGATGTCCATGTCCTGTATCCTATACAGAATCACCACGAATATCTCGGGAAGATCCTGTCTCATGAGTAGTGTCAAGTGTCCTGGGTCAAGGTGTACTTGGTAAGACAAGTACGAGAGTATATAGTGTCACGAATGTCCATCTCTAGGTGACCGTACCCAACACCGCGTACGGTGTCGGCACCCGACTGATAATCGGACGCTAAGTACGTCACACGGTCCTAGGTTAAGCATGCACAGCAATATAATGAAGCAAGGAAAATATGTAACAATACTGCAAAGTTTGGCAAGGTACACTTGCCTGGGGTCCTGGCTCCACTGTAGCTCTGGTCTCAGTGTGATCTGCAGGTACTACTCCGGTTGCTGAAATAAACATCACCATTAGATTCAGAAAATATCAAATAGCTAAAAATGCCTGTCCTTGAGTCCAATTTGGACACAAGGGCAAAAATGACATTTTCGGGCCAAAGCGGGGTCCACATGTGGGCCACTTTGCACCGAAAAGCGTGTCAGGGTCAAAGGTCTCCAAATTCCGCAAACTCAGTGTCTACAAGTCAGGAACGATAATACGAACCCAACGGAACTTCCAGAATTGGATTCCGATGAGCCGATCACAAAATTGCCCGTCAAGTGGAGCCTGTGGGGCCCACGACACGCGATTTCGTCAACGTTCTCAGAATTGAACCAAACTTGACCCACAGGACCAGCGTATTGCTACGAGTCCGATGGTGCAAGTTTCGTCTCGATCCGACGTGTGTACACAAAGTTACAGCGTGTTCCAGAAAGGACGGATACGGGGTGTCGTCGGCGGATACGCGTTGATTCCGGGGTGCACGCACCTCCGAATCGACTTCTGCGAAATCCCACACGACCGTATCATCGTCGCGCACAGTTCGGTAAGGACCGCGCGCGACCAAGTCGTCCCGTTTGGCGGGGCGCACTCAGTTCCGGGGTGAAACAGGGCGTTGTTTTTTCCTGTTTTGGATCGCGGGGTGCGATCACCACAGGACGCGATGCACCGAGCGAGTTGCACGGGCACCGAGAGGGTCATACAGTCTACGCAACGCAACTGACGGAAACGAAATCGAAATCACGAGGAGAGAGGAAACGTTACCTGAACAGGGCTCCGTGAAGTCCGATTTCTCGTGTCCGAGACGTGTCCGAGTCGTCTTCTTCGACACGAGCTGTGTCCTCCTAGGGCATCTACTAGCTGGATGTTGCCGGAGTCGGCTTGAGCACGGTGGAGGTGAGTGGCTCAGGGAGGTTCAGGGCGGTGACGTGCTGGTGATCGAGGAAGGGAGGCTGAGGGGAGGCGATCGTCGAGGGGTCGTCGGCTAGGGTTCAGACGAGGGCAGCGTGGCCGATGGGGAGAGGGAAGGTGTCAGCGGAGGGGACGGAGGGCTTAGGGTCGACGGCGGGGCTGTGGATCGGAGGTGGTGACGTGGGTCGGTGAGGGAGGCTGCCGTGGGGGAGGTCGACGGCCAAGTGGAGATGGAGGAGTCGACGGTTGGTCGTCGGCTGCTCGAGGCGGGGCGTTCCGAGGGGAGGGGCGGGAGTTAGGTGGAGCAGTCGGGTCTAGGGCTGGGTCGGCTCTGCTCGCGGAGGAGATAGGCGGAGAGGAGATCCGGGAAGGAGGAAGAGGGAGAGGGGCTCGGGTGCGGGCTGAGCGGCCGGAGGGAGAGGGAGACGAGGGTGGCGGGTCATCCTAGGGTTCAGGCTGCTGCGGGGGTGTCTGGGTGGAGGAGAGAGCGCTCGAGCGGCGGCGACGTGGCCGGGCGGCGCCGGAAAGGGGTCGACAGAGGGTTAGGGTTAGGGATTTGGTAATTAGGTCATTAGGGATTTGGGAAATTGGGAATTTGGGAATTTGGGAATTTGTTTTCTTCTTCTTTTCTTTTGTGGAGAAAACCTAGGGAAACCTGTATTTATACATGCAGAAATAGGGTTTGACCTAGGATTCGGGCTGGGCCAACGCTCCTCGGGCTTGGCTTCGGCTCTCATGGGGATGTCGGGCTTTGGCACGGATTTAATTCGGTTTAAAATCTACATGGGTCTTCAGGGCTTTAAACGGGTTTCCGGAGTCCAATAAATTCACCAAAAATTACCCTATGTCCGGTTTTCCATTTTACACCATAAAATATTATTTCCATAATATTTTAATATGAATCAACCGCAATTAAAAATCATTAAATTACCAACGCCTAGGGTTTCAATTTCCGAAAATTTTAGATAAATTGGGAAAAATCCGAAGTTCAAATTCTGAAAATCAGGGGGCTTACAATCTACCCAACTTATAAAAATTTCGTCCTTGAAATTAAAAATATGGTAGGGTCTCTCTATCAAATCTCGCTTGGGTACAGTCTAAAGGATTCCTCTAGTGAACATTACGGTCTCTACCCAACTTAGATTTTACCCATCTCTCACCTAAGGCTATACATCTAATAAAGCTATGCCCCAACTTATTTAATCATGTTATTGAATCCTCAAGTCTTTAACACCAAACATATCACCTATGATATTCCCTTAATCATATATAAAAGGGTCATCAATGATGTGACCGGCCTGTGGGGTATATCTAGTACTGTCTATATATCCAACCTATACCAAGCACGAGGTTTCGTCTTTCCGAAATATGGGAAGACGGAGATCAATAGTAAAGAGTTCAAGGGTGAGGTAATAGAATAGAAGTATCAGGATCAAGACGTTTAATGAAGTCCAATGGGAATTGTCAAGTTGTTGTGGATTGAAATCCTATTCCGGTAATCCTTTGTTCGCATGCTCGTATTAGTACAGTCATGTAACTGATACGATATGCTCAGACATATCTAGAGGGCAAGTATACTAGTCAACTATATATCTCAATCCACGTAAAGTAGTCATGCGAAGAGCGAACCAAATTGCACTAAGGTTGATCAGACCGTAATACACTGATTCTGAATAGACAACTGTATTAGTGTACGCGTCCAATAATACAGATGTCATGATCAAGCTCGATAAAAGGATAAGCTTGCAAAACTAGGCTATATTAGCGACATAAGTCAAGGTAGTACACAATTATAAGTACGCTAGATGATGATGAAAGGAGGTACAACTTAATTCAAGTTCTCAAAACAACACAAATAAGCCCAATCACAAAAGACTCTATAATCTCTATTGTTATCAATTATAAGCAAGTTCAAAATTACATATGTTAAGTCTGAGGCCACGAACCAATAGGCACGAGATAAACAAATCTAGAAACAGAAAACTACGAAAAATTACGCGCATTAGCTACTCCATGAATCTGCGCGTCTTCCAAAGTCATCGCTGGAGCTTGTTCACGTCCTTGCAGTTGATTCCTCTGCTGCTGTTGAGCCTGCTGGAAGAGTGTTGCTTGTGGTGCCAAGGGTAGCCTCGGCTGATTCCCTCCTGGGGCTGGTGGTCTGATTCCTTCAATTCTCGTTTGCGGTGCTTCCAACGCTGGAGAGGCTGGCCTTGGTGCTGGTAACGCTTGTTGGTTATTCATTGGTGCTCTGTCTCGACGTTCGGGGCATTCCTTCTTTAAATGCTGACTGGATCCGCAAGCTAAGCATAATTTCCTTTTTCGTCTGCACTCGTCCTCTATATGGCCTCGCCTGTGACAATATGGACAGACAGGTATTGCCGGTGGAGATGCTTCTGGTGGCTGGTGCATGTGAGGTCCCTTTGCAACTTCTTCCTGTGGTGCTCCGGCTGGTGCTGATGTGGATGGTTGATGAATCATCAATGCTTTCCCTCGATGCTGAGAACAGTCCTTAGCTAAGTGTTGGTTGGACGCGCATATCAAGCATAATCCTAACTTGCGTCTGCATTCTCTTTCAGTATGGCCTATCTTGCGACAATGTTGACAAGTAGGAAGGAATGAGGCTCTTGGTGCTGCACTCGGTGGTGGATTCATCTGTAGTCGCTTTGCGACTCTTTCTTGTTGTGCTTGGTCTGGTGCTGAGGCATACGGCCGCTTCTGGCCGGACTCTATCCTTGTGTCGCGCTCCATGGGTCTTGCTGTAGTAAGAACATCCTCGTCTAAGGTAGTTGTAGCGGGGCTGATTAACTTCCGTAACTCTGAGCTGAATCTGTCGATGAACTTCTCCACTTGGATTTGTTGAGCTTCTTCCTGAACCTTCTGATGGGCTTGCATCATCGCGTAGAACATGCGAAACATCTGTTGTTCGTCCATAGCCTGCCCTTGTGGAATGGTAGGCATCGGTGGAGCCAACTGCGTCGATGGTGGAACGTCATCTTCGTTGGTTACCACAGCATCTTGTGGTGATCTTATAAGAGTCTCATTGTTTGATCGTGAATCCATAACTCTGTAACCAAAATAAACAATAAGAGGCGCACAGAAATCAAGGCAGGATGCGAGTCAAGAATTTAAATTCGAATCTGATATAGATATCAAGAACGTTTCAAGCAAGTGGATGAGATCCTAGAACTTATCCTATTCTTATTGCAGGCTTGCTCGGTCCCTAAGTTGAAACCGAACAATTTAGTCGTTGACCTGCATGGGCCACCACAAAAACCATGTCACGCCCCAGTCCCAAAATACCGAGGGACCAGACGCGTGATAATGGCCAGCAGTACGCACCGATGGACAAACCCAATTTAATGGATCCATCAGGGCATACTTAAGCTGTAATATACAATAAATAGGTCCAATAATACATAGTCACAGTCTATACTAATCCCATCCACAACAGATAATCACAGATCAAATGCCAGAAAAATGCAAGTAAATATAATCTAGCATATCTCAATCAAGAGTCTCGGAGAACAAATCCGAGAACAAGTCTAATACAATAATGCAATAGACTGGAAGTAAAGTATATAGGAACAGAAGTAAATGAGTATCTCAAACCAATATCCAGGAGAAGTCCTCTGGTACGATCCCGTCCTCTGGTCCTATTACAGCTCCTGTTCCTGCTTCTGCTCCTGATAATGCTCCTGTACTGTATAACTCTAGGGGGATCTCCTCTGCTAGTCCTGGGGACAAAGTCCGGATCCAGGTCCTCAGGGGACAGCAAGGTACAGAAAATACAAGCCAAAATAAATGCAGTGCAGCAAAAATGCAATAAATAGGGTAAGCTATATAACCATCTATGTGAAAATGCAAGTGAGAGCATCACTAGTCTCAGGCTGAAGCCACTACAAGCTCTGTGTCTGGGAGCCGGTAGCGGTAATAAACACGTAATGTGCCTAGCTCTACGACGAGAGTCTGAGGCCTCACAATAGTAGTAGATAGATATACGAAACAGCCTGTAGCCTGTGTGTCTCTCCCCACCCCATGTAATCACACGTCTCATGTCCACGATGCACCATGTCCATGTCACGCACAATCATCTCTTAATGCAACAAGTCATCTAATATCTAAGAATACGATGTCCATGTCCTGTATCCTATACAGAATCACCACGAATATCTCGGGAAGATCCTGTCTCATGAGTAGTGTCAAGTGTCCTGGGTCAAGGTGTACTTGGTAAGACAAGTACGAGAGTATATAGTGTCACGAATGTCCATCTCTAGGTGACCGTACCCAACACCGCGTACGGTGTCGGCACCCGACTGATAATCGGACGCTAAGTACGTCACACGGTCCTAGGTTAAGCATGCACAGCAATATAATGAAGCAAGAAAAATATGTAACAATACTGCAAAGTTTGGCAAGGTACACTTGCCTGGGGTCCTGGCTCCACTGTAGCTCTGGTCTCAGTGTGATCTGCAGGTACTACTCCGGTTGCTGAAATAAACATCACCATTAGATTCAGAAAATATCAAATAGCTAAAAATGCCTGTCCTTGAGTCCAATTTGGACACAAGGGCAAAAATGACATTTTCGGGCCAAAGCGGGGTCCACATGTGGGCCACTTTGCACCGAAAAGCGTGTCAGGGTCAAAGGTCTCCAAATTCCGCAAACTCAGTGTCTACAAGTCAGGAACGATAATACGAACCCAACGGAACTTCCAGAATTGGATTCCGATGAGCCGATCACAAAATCGCCCGTCAAGTGGAGCCTGTGGGGCCCACGACACGCGATTTCGTCAACGTTCTCAGAATTGAACCAAACTTGACCCACAGGACCAGCGTATTGCTACGAGTCCGATGGTGCAAGTTTCGTCTTGATCCGACGTGTGTACACAAAGTTACAGCGTGTTCCAGAAAGGACGGATACGGGGTGTCGTCGGCGGATACGCGTTGATTCCGGGGTGCACGCACCTCCGAATCGACTTCTGCGAAATCCCACACGACCGTATCATCGTCGCGCACAGTTCGGTAAGGACCGCGCGCGACCAAGTCGTCCCGTTTGGCGGGGCGCACTCAGTTCCGGGGTGAAACAGGGCGTTGTTTTTTCCTGTTTTGGATCGCGGGGTGCGATCACCACAGGACGCGATGCACCGAGCGAGTTGCACGGGCACCGAGAGGGTCATACAGTCTACGCAACGCAACTGACGGAAACGAAATCGAAATCACGAGGAGAGAGGAAACGTTACCTGAACAGGGCTCCGTGAAGTCCGATTTCCCGTGTCCGAGACGTGTCCGAGTCGTCTTCTTCGACACGAGCTGTGTCCTCCTAGGGCATCTACTAGCTGGATGTTGCCGGAGTCGGCTTGAGCACGGTGGAGGCGAGTGGCTCAGGGAGGTTCAGGGCGGTGACGTGCTGGTGATCGAGGAAGGGAGGCTGAGGGGAGGCGATCGTCGAGGGGTCGTCGGCTAGGGTTCAGACGAGGGCAGCGTGGCCGATGGGGAGAGGGAAGGTGTCAGCGGAGGGGACGGAGGGCTTAGGGTCGACGGCGGGGCTGTGTATCGGAGGTGGTGACGTGGGTCGGTGAGGGAGGCTGCCGTGGGGGAGGTCAACGGCCAAGTGGAGATGGAGGAGTCGACGGTTGGTCGTCGGCTGCTCGAGGCGGGGCGTTCCGAGGGGAGGGGCGGGAGTTAGGTGGAGCAGTCGGGTCTAGGGCTGGGTCGGCTCTGCTCGCGGAGGAGATAGGCGGAGAGGAGATCCGGGAAGGAGGAAGAGGGAGAGGGGCTCAGGTGCGGGCTGAGCGGCCGGAGGGAGAGGGAGACGAGGGTGGCGGGTCGTCCTAGGGTTCAGGCTGCTGTGGGGGTGTCTGGGTGGAGGAGAGAGCGCTCGAGCGGCGGCGACGTGGCCGGGCGGCGCCGGAAAGGGGTCGACAGAGGGTTAGGGTTAGGGATTTGGTAATTAGGTCATTAGGGATTTGGGAAATTGGGAATTTGGGAATTTGGGAATTTGTTTTCTTCTTCTTTTCTTTTGTGGAGAAAACCTAGGGAAACCTGTATTTATACATGCAGAAATAGGGTTTGACCTAGGATTCGGGCTGGGCCAACGCTCCTCGGGCTTGGCTTCGGCTCTCATGGGGATGTCGGGCTTTGGCACGGATTTAATTCGGTTTAAAATCTACATGGGTCTTCAGGGCTTTAAACGGGTTTCCGGAGTCCAATAAATTCACCAAAAATTACCCTATGTCCGGTTTTCCATTTTACACCATAAAATATTATTTTCATAATATTTTAATATGAATCAACCGCAATTAAAAATCATTAAATTACCAACGCCTAGGGTTTCAATTTCCGAAAATTTTAGATAAATTGGGAAAAATCCGAAGTTCAAATTCTGAAAATCAGGGGGCTTACACTGCTGGTATGAATCAGAGTCCAAGTCACAGTCCAAATAGCCTATGTATTACAAATTTATCACGTCAAAAGATAATTTATTTTAATTTATTTAATTCTGGAATAATTACTCTAAAATCCTCTTTTAATCTTATTATTCTGATTTTTATATTAATTCCTAAATTTTATCCAAAGAAACTGAATTTTATCAACTCGAGACTCATGGCACGCAAATCGAGGCGATCTGTTGACCAAAAAGTCAACCGACACAAACTCAACTTTCATGCATGATTTCCTGTATATTTTAGCGTCAAAAACATGCTGGAATTTATGGCTCGTCCGAATTCAAATTCGTTTGGAAATTATGGCACATACAAATTTTGTATTGTGCACCGATGGTTAAATTCTAACCTGGAAGTTCTACAGAATTAACAGTATATAAATACTTCAAAATAAATTCTGGGAAAAACATATGTCAATTATCTAGACATTAGCTTGCCTAAACTTTAAACGGTTCATGATTTTGATTCCTGGTTCTCCCGAAATCGCGAAAACATCGAAATACATCTATTTTCGGACATGCTGTGCTCTACGAATTTTCCAGAATTTAATACTCATAATTTTGTAAAACAATTTATATAATCAGAAATCTAACCTCAATATCGTTCTAACACAAAAAACTAGGCCTCATTTGGAGTCCGGAGCTATGCGCAATGGCTTTTGGAAGATGAAGGAACCCTAGATGGCAATTCTCCAAAAATCGGCTCAAGAAAAACCCTAGAAAATAACTTAAACTATTATATATAGAGAGGAGAGAGAAAGAGCAGCCGCGGCTCGGATTCTTCCACGGGGCAGCCATCCGTGGCTCCACGCTCAGATCGAACGGTCAGATATTCACGCGGCTCGGCTCAGATGAGTCCGACTCGGACTAGGACGCGGCTCGGCTCGGCTCGGCTCGGTTTGGCGCACCCACACCCACCCCGCGGTCGCTGACAGGCGGGCCCCGCACTGTTGGCTACGGGAGGCTGACATGTGGGCTCCAGTTGGCTGACTGGGCAGAAATAATTACTTTTTGGGTTTTCTTTTTCAGAAATTAGTTTTTAATTCAGTTTTTCATAATTAACTCAAAATAAATGCTAAAAATAATCAAAAAATGCCAAAAAATTCTAGAAAATATATTTTATTATTTAGAACCTAAAATAAAAGTTTGGGATATTTTTAATTAAGTTTGAACATAAAATAAATTCTTGAAAGTTCTAGAAAATTAGTGTTAGTAGTTTTTAATTACTAAAAATTTTGAAAAAATCTCAATAATCTAAAATAGCCTAAAAATAATTCTAAATAAATATTTATATAAGTAATTATACTATAAAATTTATTTTCTAATTAACTAAGAGAATACTCTAAATAAACTCAACATCTATAATAAATATAATAATATAAAATATACACAAAATACCTATTTTGGGTGAGAGAGTTTACAAAGAGAAAGAACTTCAATATCATATACGGGGTGATATAGTATATGAACTGAAATGGAGAACTATAACTATTCTAAGTATTTAAAATAATAGTTTAGAAATATGATCAGCTTGGGAACTTGTACGATAGCTACATGGCCTGGCTAATCATACATGAGGTGTATGATTAACACTGACAATATCTACACTTGTATGATAGGGATTTGATCACATCTCTCACTAGCAATTTCCCCGCCCCCAACTAGTACTGTGGATCCAACCATGACAGGTAACGATACACGATCAATGTCCAATATATCATGTACAATGTCTAATATCAATGTCGTGTACAATGTCAATACGATAACCAATGTAACATCTCATGACTGTAGATCCAATCTATATACTAGTCCGTGTAACACAGTGTCAAGAATCATATGTAACATTTCTAAATACTTAAATTATAGAAATTATCAAATAACAGAAATTATCAGAGAATGTATTCGTCTGGGGTCCTTAGCTGGTATGAATCATAATCCAAGTCACAGTCCAAATAGCCTATGTATTACAAATTTACCATATCAAAAGATAAGTTATTTTAATTTATTTAATTCTGGAATAATTACTCTAAAATCCTATTTTAATCTTATTATTCTGATTTTTATGTTAATTCCTAAATTTTGGCCAAAGAAACTGAATTTTACCAATTCAAGACTCATGACATGCAAATCGAGGCGATCTGTTGACCAAAAAAGTCAACCGATGCAAACTCGAATTTCATGCATGGTTTCCTATAGATTTCAGCGTCAAAAATATGCTAGAATTTATGGCTCGTCCGAAGTCAAATTCGTTTAAAAATTATTGTACATACCTAAAATCGCATTGTGCAACTGTGGTTGATTGTTAACCTAGAAGTTCTAAAGAACTAAAAGCATATAAATATTTCGTATTAAATTCTGGGAAAATCATATGTCAATTATCTCGACATTATCTTTTCAAAACTTTAAACGGATAGTGATTCTGATTCCTAGTTCTCCCGGAATCACAAAAACACCGAAACGCATCTATTTTCGGACATGCTGTGCTCTATGAATTTTTCAGAATTTAATATTGAAAATTTCATGAAAAAAATTTAAATATTCAGAAAATTAACCTCAATACTGTTCTAACACAAGAAAGGGTCTAGCTCTGCTGGAGAGTCTACAACCTCACATTAATAGTAGATATATATATATATAACAGCCTGTAGCCTGTGTGTCTCTCCCCACCCAATGTAATCACGCAAGCCATGACCATAACGTCTCATGTCCATGTCAGCGGGATTATAACTAATGCAACAAGTCATACTGTCTATAATAAATGTCTCTATCAAGTCCTGTATCCTATACAGAATCACCACGAATATCTTAGGAGGATTCTGTCCATGATAGTGTCAAGTGTCCTGGGTTGTAGGGTACTTGATAGGTCAAGTACAAAGTAAGGGAATCGTAAATCCATCTCTAAATGACGAACCCAACACCGCGTACGGTGTCGGTACCCGACTATGATCGGACACTAGGTACGTCATACGTTCCCTAGGTTAAGCAGTTTAAATCAGTTTATATGAATTTGCACAAGAAATCCAGCAGAGTATTTTTACAGAAAATATAAAAATAATGACTGCAAGTTTGGCAAGGTGCACTTGCCTGAGGTTTGAATTCCACTTAGGTCCTGGTTTCGGAAATTTCCAGAGATGACTCCGAAAGCTGAAATAAACAGTACCATCATGCTCAGAAGGTGTCAAACAGCTAGGATCACCTGTCCTTGGGTCAAATTTGGAGACAAGGATAAAAACGACAATTTCGGCCCAAAACGGGGTCCACCGGTGGGCCCACTTTGCACCGAAAAACGTGTCAGGGTCAACGGTCTCCAAATTCACCAAACTTAGTGTCAACAGGTCAGGAACGCTGATACGAACCCAACGGAACTTTCAGATTTGAATTCCGATGAGCCGATCACAAAATCGCCTGTCGAACGGGGCCTGTGGGGCCCACTACACGCGATTTCGTCAACGTTCTCAGAATCGGACCAAACTTGACCCACAGGACCAGCGTATCGCTACGAGTCCGTTGGCATAAATTTTGTCTTGATCCGACGTGTGTGCACGAAGTTAGGGTAAAATGCAGAAAAGGCGGATACGGGGCGATGTCCGCGGATACGCGTTGATTCCGGTGTGCACGCACACCCGAATCAGCTTCCGCGAAATCCCACACGTCCGTATCGACGAGGCGCACGTATCTGTGAAGACCGCACGCGACCAAGTCGTCCCGTTTGGTGGGGCGCACTCAGTTCCGGGGTGAAACAGGGTCTGGTTTTTCCTGTTTTTGGATCGCGGTGTGCGATCACCACAGGACGCGATGCCCCGAGCGGTTTGTCCGGGCACCGAGAGGGTCATACAGGCTTCGCGTAGAAATTTACGGAATCGAATTCCGAGCTACGAGGAGGAAATTAGGAGTACCTGAACAGGGCCTTTGGACACCGAGATTCCCTGTGTCCGACACGTGTCCGACATACGTGTTCGACCTAGGGTTAGGGTCTGGTGGAGCCGCGGCGGCCGGAGGCTGGCCGGAGGGGGGCTGGGGGCGGTGCTGGCTAGGGCGGTGGCACACCGGAGTGGCGGGGGTCGGCGGCGCCGGGCTCGGCTGCTCCGAACGGCCGGGCGGCGTCGGGGTATGTTGCGGGGAGGAGTGAGGAGGAGAAGGGGTTCTGGAGAGCGGCTGGCCGCGGCGGAGGGCGGCTGGGTGCTGGAGGATGGTGGTCGGCGGCTCCGGGCGGCGCTGGAGGGTGGTGGTCGGCGAGCTCAGGACGGCTAGGGTTCCGGCGAGAGGGTAGGGATTAGGCGGAGGAGGAGAACGGGGAGAGGGGTTTAAATAAGGGCTGGGGGGGAGGAGTTCGTGGCCAGGGGAGTCGGCCGAGGGGAGGACGTGGCCTCCCCCGGCGGAGGCGGCACAAAATCCGGCGACGGAGCGGGGGACCGGGCTCGCACAGGCGACGTGGGGGAGGGGAGAGATGCGGGTCGGGTCGGGCGCGGATCCGGACTGGGCGGACCCGCCCGACCCGCTAGGGGTGTGACGGCTGGGCTGGGTTCTTAACGGGCTCGGCCCACTGGGCCGGGCCGGGCCCAAACTAAAAACAAAAATAAAAATAATAATAATAGTAATTATAAAACAGTAATTAATTAATTAATTATAAAAATAGTTTTTAGGCTTTTAAAAATAGGTCTGAGGCCCAATAAAATCCCAGAAAATTATAATAAGTCCGGTTTTCTATTTTACACCATAAAATCATGTTTTCATTTCATTTTAATGTTATTTATTGGTAATTAAAAATTACAAACTCTCTACAGGGCCTATGTAAATTCCTGAAAAATTGCATATTAATTCAAAAAAATTGATTTAAAAAAAATCTAAAAATTTAGGGTGTTTACAATCTACCCCCCTTAAGAGGATTGCGTCCTCGCAATCGAAGGGTAAACTATAAAGGCAAGATTTACAGAATTAAAGAATGCTTAGGTTCTACCTGATTCTGCAAATAGGTGTAGATAACGCTGCCGCATAACATCTTCTTGCTCCCAGGTCGATTCGCCAGGAGAGTGCTGCTTCCAAGCTACTCGAACCAGCCTGATTGTCTGTCCTCGCAGTGTCTTCTCGCTGGTGTCGAGTATACCCACTGGCTGTTCTTCGTATCTCAGGCTAGGTCCCACCGAAATCTCAGAATGATCAACTATATGGCTTGGGTCCGTCACATACCTCCTCAGTTGTGAGACGTGGAATACGTCATGCACTCCCTCTAAGGACGGAGGTAATGCAAGACGGTAAGCCACCTCACCAATGCGTTCCAAGATATCAAATGGCCTAATGTACCTTGGGCTCAACTTGCCTCTGCTGCCAAATCTGATAGTACCTCTAGTGGGCGAGATCCTCAAAAATACATGCTCTCCTTCCTTGAACTCCAGGGGTTGTCGGTGTGCATCGGCCCAGTGCTTCTGTCTATCCTGGGCTGCTCGGAGATGGTTCTGAATCTGTTTTACTTTCTCTACTGTCTCTGTTACCAACTCTGGACCTAGTATTTGACGTTCGCCAACGTCGCTCCAGCATATTGGAGATCTGTACTTTCTTCCGTACAACGCCTCTAAAGGTGCCATCTGAATGCTTGCCTGATAGCTGTTGTTGTAGGAGAACTCCACTAAATGCAGGTGATCTTCCCAAGATCCTCCAAAGTCCAGTATACAAGATCGCAGCATATCTTCTAGGATCTGAATTGTGCGCTCTGACTGTCCGTCTGTCTGAGGATGATAGGCAGTACTGAACTTGAGCCTGGTGCCGAGACTCTCTTGCATGCTTCGCCAGAAGTGAGATGTAAATCTCGAGTCTCGATCTGATACAATACTAACCGGCACTCCATGTAATTTTATGATCTGACGCATATACATGTCGGCTAGTACTTCCGTGGATTGTCCAACTCTGAACGGCAAGAAGTGAGCCGACTTAGTGAGCCGATCCACGATGACCCATACTGCATCCTTACCACTAGGGCTTCTTGGAAATCCAGTGACGAAGTCCATGGTAATATGCTCCCACTTCCATTCAGGGATGGGAAGCGACTGCAACATACCTGCAGTCCTTTGGTGCTCGGCCTTCACCTGCTGGCAGACTAAGCATTTTGCCACAAAGCGGGCAATCTCCCTTTTCATTCCATGCCACCAGTAATATTGTCTTAGGTCCCGGTACATCTTGGTTCCTCCTGGATGAACCGAGTATATGGAGCTATGGGCTTCTGTCATCAATTCCTGCCTTAATTCTCCATTTGGAACACATAGGCGATTTCCGCACCTTAATGTTCCGTCCTCGTGGATGCGAAGTCCCGTCTGCAGGCCCGCTTCTGTTCTTTCTCTCAGCCTTCGGAATCTGGCATCATTAGGCAAAGCTTCCTTGATTCTCTCCACCAGCGATGACTTCACTTCGAGGTTAGCCAGCAAACCATTTTGTCCAGGTAGAACAACCTCTATCTGAAGATCTTGCAAGTCTTGTAATAGTTGAGGCTGCTCCGTTAAGAAATAAGCCGAGGGTTTTCTGCTGAGGGCGTCGGCTACAACATTTGCTTTCCCCGGGTGGTACTGCAGATCGATGTCAAAGTCCACCATCAACTCAAGCCAACGCCTTTGCCTCATGTTGAGCTCCTTCTGTGTATAAACATACTTCAAGCTCTTATGATCAGTGAATATCTCGACCTTCTCTCCATACAAATAATGTCTCCAGATCTTCAATGCAAAAATCACTGCAGCTAGTTCCAGGTCGTGCGTTGGGTAGTTCTTCTCGTGGACCTTCAGCTGCCTCGATGCATAAGCGATAACCTTGCCATGTTGCATCAAGACACAACCTAGTCCACTACCGGACGCATCACTATAAACAACAAAACCTCCTGACCCTGAGGGAAGAGTCAAGACTGGTGCTGTTGTTAGACGCCTCTTTAATTCTTCAAAGGCATTCTGGCATTTTTCCGTCCATATGAACTCCTGGTCCTTCCGTGTCAGCTTAGTCATCGGCTCTGCGATCCTTGAGAAATTTTCTACGAACCGCCGGTAATACCCAGTAAGTCCAAGAAAACTTCTCACTTCTGCAACAGAGGTAGAGGTAGGCCAGGTTTCTATAGCAGTGACCTTTTCTGGGTCCACAGACAGTCCTTCACCCGAGATAATATGCCCTAAGAATGGCACATTGTCCATACAGAACTCACATTTGCTGAGTTTGGCATATAGCTTCTCCCTTCTCAAAGTTTCTAACACAATTCTAAGGTGTTCCTCGTGCTCTTCGTGGTTCTTGGAGTAGACTAGGATATCATCAATGAACACCACCACGAACTTATCCAAGTACTGATGGAAGACCCCGTTCATCAAACTCATAAATACGGCGGGTGCGTTGGTTAAACCAAACGGCATAACTAGGAACTCATAATGTCCATACTTAGTTCTGAAGGCCGTCTTTGGGATATCTTCCTTCTTCACCCTAATCTGGTGATTACCGGATCTAAGGTCAATCTTTGAGAATACCTTAGCACCACTCAATTGGTCAAACAAATCATCAATGCGTGGTAATGGGTACCGGTTCTTAATAGTTACAGCATTAAGGGCTCTGTAATCGATGCACAACCGTACAGATCCGTCCTTCTTGGGTACAAAAAGTATAGGTGCTCCCCAAGGTGAAACACTGGGCCGGATAAATCCTTTCTCCAGAAGGTCGTCAACTTGTGTTTTCAGCTCCACTAACTCCTTAGGTGCTAGCCGATATACCGATGAAGTGATAGGTTCGGGTCCTGGAGTTAGGTCTATTGTGAATTCTATCTCCCGATCAGGTGGTAAACCTGGAAGATCGTCGGGAAACACATCCACAAATTCCGTTATGACTATTGGGTAACTTGAATCTTCTTCTACAGTCAATACCCTAAGAGTTGGCTGGACCCCTTGTTCTACAGCTCCTCGTAGAAATTCAAACTCAGGAAGGCTAGGGGGTCTAAATATCACTTTTCCAAGCCGGCAATCCAGCGTCGCATGATACTGACTTAACCAGTCCATACCAAGTACAACATCGTAATCAGGCATAGAAAAGATCAGGAATTGGGCTCGCATCTCTCGGCCACAGACTACTACCGAACATGATCTACAAGTATCACTAACCGGGATAATTCCACCTCCCGTTAGAATTCTTTTCATCTTCGAGAGAGGTGCGGTAGCTATTCTATGGGTGGCTACGAAGCTAGCAGCAATAAATGAATGTGAAGCTCCAGAATCAAATAATGCTACAGCAGGAATTGAAGCTACTAATATGGTACCTGCTATCACTTCGCCTGCAGTAGCTTCCTCAGTGACTGCTAGTGTATATGCCTGACCTCGTCCCTGAGCGGGACCCCTTTGTTGACGAGCTTGTTGGAACAATGCTGCCTGAGGTGGTAGAGGTGGCCTGGCTCCTCCAGGCCCTGTCTGAGTTGCTCCCCCAGCTGGAAGAGCTGCAGGTGGAGCTTGTCGATTCGGAACTCCCTCTCGACGTTCCGAACAGTCCTTTGAGAAGTGTTGTCCAGATCCGCAAACCAGGCAGAGTCCCAGCTTGCGTCGACATTCCTTTTCAATATGTCCTACCTTGCTGCAGCACGTCGGCTGGAGCGCGTTACTCGGAGGGAATCAAGACATATTGAAAATAATGTCTCCAGATCTTCAATGCAAAAATCACTACAGCTAGTTCCAGGTCGTGCGTTGGGTAGTTCTTCTCATGGACCTTCAGCTGTCTCGATGCATAAGCGATAACCTTGCCATGTTGCATCAAGACACAACCTAGTCCACTACCGGACGCATCACTATAAACAACAAAACCTCCTGACCCTGAGGGAAGAGTCAAGACTGGTGCTGTTGTTAGACGCCTCTTTAATTCTTCAAAGGCATTCTGGCATTCTTCCGTCCATATGAACTCCTGGTCCTTCCGTGTCAGCTTAGTCATCGGCTCTGCGATCCTTGAGAAATTTTCTACGCACCGCCGGTAATACCCAGCAAGTCCAAGAAAACTTCTCACTTCTGCAACAGAGGTAGGGGTAGGCCAGGTTTCTATAGCAGTGACCTTTTCTGGGTCCACAGACAGTCCTTCACCCGAGATAATATGCCCTAAGAATGGCACCTTGTCCATACAGAACTCACATTTGCTGAGTTTGGCATATAGCTTCTCCCTTCTCAAAGTTTCTAACACAATTCTAAGGTGTTCCTCGTGCTCTTCGTGGTTCTTGGAGTAGACTAGGATATCATCAATGAACACCACCACGAACTTATCTAAGTACTGATGGAAGACCCCGTTCATCAAACTCATAAATACGGCGGGTGCGTTGGTTAAACCAAACGGCATAACTAGGAACTCATAATGTCCATACTTAGTTCTGAAGGCCGTCTTTGGGATATCTTCCTTCTTCACCCTAATCTGGTGATAACCGGATCTAAGGTCAATCTTTGAGAATACCTTAGCACCACTCAATTGGTCAAACAAATCATCAATGCGTGGTAATGGGTACCGGTTCTTAATAGTTACAGCATTAAGGGCTCTGTAATCGATGCACAACCGTACAGATCCGTCCTTCTTGGGTACAAAAAGTATAGGTGCTCTCCAAGGTGAAACACTGGGCCGGATAAATCCTTTCTCCAGAAGGTCGTCAACTTGTGTTTTCAGCTCCACTAACTCCTTAGGTGCTAGCCGATATACCGATGAAGTGATAGGTTCGGCTCCTGGAGTTAGGTCTATTGTGAATTCTATCTCCCGATCAGGTGGTAAACCTGGAAGATCGTCGGAAAACACATCCACAAATTCCGTTATGACTCTTGGGTAACTTGAATCTTCTTCTACAGTCAATACCCTAAGAGTTGGCTGGACCCCTTGTTCTACAGCTCCTCGTAGAAATTCAAACTCAGGAAGGCTAGGGGGTCTAAATATCACTTTTCCAAGCCGGCAATCCAGCGTCGCATGGTACTGACTTAACCAGTCCATACCAAGTACAACATCGTAATCAGGCATAGAAAAGATCAGGAATTGGGCTCGCATCTCTCGGCCACAGACTACTACCGAACATGATCTACAAGTATCACTAACCGGGATAATTCCACCTTCCGTTAGAATTCTTTTCATCTTCGAGAGAGGTGCGGTAGCTATTCTATGGGTGGCTACGAAGCTAGCAGCAATAAATGAATGCGAAGCACCAGAATCAAATAATGCTACAGCAGGAATTGAAGCTATTAATATGGTACCTGCTATCACTTCGCCTGCAGTAGCTTTCTCAGTGACTGCTAGTGCATATGTCTGACCTCGTCCCTGAGCGGGACCCCTTTGCGGACGAGCTTGTTGGAACAATGCTGCCTGAGGTGGTAGAGGTGGCCTGGCTCCTCCAGGCCCTGTCTGAGTTGCTCCCCCAGCTGGAAGAGCTGCAGGTGGAGCTGGTCGATTCGGAACTCCCTCTCGACGTTCCGAACAGTCCTTTGAGAAGTGTTGTCCAGATCCGCAAACCAGGCAGAGTCCCAGCTTGCGTCGACATTCCTTTTCAATATGTCCTACCTTGCTGCAGTAATGGCAAGTAGGCAGGTTCTTAGTTGCTGCTCTTGGAGGCGGGCTCTTCTGGGGCCGTTTAGCAGATTCCCCTGGTGATGACTTGGACGGTGCTGAGGAGAAGGGACGTTTTAGGCTTGATTCCCTCAGAGTAACGCGCTCCAGCCGACGTGCTGCAGCTAGGACGTTGGTGTAAGAGGTGGACGCGACCGATCCGATTAACTTCTGAAGCTCGAACCTGAGCCCATCAAAGAACTTCTCCGCCTTCTCCTCTTCGGTAGGAATTAGCAAAGGGGCGAAGCGGCTCAGGCGAATGAATTCGACGTTATATTCCTCCACCGTCATGTTGCCCTGGATCAGGCGGTTGAATCTGTCTCAGAGTTTTGACCGAGCCACAACAGGGATGTACATTTCCTGGAAGAGTCTGGAGAACTCCTCCCAGGTAACCTGATCATGTCCGAGTCTTCTTTCTTCGGACAACCACCAATGATGCGCGTTGTCCGTCAGTTGCATCCTGACGGTAGTCATCCATTTGTCCCTTGGTAGTTCGGCGGCCTTCAACTGATGCTGTGTGTTTGTAAGCCATTCATGCACTTCAGTTGGTCCTTCCTTGCCCGAGAAGGTACGGGGCTTGAGTTGACAGAAATCCGTGATGGATCCCGTTGCTGGCCGCCTATTTGGTAGATTTGCATGCTCCAATGCTGCGACTAGGCTGTTCCTTAGGTTCTCGGCCTCTCGACGTTGGGTCTCATGTTGAATCTGTTGTTGTGCCTGCATCATGGCGTAGAACATCTGGAACATTTGCTGGCCGTCCATTGTCTGTCCTGGGGGAAAGACAGGCATCGTAGGAGGGAACTGGGGAGGAGGCGGGATGTCATCACGCCTGAACCTGGAACTTGGCTGGCCAGTTTGATTGCTCTGAGAGGATTGTCCTCTGGTATCTGGCGTCGTTCCAGCTTCGCAGGTAAACCCTGCTTCATTCGGTGTACCCAAGGGGGTCTCGTCACCACTTCTGGGATCCATAACTCTGCACCAAAAGGAAACAATGAGAACGCACAGAGGAATCAAAACAGGATGCAATTCAAGCAATTAAATTGAATTCGACATAGAGTTAAAAAAATGATTCAATCTATGGATGAGATCCTATTCTATCTTATTGCAGGCCTGTTCGGTCCCTAAGTTGAAACCGAACAATTTAGTTTGGACCTGCATGGGCCACCACAAAAACCATGTCACGCCCCAGTCCCAAAATGTCGAGGGACTGGACACGTGGCAATGGCCAGCAGCACGCACCGATGGATAACCCAATTTAATGGAACCATCAGGGCGTACTTAAGCTGTAAGTAAGGTCTACTACACAAGTCACACTAATCTCATCCATAAAGATAAAGAAATAAACTGCATACTGAATGGAAATAAGTAGCAACAACAAATCACAACTAGTCAGTCGGAGCAACAATCCGACTTAAGTCTGAAATAACTGGCTCTATAGGCCAGGAACAAAAGATATAAACATGAAATAAATAAATGAGTACTGGGACAGGCACTCAAGAGAAGTCCTCGGCAGTCACCTCGTCTTCAGTGTTCGGTTCAGCTCCAGCAATAGCTTCAGCTCCGGTCCCGTATATCTCGGGATACTGCTCCTCAGCTAAACCTGGGGACATAATCCATTCCAGGTCCTCAGTGGACATAGCAAGGCACAAGATAAAATAAGCCAACTGAATAAGCAGTGCAATAAATAAATGAACAGCAGGGTAAACTAAGTAACCATCTATGTGATATGCAAATGAGAGCAACACTAGTACTCAGGCTGAGACCGCTACAAGCTCTGTGTCGGGGAGCCGGTAGCAGTAATAACACGTAAAGGGTCTAGCTCTGCTGGAGAGTCTACAACCTCACAATAATAGTAGATATATATATAGAACAGCCTGTAGCCTGTGTGTCTCTCCCCACCCAATGTAATCACGCAAGCCATGACCATAACGTCTCATGTCCATGTCAGCGGGATTATAACTAATGCAACAAGTCATACTGTCTATAATAAATGTCTCTATCAAGTCCTGTATCCTATACAGAATCACCACGAATATCTCAGGAGGATTCTGTCCATGATAGTGTCAAGTGTCCTGGGTTGTAGGGTACTTGATAGGTCAAGTACAAAGTAAGGGAATCGTAAATCCATCTCTAAATGACGAACCCAACACCGCGTACGGTGTCGGTACCCGACTATGATCGGACACTAGGTACGTCATACGTTCCTTAGGTTAAGCAGTTTAAATCAGTTTATATGAATTTGCACAAGAAATCCAGCAGAGTATTTTTACAGAAAATATGAAAATAATGACTGCAAGTTTGGCAAGGTGCACTTGCCTGAGGTTTGAATTCCACTTAGGTCCTGGTTTCGGAAATTTCCAGAGATGACTCCGAAAGCTGAAATAAACAGTACCATCATGCTCAGAAGGTGTCAAACAGCTAGGATCGCCTGTCCTTGGGTCCAATTTGGAGACAAGGACAAAAACGGCAATTTTAGCCCAAAACGGGGTCCACCAGTGGGCCCGCTTTGCACCGAAAAACGTGTCAGGGTCAACGGTCTCTAAATTCACCAAACTTAGTGTCAACAGGTCAGGAACGCTGATACGAACCCAACGGAACTTTCAGATTTGAATTCCGATGAGCCGATCACAAAATCGCCCGTCGAACGGGGCCTGTGGGGCCCACTACACGCGATTTCGTCAACGTTCTCAGAATCGGACCAAACTTGACCCACAGGACCAGCGTATCGCTACGAGTCCGTTGGCATAAATTTTGTCTTGATCCGACGTGTGTGCACGAAGTTAGGGTGAAATACAGAAAAGGCGGATACGGGGCGATGTCCACGGATACGCGTTGATTCCGGTGTGCACGCACACCCGAATCAGCTTCCGCGAAATCCCACACGTCCGTATCGACGAGGCGCACATATCTGTGAAGACCGCACGCGACCAAGTCGTCCCGTTTGGTGGGGCGCACTCAGTTCCGGGGTGAAACAGGGTCTGCTTTTTCCTGTTTTTGGATCGCGGTGTGCGATCACCATAGGACGCGATGCCCCGAGCGGTTTATCCGGGCACCGAGAGGGTCATACAGGCTTCGCGTAGAAATTTACGGAATCGAATTCCGAGCTACGAGGAGGAAATTAGGAGTACCTGAACAGGGCCTTTGGACACCGAGATTCCCTGTGTCCGACACGTGTCCGACACACGTGTTCGACCTAGGGTTAGGGTCTGATGGAGCCGCGGCGGCCGGAGGCTGGCCGGAGGGGGCTGGGGGCGGTGCTGGCTAGGGCGGCGGTGCACCGGAGTGGCGGGGGTCGGCGGCGCCGGGCTCGGCTGCTCCGAACGGCCGGGCGGCGTCGGGGTATGTTGCGGGGAGGAGTGAGGAGGAGAAAGGGTTCTGGAGAGCGGCTGGCCGCGGCGGAGGGCGGCTGGGTGCTGGAGGGTGGTGGTCGGCGGCTCCGGGCGGCGCTAGAGGGTGGTGGTCGGCGAGCTCCGGACGGCTAGGGTTCCGGCGAGAGGGTAGGGATGAGGCGGAGGAGGAGAACGGGGAGAGGGGTTTAAATAAGGGCTGGGGGGGAGGAGTTCGTGGCCGGGGGAGTCGGCCGAGGGGAGGACGTGTCCTCCCCCGGCGGAGGCGGCACAAAATCTGGCGACGGAGCGGGGGACCGGGCTCGCACAGGCGACGTGGGGGAAGGGAGAGATGCGGGTCGGGTCGGGCACGGATCCGGACTGGGCGGACCCGCCCGACCCGCTAGGGGTGTGAGGGCTGGGCTGGGTTCTTAAAAGGCTCGGCCCACTGGGCCGGGCCGGGCCCAAACTAAAAACAAAAATAAAAATAATAATAATAGTAATTATAAAACAGTAATTAATTAATTATAAAAATAGTTTTTAGGCTTTTAAAAATAGGTCTGAGGCCCAATAAAATCCCAGAAAATTATAATAAGTTCGGTTTTCTATTTTACACCATAAAATCATGTTTTCATTTCATTTTAATGTTATTTATTGGTAATTAAAAATTACAAACTCTCTACAGGGCCTATGTAAATTCCTGAAAAATTGCATATTAATTCAAAAAAATTGATTTAAAAAAATCTAAAAATTTAGGGTGTTTACAAATATAGGATATTGAATGAGCGCAGCCAACGTGGATCATTATAGTGGTTAATGTTCGGAGCCAGATAATTCTGGCAGATCCATTCATGCTAGGCCTCAAGGGCCAGTACAGTACACTGAAAGAGCGTAGCCAACATGGATTATTATAGTGGTTCATGTTCGGAGCCAAGTAATTCTGGTGGATCCGTTCAATATAGGCCTCAAGGGCCAGTACAATACACTGAATGAGCGCAGCCAGCATGGATCATTACAGTGGTTAATATTCGGAGCCAGATAATTCTGACGGATCTGTTCATGATAGGCCTTAAGGGCCAGTACAGAACACTGAATGAGCGCAGCTAGCGTAGATTATTACAGTGGCTAATGTTCGTAGCCATGTGAATCTGGTGCACTACTAGAAAAAGCGGGATTAGCGACGTATTTTAGCGACTCCTAGTAAAAACATCGCTAAATTAGCGACTCCGTAAAAATCGTCGCTAAATGGCGACATTTAGCGACTTTTATTAAGATTTTAAAAGATTAGTCGCTATAAGTTCAATTAAGGTCGCTAAACGTCGCTAATATATCTAATTTAGCGACGTTTAGCGTCGTAATTAGCGACGTATCTATCAAAAATATTTAGCAACGTATTTAGCGACGTCTTTGACGTCGCTAAATTTTATTTTAGCGACGTTGTTATTTGACGTCGCTAAACGTCGCTAAATTTTGGTTAATTAGGGCTCAGTTTTCTTTTCCCCATCTGTCGAAAATTTTGAAACTTTTCGATTTCCCCCGCCCCCCCCCTCTCCGGCGACCGGCTCTCCTCCTTCTCGAGCTCTAGGTAATCTCTCTCTCTCTCTCTCTCTCTCATGTGACACTGACACAAGACACACTTGACAGACACGACACACGCACATAGATACGACACACGCACACAGACACTGACAGACACACACGACACACACAACACACACACACAGACGCAGACACACACACACAGACGCAGATTAGGGTTAGGGTTAGGTTTAGTGTTAGGGTTAGGGTTAGTTTTTTGACCTGGGGTTAGGGTTAGGGTTAGGTTTAGGGTTTTTGATCAGGGGTTAGGTTTAGGGTTTTTGATCAGGGGTTAGGGTTAGGGTTAGGTTTAGGGTTAGGGTTAGATTTTTTGACCTGGGGTTAGGGTTAGGTTTAGGGTTTTTGATCAGGATTGATTCCTATACATTCATAAACCAAACATTATCTATTTTTACTGTTCAATATCAATTTCTTAATACTTCCCTATGTTAATTTTTAAGTATTAGAAATTGCAACACATGCTAGAAATTATTGTCTAGGTTGATTGAAAGATCAACATCTTTAAAATATGTTTAGTTGTCATATTCACTTATATCTAGCATATGTATATTGGTTAATTTTACTATTTATTGGTTAGGTGTTATTGTTAGAACTGTATGTTTCTAACTTTTACATCTTATTGCTTTGAAATGATTAGTATATAAGGCTCATAATATTTACTAAGGCATAATAGCTGAGCTAAGAAGAAAGATCTTTGACCCAAGTGATTTAGAAACTCATCGCTTATCTTTAAGGTAATTTAGAAACTCATCGCTTAAGTATTCACTATTTTGATCTAATTCAAACACTCTTGCTGATTTGTTTCTCTACTCTATATCGATTGTCCTATGAACTAGTGGCTCTTTCTCCTTTTTTTAATGAAAAAGAAGTTCGAGTATTTTACCTATGATAAAAAATTCACTAGTAGGATATAACAGAAATAAAAAATAATATTTTCATCCTGCTTGTTAATCTTATCTTCACAAATACATTCTAGCCTAAGGTGCCACATGTATTTGGGATTAATATTATCTTTAGAATCTCTTAAACATGATTTATTAATGTTAAATACATTATTTTACAATACAAACATACAGATGATTTATTAATGTCCATAATCACCTTTCTCAAAACTGAAAGGGATAAATATTCATCATCATTCGTATTATCATCTCCATCATCAACACTACCAATAGATTTGTATCTGTTGGTTGACTAGATACATCTTATAGTATTTTTATTGTTAGGACAAAATGTTGAGCAATAGATATTATGGTATCATTATTATACTGCAATAAACAGCTAATTCTTTATGACTCATCTAATTTTTTGTTTTCATCTATCTTACCAGATGGCACCCAAGAGAGCGACACCTCCTACTGTTAAGGAGGAAGTGATGCCTCCTACTGTTAAGGATGAAGTGATGCCTCCTACTGTTAAGGATGAAGAGATACCATCTGCTGTATCTCAGACGGGGAGTTCCAGTCATCCAGCACCTATCGCGGCTGTATCTCAGACGGAGAGTTCCCGTCACCCAGCACCCATAGCGGAGCTTGATAACATAAACGTTGTTTATGCACAGTATTTGAGGGACTGGTATCTGCCCCGTTTTGGATATCCTCGAGATTGATACTGTGATGTTTCATATACTTATATATTATGTATTTTGTATTACTGTGATACTCTGATACTTATATATTATGTATTTTGTGACGCTGTTTATGCCCATTTTGTGTGACTGTGATACTGTGATACTTTTATGACTGTGATACTTTTATTGTCTGTCTATAAGGTACAGTAGGCAGGACTTGTATCCCATGCTGCAGTGGTATGACACTACACGAGGGAGTGAATCTAGGCTTCGGGCCATGTCACAGCGGCGTTAGCATCGCAAATAGGCAGGTAGCCTACTATTGAAAGGAGATAGAGAGTGGTAGTACAATACTAAAAAAAGACCTATGACCTCATGCTATAGTGTTTGACACCACATGAGGGAGTGAACCTCATCTTCGAGCCATGTCACAGTGTCATAGCACCGCACAGAAGTGCAAGGATTTATGCTGAGATATAGTACAACACTACTAAGAGGCTGTTGACCTCATGCTACAGTGGGTGACACTACATGGGAGAGTGAACCTCGTCCGCGAGCAATATCACAATGACATAGCATCTCATAGGAGCGCAAGGCTCCATGTTATGTGTTGTAAAGACACTACTAAGAGACCTGTGACCTCATGCTATACTGGTATAACACCATAAGAGGGGGATCCTCGATATTAGGCGGCCATGTCATTGCGTCGTAGCACTGCACAAAAGTGCAAGGCTTTATACCAGATAATAAACTCTCTATAGTAGAAGAACTCACCTAAGTGTATGGAAAGAGATGTAGGCCGTCTCTTGAGGGAAGTTTATAGACACCTAAGATACATACACTGAGACCAGGTATGCACAGGGCCTTTAACGTGTGACCATATGGCACAGCTGAGGTCATTATGTGAGTAGAAAGAATAGCAGCTATGGTGTAGAATTAAAGGTCTAATCCATTCTTGTATCGTACTGTTGTTTGATCTATGCGGAAAGATTCAAGTCGTCGACGACATCTATTCTAATGCATGATGTCAGTCACTGTGAGGAACACTCAACCATATATTATGATATATATGGAGGATTCTTGGAGATTTCCACTTGGCTTTAGGAGTTTTAGTCCCACATTGGAAAACCACCAATGTGTATATCTCAATATATAGCTATGCTTAGTATTGGTATATGTACATGTGGTGGTGGCCTATGTGGGTTGACTTTCCTAGAGGTATTAAGTGTGGACTCCATTATGACAATCTTTATTTTGTCACCTCCTTTGGGAACTTTTCTTAGGAGCTAAGCCCCGCATGGGCTTAGCGACTCGAACTCAAACTCGGACTCGGGCTCGGGCTTATGGGCGCAAAGTGGCACTTTGTTGGCCCACTTTGCAATTAGCACTTCAGCATCATCGCATGGCGCTCTTGCGATCCTTTTATGCGCGAGTTGCATGCACACGGTTGCTAGCTCTGGCGCATGTGGTCTGGCGCATGCGGCCTGACGCTATACAGCCAAGGCCCTTTGCGGCCAAGGAAATATGCATCAATGCGTTATGCGGCCAAGGGTTATGCGGTCTGGCATTATACTGCCAAGGTCTATACGGCCAGGCGCTATGGGGCCAGGGTCTTTATGGCCATGTCCTATGCGGCCAGGGACTATGCGACCTGGTGCTATATGGCCAGATTTTGATGAACAAGATGCATGTGAAGGGAACAGAGTCTGCTATAGGCAGCGCATGGTTTTCTGTGCCTCCTCAAAAATACGGCGTAAGCGGCGGGAGCGGATACTTTCGACATTTGGTAGCGCTGTCTGCCTCGTGTAGTACATCGTGACCGACAGTGAAGGCGGCTCATACGTCGCGGGCGGCGCTTGTGGATTTGACACCCAGTTTTTGGAAGTCTGTTCGGTCAGCAAGTGTGTGGCCTGGAGTTTCTCAGGCTGTATATGTGCTATTTTTTCTATTTATAGAAGACCTCCTCTTTCATTTGAGGGGAAAGAAAATAGATCGAAAATCGAGTATAGCAGATCATATGCGGCCCAGAGTGTCCCCCCTCTCTCATGGTGTTTTTGAGTATTTTTGAAGGTTACATTAAGCGTTTCATAAGTTCATTTGTTAACTTGCTCGTTCCTGGGGTCAGATCATCTGTATGACGAATCTTGCTTTGAGCAACGGTGATTTTGACCACCCCAACAAGGAGCTCTTCTTCAGTTTTTCTCTTTGCTTCGTTCTTTCTCATTGTAGCGTATACGAACGTAAAGAGAAGAACATTTTTCTTGTTGCTTGTTGTAATCTTCATTGTCTTCGAAGTTTGTTATAACTTGTTCTTGGTTCGTGCTTTGTTCGAATCATGATATATTAGATAAGGAACTCTTGTGTTGATCTCTGATCTCGATGATAACTTGGTTTCTATAGAGAGCGGACCTTCGGGTCTCACTAGTAGCTCTGTTATGGCCCGCGTTCTACCATCTTTGATCCTCTAAGGGACTAAAATGTACTCGATCTTTTCATTGATGCATGAATGTATCTCCGAGTGCTAATATTGAAATTATTGTATGTGTTGGTATTCTTCACTTGGCTTTGGAAGTTTTAGTCCCACATTCGAAAACCACCAAATGTGTATATCTCAATATATGGCTATGCTTAGTATTGGTATATGCACATGGGATGGAGGCCCATTGACTTTTCTTAGAGGGATTAAGTGTAAACTCCATTATGACAGTCTTTATTTTGTCACCACCTTTGGGAAGTTTTCCTTAGGAGCTAAGCCCCGCAGGGGCTTAACAACTCGGCCTCGAACTCAGACTCGGGCTCGTACTAAAGTGCATAAATTAGCGTTTTTTTGGCGCACTTTGTACTTAGCACGTCAGCATCGTCGCATGGCGCTCATGCACGTCAGCATCGGGTGCATGCTTCGTGGCGGATGCGGTCTGGCACTTTGCGTCCAGGTTCTATGCGGCCAGGTGTGCATGCAGCTAGGTGCCCATGCGGCTCGGTGAGTATGTGGCTAGGTGCCCATGCGTCCAGGAGCGCATGCAGCCTGGTACCCATATGGCATGTGTCCATTCAGCCTGTTCCTATGTGGCATGTGATCATGCGTCCAGGGCCTTGCGGCCTGGTCGACATGAGGCAAGGTGCTATGTGGAGAGTCTGACATGGAGGGGACAAGGCCTGCTTTCGACGTTTGAAGACGCTATTTGCCTTGTGCAGTACAACATATCAGGCGGCACAAGCGGCTGCTTTTGGCATTTTTTGGCGTTGTCTGTCTCGTGCTGTGCAGCGTGACTTACGGCGCTGACGGCCCTGACACCTGAATTTGGAGGATCTGGTCGGTTAGCGCGTATGCGGCCTGGAGTTTCCTCCGGCCGCATAGGTGTTGCTTTCCTCTATATATAGAGGACCTCCTTTTTTATTTGAGGAGAGAGAGAAAATAGGTAAAAAATCGATAACACCAGATTATATGCGACCCAGAGTATTTCCCTCCCACATGGTGTTTTTCGAGTAATTTTCGAAGGTGATATTGAGCGTTCCAGAAGTTCATTTATGAACTTGCTAGTTCCTGGGGAAAGATCGTCTGTACGACGAATCTTTATTTGAGCAACGGTGATTTTGACCACCCCATCAAGGCGCTTCTCTTCAGTTTTTTCTTTCCTTCGTTCTTTCTCCTTGTAGCGTCTGCGAACGTAAAGAGAAGAACGTTTTACTTGTTATTTATTGTATTCTTTATTTTTTTTGGAGCCAGTTTGTAACATATTCTTGGTTCGTGCTTCGTTGGAATCAAGAAATATCAGATGAGGAACTCTTGTATGAATCTCTGATCTCGACGACAACGTGGGTTCCAGTAGAGAGTGGACCTTCGGGTCTCGCTAGCAGCTCTGCTATGGTCCGCATTCTTTCATCTTTGATCCGTCTCAGGACTAACAATCTCAAAGCAAGATCCGAAGAAAGATGTAGAACATCCGATCAAATCTTCTTGGCAACAAGTTTTTATAAACTTGAGAAGATTGACGGGATATACTTCAAACATTTGGATGATGGAAGGAGTCCTTTATCAAATGTTGAATGTAAGTTTTCATAACCTACCATTTTTCAGGATGGAGGAGTTAGCGTTTGAAGGACGCGCATTCCAGTTAGAAGAAAGATTACAAGTTTACCAAGGATTGTAGATTATGCGCATAACGATAATTAACGCATGATAGTTCTTGGCGGTTGGCAAGACTTGGACGCATAGTAGTCTCTTACCGCATGAAGGCTCTTACCGCATAAAATACTCCTGCGGTATGGCAGACTCTAAGCGCATTGAAGGTCCTGCTGCATGACAAAGCTGGCTGCATAGTATCTTGGACGCATGCAAGACGCGTGGAGGCTTATGTGCGCATGGCATGACTTGGCGCATGGTGGGCTTTGCCCATAAAGGTCACTGCTCTGGACAGGACTTGGTGCATGGCTGAAATTGGAGCTTGAAAGAAGAACCCATTCGAACCAATCTAGCAAGGTATAGCTAAAACTTGGTTCCTTTGATTACTTAACTTGGTTGCTATGATTGCGCAGGTTGAGTTATCAAGCGTGGTTACTGAATGGCGGGTAGACACTGGTACATTCGGCCATACATGCTCTATGAAAGAGCTGTTCACCAAGGAAGTCCACTATCTAAGAAGGAGGTCTCTATGGAGAACAAGTGTCAAGAAGGAGATCTAGGGACCAAGATAGTAATTATGGACTTCCGGCTTGAGCAAGGGATTGTTCTTATTTAATTTGTGTCACATCTGACTAAGACATGTCTTTTTCAACAAAGATGTCTACTTCAGGGATATCTCCAAGATGTGGGGGTAAGGAGGTAGAGAGACGTGATGGCTTTGTTCAGACATAGGTAGTCAAGAAGCGGTTTAGATGGATGAATATAAATAAAGATCCTATGGAGCTGCTGCTCTCAGATATCTGTGACTTCTATTCTTCACAAAGGGTCGTGGTAAAGTTTATCACTTCTTTCTTTGACAATTTTTTGAAAAATGCATTCGCATATCTTCTCATAATCGAAGGATGAAGCGTTCGAGAACCTCAAGAACTTCAAGTTTGGAGCTGAGCGTCATATCGGTCCATAAATCAATTGACTCAGAAGTTTTCTATACGAAGAACATTATTCTTTGGATTCACATCGTTCAACTTAGAACATGGAATTGACTATGGAACATGCATTGTTCTTTGGATTTGCATCATTCAGCTTAGAACATGAAATTGACTATGGAACATACATCATTCTTTGGATTCACATCGTTCAACTTAGAACATGGAATTGACTATGGAACAAAATAATCGTACTCTTCCAGTCCATTAAAGGTGCAGATCGGAAGGACCTGCAGTTGACAGTAATGATGATTTCTATATTATTGTACAAATGGCCTTCTAGATAGTATGTGGGAGAAGGTTTCACTTAAAATAAAGCATGTCCTTAGTATCGTTTGTCACTTCTAATGTGACTCTGGTTCAAAGTCAGATCTACATGTATATCGTTCGATTGTGGAGGTTTTCTGGAGGATCGTATCAGCCATAGTTGTTGGCACTTCTGTAGAAAAAGACGTAGTCCACGAAGGAGTTATCCTTTAAGAGACAATATTTGAACCAGAACTCGAAGAGCAATCAAACAGAAAGGTCAGGAGCACATATCATATGGAGGTCATACCATTTATCAATGATGAGGCGATGAAGATCAGGGACTCGGTCTGTTGGAAGGAGGCAGTCAATGAAGAGATTGACCCCATAACAACACTTGGGATGTTGATCAATCTGCCTGAAGGTGCTAAACCTATCAGATGCTTATATATATTCAGTAGAAGAAAATAAAATTAGACAAAATAGTTGAGTTCAAGACTAGGATTGTAGCCTAGGGATTTTCTCAGATACATGAGACTGAGTTTTGTAGCACCTCGTTAAAGTGTCATATATCAAGATAATGATTGCCGTAGCTGTTATTCATAAGCTGATTGTTTATTTGATGAAGGGGGACGACAAGTCTTGGAGTAAGACAGTCATAAGAGATTCACGGACAATAGTCATAATTATTGTCATTCAGGTTTGAAGACAGTCTGCGGGTTGATGATATCTGAAATACGGCCTGAAAAAATTTCCAAGATGTGGCAGCAGAAGTTTGATAATTCATCTAGTCAAAATTGTCGCAGGATCAGCGAGATAAACCAAGAGTGTGCTTACACAAGGTTCGCTGATAATAAATGAGTGATCTTTTATATCTATGTGTAGGACTTTCTAAATACCAGTTACGAATATAAAAGTGTCTCTAGAACAAAGATATCCTTTTGTCCAGGCTTAGGATATGGGATCGGGGATGTCATCCTTAAGGATATAAGATAATCCGGATGCCAGGTGGGCTTTCTCAGTCACAAGCTGTCTGCATAAGAAAATTGATCACACGCTTTGGGTATCAGGGTCGTTACTTCTCAGGTGTAACATGAAGATGAAGAAGCCTAATCCAAGAAAAAGCATCAGACATTTGGTGTACTCGAGCATTATCGTGTTGTTAAGCACTTGAAGCTTTGAAGAGAGTCGTTAGAATTTTTAAGTGGTCTCAGTGGTATATCCTGCACTACAGTAGTTATCCAGATCTGATGTAAGGCTTCAATGATGACAGTTTATGCTCAGGAAAGGAGAGTGAAATATCCACAATATGACGTGACTTCTCCAGGAGTGATGTTGTTATATCGTAGAAGTCAAAGAAGAAGTCTTTACTCTCATATTTTTATGCACTATCAACTATAGCATATATTGCAGAATGGCTCTGAAAGCTCTCAGATGATCTTTCTATAGTCAGTATACAGATTCGGTGATACCAACATACTATTAAAACCAGGAAGCTGCATCAGTGGCATCTAATTATCTCTTCCAAGGTCTAAAGAGAACTGTGTGGATAAAACACAGAACACTGAATGAGCGCAGCTAGCATGGACCATTACAGTGGTTAATGTTCAGAGCCAAGTGATTCTGGCAGATCCATTCATAACAGGCCAGTACAGATTACTGAATGAGCGCAGCTAGCATGGATCATTACAGTAGTTAAAGATCGAAGTCAGGTAAATCTGGCAGATTCGTTCATAATTGGCCTCAAGCGCCAGCTGATTGTCAGAACTATAAAGGAGCGTAGTACTCCATGCTACCGTAGGGTGACACCAATATGAGGTACCTCGACAGGGCAAAGCCTCAGCTTCGGGCCATGTCATATTGGCAGTAGCACCGCATATAGTCAGAGTCAAGTACTATAAAGGAGCGTAGTACTCCATGTTACTGTGGGGTGACACCACAATGAGGTACCTCGATAGGGTAAATCCTCGGTTGCAGGCCATGTCACAGCGACAATAACACTGCACATAGTCAAAGATACACCATATATGGGCTTGGAGGACCACTGTATCACGTCCCAGTCCCAAAATACGTAGGACTAGGAATATGTAAGTATGTCAGTCGTATGTATATAGAAACTACAATATATGGAAACCATAACACATACGTACGCTATATTATGAATAATAATTCATAAGTGGTATATAATTGTCACAAGTCACAGGACATAACTAAATCTCATCCACATAAATCATAAAGAAATAAATGATCAAATATGTCAATGAACCAAATATGAACTAGTCGAGAGAAACTAATAGTTGGATGGAGACAAATCCACTACCAAATTAGAATATAAAAGTAGATATAATAAGTACATCATCTAATGATCAGAGAGGCTCGAAGGGAAGACCTCCTCAAAAGAGAACGAAGTAGCAAGTTCTGATCCGTGCTCCTACGAATAGTCATAATTGTCTACACCTGAAAAGGGAACAGGTCCTCAGAGGGACGTAACAAAATACATAGAAGCATGCCAATAAAGTACTGAAAATAAACATCCAAAGGGTCATCTAACCGTCTATGTGAATGCACTTTTGAGAACAACTTTCCAACACGTAGGCTATCTGGCTAAAATGGGATTGGCATGATTCTCTCGGAGAATCAGAAGCCTAAAAAGTATGACGTCTTTTGAACGTCAGAGGCCGCCTGTAGATATATAATATAGGGTCATCTGACCACGCATCTCCGGCGGAGCGTACGAGTTAAATAAGAAAAAGTGCAAAGGAGCCAAAATATCTTACATGTTGTTCTCTCCACCCCCATGCTCTATTCATGTCATATCCATGACACGATGATACCTCTAATAACTGCTAAGTCTTCTAGCATGCAAATTTTATTTACAGTTATTCTCTATCGTACGTCCCATACGTATATGTAGCCAACCCATTATGCAAGTTCGTGTCCTACATGAAACTCACACTCGTGTAACTACTGTGTCACATCCAATAAAACATAATGATGCCTCCAAATCATGTGGTGGTCTCATAAAACTAGACCGACATGCATAATATATAATAAGGACAAAATACGACGTCGCCGTCGTTGCACCCAAGTTATTCTTGGACGCATAGTTTATATAGCAGTTAAAATATATGAACGAAATAACAGAAATAGAATGCATGCACTAATTGAAATATAAATCACAGTACAATGGGAAGGTATACTTGCCTGGCAAGCAATCTGCGTAGTGTAAGCGTCCAGAAGTCAAGCACAAGGGATCGAAAACTATGGCCTCCGAATGAACGTCTCCGGATGTTGATATAAATATCACCAAAGTCTCCAGAATCAGAGAGATAGTCAGGAAGGTCTACCCTTTCGTCCAATTTGGACACAGGGGCAAAACGGTAATTTTAGGTCATAACGAGGTCCATGTGTAGCCCATTTTGCACCGAAATATGTGCCAGGAGTAAAGGTCTCTAAATTGAAAAAATTATAGTTCAAAAAAATTCTAAACTATGATACAAACTCAACGGTATTTTCAACTTTAGATTCTGGTGAGCCGATCACATATTCGTCCTTCAAGTCAAACCGTGGGGCCCGCGAATAGGCGGTTGGTTCAACTGTCTCAAAATCGCGTGAAACTTGGGTTACAGGACTAGTGTGATATCAAAAATCCAAATAGAATAAGTTTCGTCGTATTCCGACGAGCATACACAAAGTAGGGTGGTTGTTTACAAAAGTCGCGATACGAAAACTTTTTACGGATACGGGTTGATTTTGATGCGCACACACGTCCGAATCAACTTCCGCGAAAGCCCATACGTCATGATATACCATAGGTACCTTTAGGTACAATTGGTACATGATAAGGCAGTCCCGTTTGGTGGGGCACACTCTGTATCACAAAATTTTAGTTTTAAAATATCAAGTTTTTGGTCATTTTTGAGGCCGAATAATTTAACAAATAAAATAAACTAATTAAATATAAAAAAAATATTAAATTCTTGGTTATATTGAGAAGAAAATCTTTCAATTAGATTTAAAAATATTAAATGAGTTTGTGGCAAATTGGGCATGAACATGGGGATTTTGGTCGAATTTCTGGACTGTTCTTGGAAAGTTTTTCGGCCGACTTCCGGTCGATTTTTGACCAATTCGGGAGACGAAAACTCTTTCCGCTTGTAGAAAATCCTAGAGAGTTAGGTTATGAACGTATATGAAGAAACCGATCAAAAAAAGATGCGAAGATGAGGGAGTTACGTCACCTTGAAGAAGGGGAGTCGGGCTGCCAATGTTACTGCGGTTGTTGCGGTTGCTACTGATGCCCGCGTGCGCGCCGGCGGTAACGTGCGGCGACGGCGATTGTCGCGACTGGCCATGGTGGCACCCAGGGGAAGTTGATGGTGACATAGTTGGGGCCGAGTTAGGGTTAGGGTTTGTAGGAAGTTATTGGTTTAGGGTTTCAGTTGCATACATGAATATATATAGGAACCGAGAGAGGGGGGGGGGGTGGATTCGTGGGTTCTGGTGTGGGTAGGAAATAGTTAGTTTAGGTTTTATATTATTATTATTATTACTTATTTTTTTCCTTTTCCATTACCTTTATGTTTTTATTTCTTTCTTTTATTTATCTTTTTCCTTATATATATATATATATATATATATATATATATATATATATATATATATATATATATATATATATATAGCATCAAAATATATTTATATAACTAATATTTGCAAGAAATTTTATTTATTTATTAATTTGTAGAACATATATGTGCGAGTAGAAAATTTCTTAAAAAATAGATAAGTAATAAAATAAATTCTAAAAAATTATAACACTTGAATAAATAAATTTTACACTTAAAAATAAATATATGTACATATATATTCTTCGAATAATTTCCATTACTAAATATAAATATTTTTTTATAATTAATAAATCAAGCATTTTATTTTCTAGCTACTATGAGTATCTAATGAAATCCAACAATTAATAAAAAAATACTTTAAAACTAAAATTTAAAATTAGGGGTTTAAACACTGGTATTGCGTCTCTACAATCCTACCATTTAGTTTTATGCCATCGGTTCAAAGAGAAATCTACCAGGCATCTAGCTATTGGTTCAAGAGATGACCATTGACCAGGAGAATATCAGGTATAGTAAGTAGTCCTCAGGGACATTGTGGGATACGTACCCGGAACCACTGTGGTCTACTATTTGTTCTTGATCATAATATTTCCTGTGGGATGATTGCTTTGACGCCTTAATGAGTTCTCGGGCAGAGTGAATATCAGGCGTGCGTTGTAGGAAGCACGAGTAGTTTCAGCACTACGAGGGGCTTGTATCCCAAGCTACATTGGTGTGACACCACACGAGGGACCGAACCTCGGCTTCGGGCCATGTCACTGCGGCAGTAGCACCGCACATAGGCAGGTAACCTAATGTTGAAAAGAAATAGAGAGTGGTAGTACAACACTACAAAGAGGCCTGTGACCTCATGCTACAATGGATGACACCACATTAGGGAGTGAACCTCGGCTTCGAGCCATGTCACAGCGGCGTAGCACCATACAAAAGCGCAATACTTCATGCTGGGAGGTAGTACAACACTACTACGAGGCCTGTAACCTCATGCTACAGTGAGTGACACCACATGAGGGAGTGAACCTCGGCTTTAAGCCATGTCACAGCGACGTAGCACCGCACAGGAGCGCAAGGCTCCATGTTATGTGTAGTAACGAAACTACTAAGATACATGTGTCCTAATGCTACAGTGGTATGACACCACTAGAGGCGGATCCTCGGCCTTGGGCGGCCATGTCATTACGGTGCAGCACCGTACAGAAGCACAAGGTTTCATGTCGGATAATAAACTCTATATAGTGAAAGAACTCACCTAAGTGTATGAACAGAGATATAGGTCGTCTCTTGAGGGAAAGCTTGTAGACGCCCAAGATAAATACATTGAGACCAGGTCAGCATAGTACCTTTAATGTGCGACCGGATGGCACAGCTGAGGTCATTGTGTGAGTGAAAAGAATAGCAACTTTGGTATAAAATTCAAGGCCTAGTCCATTCTTGTATCGTACTTTTGTTGGACCCATGCGGAAAGATTCAAGTCGTCGGCGACATCTATCATAATGCATGATGACAGTCACTATGAGAAATGCTCAACCATATATAGTGATATATGTCGGGGATTGTTGGTATTTTCCACTTGGCTTTGGGAGTTTTAGTCCCACATTGGAAAACTACCAATGTGTATATCTCAATATATTATGCTTAGTATTGGAATATGCACATGAGGTGAAGGCCCATGTGGATTGACTTTTCCTAGAGGGATTAAGTGTGAACTCCATTATGACAATCTTTGTTTTGTCACCATCTTTGGAAAGTTTTCCTTAGGAGCTAAGCCCCGCAGGGGCTTAGCAACTCGGACTTGGACTCGGGCTCATGCTCAAGGTTACAAAGTGGCGCTTTGTTGGCGCACTTTGCACTTAGCACGTCATCATCTTCGCATAGCGCTCATGCTCTCCTTTCTTGCGCGAGTTGCATGCACGGTTGCTAGTTCGGAGGCATGCTTTGTGGCACATGCGACCTGATACTTTTCGTCTAGGTGCTATGCGGCCAGGTGCGCATGCGGCTCGGTGCCTATGCGGCCAGATGCGCATGCAGCTCGGTGCGCATACGGATTGGTGTCCATGCGGCTCGGTGCGTATGCCGCTCGATGTCCATGCAGCCAGGACCGTATTTGGCCTGGTGCCCATGCGGCCTGTGCCCATGCGGCCTGTGCTCATGCGGCCAGGGCTTTGCGGCCTGGTCGACATGAGGCAAGATGCTATGTGGAGAGTCTAACATGGAGGGGACATGGCCTGCTTTCGACGTTTGATAGTGATGTCTGCGTCGTGCAGTGCAACGTGACTTGCGACGGCAACGACTCTGACACCCGGATTTGGGGGATCTGGTCGGTCAGCGCGTATGCAGCCTGGAGTTTCCTCCGGCCGCATATGTGTTCTTTTCCATTATATATAGAGGACCTCTTCTTTCATTTCAGGAGAGAGAAAAAATTGGTGGAAAAATCGAGAATACCAGATCATATGCGGCCCAGAGTGTCTCCCTCTCACATGGTGTTTGTCGAGTGATTTTCGAAGGTGAAATTGAGCGTTCCAGAAGTTCATTTGTGAACTTGTTGGTAACTGGGGGCATATCGTCTGTACGGTGAATCTTGCTTTGAGCAACGGTGGTTTTGACCACCCCAGTAAGGACATTCTCTTCAGTTTTTTCTTTGCTTCGTTCTTTCTCATTGTAGCGTCTGCGAACGTAAAGAGAAGAACGTTTTACTTGTTGCTTGGTGACATTGAGCGTTCCAGATGTTCATTTGTGAACTTGCTGGTTCTTGAGGGCAGATCGTCTGTACGGTGAATCTTGTTTTGAGCAACAGTGGTTTTGACCACCCCAGTAAGGAGCTTCTTTTCAGTTTTTTTTTTTTTTTGCTTCGTTCTTTCTCATTGTAGCGTCTGCGAACGTAAAGAGAAGAACGTTTTACTTGTTGTTTGTTGTAATCTTTATTTTATTCGAAGTCAGTTTGTAATCTGTTTTTGGTTCGTGTTTCGTTGAAATCGAGAAATATCAGATGATGAACTCTTGTGTGAATCTCTGATCTCGACGACAATTTAGGTTCCAGTAAAGAGCGGACCTTCAAATTTTGCTTACAATTCTGCTATGATTTGTGTTCTACCATCTCTGATCCGTCTCAGAACTAACAGTATGATATCTTCTTAAAAGGTATGATACCTTCTTAACTTTTACATGAAATGAAAGACGAGAGAGGAAAAGGTGTTATTGAAGAAATTTGGACACTGATTCTCGCTCTATTTCAACTCCACATGCATGGTTCTCAAATTGAAGAAGAATAATGAACATAGTCATCCACATATTGGAGAATTGCATAAACGACAAATGGTGATGATCCTAAGCATTTTAGTATTGTCTTCACGTGATGCTCTATCCGGAAGGTTCTCAGTTTCATTCGAACTCGTCATCGAGTTTAAGAAATCAACATATATTTCAAAATGTGACTGTTCTTTCGGATCCCTCCACTATACTACTCTATAATTTCAACCTTGTTAATGACGTTCATCCTCTCCGCACATTAAATATTAATAAAGCATTGGATTCTCAGTTTTTAGTTCACCATACTAAATCTGATCAATTCTTATGAAGATAAAGTGGATCAACATAAGAATAATTAGCTCTAAAATTAACCAAAAAAACCCAATGGAAGAGTAGTGCACAACAATACCAAACTAATGATAATTATTTTGTGATAAATTTTGATTGGAGAAGATAGTACAGAATGAATACTCATTGATAGTTGTATCCTCATAAAAAAAATAGTTTTTTTTAATTTTCACATAAACTGAGAATTTGATGTAACCGATGTTACTTCCGCGGTTACAACGATGATACAAATAAAGTAGAAAAAAAAAAAAAAAATTACAAATTGTTACAATCACTCTTATAATAACTTGCACGAAAAAATGTTTACTACGAGAAATGAAAAAAGCTAATGAAATTGTAAAACTGTTGTTATTACAACACTCGTTACATTAATTCAAACAGAACACAAGGAACAATTATTGAAGTTGACAACTTATTGGGGTAATTAAAGTCACTGTTGTTCAAAGTAAGATTCGATCTTATTCCGTCGATAATCAGCAAGTTCTGAAAGTTGAATTTCTGGAATACTCACTTGTCACTCATGTATGAACAACACTTGAACTCCACGAACTGACAGTACTTCATTGCTCCAAATGACTGCTTTCTCCTCGTGTAGCATATATTCTCTGATTCTATCTTCCAAAAGAAAAGAACATTAGAATATATAGGGGAACAAACATCTCTTAGCAGATCACTACCCATAATGGACAATAAATTCGAAGAATAACTCTACATTAAGTTGGTGGTTACAACAATAACCCCTACTAAATGACAGTTATGCTTCTGGAGTATAACAAACAACCAATTTTGTGCACAGAGCAGCATTTTCGTGCGCAACACCCACGCGCGGCATCTGTGCGGAGCTCCAACAGAAGCAATCGTGTAGAAGCACCAATGGGAAAACACTCTGTGCACACCACGCATTTCGCGCGCAATCGCTTGAACCGCAACCACACAACCTCGTGCGGTAACTCTCGCGAAAATAAGCACAAACAACACAACTCCGCGCAAAAGCGCCATATCGCGTTCGATGTGTGCATTTTCGCACAAAATTTTTATCTCGGATCTGATTCGTACAACCCTGCACAAAAGTGTCATCTCGTGTCCGATGCAAACTGAACCATCAAAATACCACTTTGCGTCCTTCGTCCGAGTCTGAGTCGTTAGGTCCCTTTAGGACCTAGCTTCTAAGAAAATTTTCAAAAAATGAGTTAGAAATAACATATACGTTTCTTTGAGAATTCGAACCTTGCTCTCTAGGAAAATATCCCACAATGGCTACCACACCCCATGTGCACAAGTCAATAAACGATGAATCTTATGAAATAAACATTTGGGGTTACCACATGGATGTAGAAATATTTCATAGATCGCATATTCAAACCCCAACAAGCGATTTGAAATCATGGTAAATCTCTTATTCTAGATAATTCGTACTACTATATAATAGAAAAAGTTGACTTTATCGTGAATTTTTCTTCCAAATATGTCTTTACCTAACTTTACTAAATAAAATTATTCATTAAATTTAATGACGACAGTTAGGTAATTTACGTATCGAAAAATAATTAAGAGAAATGAAGTTTGTTCTTATTGTGTCTTTTGTTCTTCTCAAATACAAAATAAAATAAAATTAAAAGATGGTTAAAATACGTACAACAAATATACATATATATTAATTATTATATGATGGTGAAAGTCCCAAATTAACCATTGGTGGAAGGTGTTGTTGCAGTCTGCAATGCCATATGGGTATAATATTTTCCAAATAATAATGTATTTTATACAGGTTTTTTCTCTTTTCATTTACCGGTTTCTAACCCAAAATTTTAGCAATTGTTTCAATTTGTTAGCTATATGCTAGTTATATGCAATTCGATGGCTCTTGACTACGTGATATTAAATTAAATTATTTATTATTTTGTTAAATAAAATTCCAAAGTTCACTACTTTAAGAAAAAATCTCATAAATAAACTATCGATCAAGGACACCGCAAAATGATCACATAATACAACACAACTAGCGAGTTTCACGCATTGCTCTCACTTTGGAAGTGCAAATCTTCATTCTATTTCTACTAAACTTTATTTGACTTCATTTTTTTCTTCTAATTTTTTCTACTTAGAAATCGAGTGTTAACAAACACTCCACTAGTACGAATGTAAAGGTCTCTTCTCCGTACAAGAAGTGCTCTTCCTCCTTGTGTACCAAGTGAAGGCTCTGCATTGTAACAGCAACCTCTAACTGTGTAATCGTATTTGGCCTATGCTATACCTACAACCAAATGCCTACAACTCTCGTACAACCGTCACGTGATGGTCATGTGACGTCCATGTGACGATCGTACATTGGAGGAGAAGGTCATGTGACGTCCATGTGACGATCGTACATTGGAGGAGAAGGGAGAGAGAGAATCCGATGACTGTCCGAATGATCGTCACGTGGTCGTTCATTGGGAGAGATGTGAGAACTGAAGTAGTCCACGTAGCAGGAAAGGTGAGAGGATTATAAGAAGGTTATAAGCATTTGGTAGTAAACATAGCATTATTGATCTTATTTATCATTCACAAATCCACGAGCCTTTGTCATCATCTATCGCTTTCACTGCCTACCATCTCCCTCCGGTTTTCTGGCCAAGAAACCGTTAAATAAACCACCACGGCCCCCAGAATTTAGCACATATATAATTGGAGTTCTCGTGGTTTTGCAAAACCAGCAGCTCTTACCTATCTCCACTATAAAAATAACACCCATCTCCTTCCCATTCTCAACGACCAAAAACATAAGATGAGTTCCGCAGCAGCAAGCAGAGATTCCCGGGTGGCTGCAGCAAGCATTGGAGCAGTGGAGGGCACTCAAGGATCAGGTAGGATTCTGCAGATGGAACTATGGCTTCGGGTCTCTGTATCAGCATGCCAAGAACAACAACATGCCTTCACTTATTCAAGTCAATAGGCGCCATCTCTCTTCCGCTTCTTCTCCTTCCCACGACAAACTAAGGAAAGAGAAGCAGTCAGAGGAGTCACTGAGACGAGTAATGTATTCGAGTTGTTGGGGACCCTATTAGAATTGATGTAGGACTAAAGAGAAATCGGACCCACAATTTGGGTTTAGGATTGGAAGATGTGTAACTCTTTCTGTAAACTTGTTATGTACGTATAAACTGAGAATTTCGACAAGAACCAATCTTTAATTTCCTTGCTTGTATGTTCTTCCTTCTATAACTATTTATTTCTCTTTTGATCTTTATTTAAGTATTTGCTTTAAATTACAAATGAAAAAAATTATATTTTTGATTACTGAATGTTGTAAAATTTAAGTTTTAGTCACTTAGTCACTCAACGACCAAAATAATATATATAAAGTAAATAAAATTTAAGTTTTACAAATATTTAGCGATCAAAAGTATAGTTTTTCTAATTCTAAATTGAGGTCGAGTAAAACAATAAAATAAGAAGAGAAAAGGAGAGTTAAAATAAAGTTCCTCAAAAATGGGTTAGATATGCTACATTATCCTATGGCACTCAAATTATAGTATTATATCGTTTTTGGCAACTTAAATAACACATCTGGTCAATTTTAAGACATTTTAAATTCTCTTCAAAAACATACACAACAAAAATATGATGAAATTGTGACGATTTTAGCGATATCGTCATAAAACGTCGCTAAGGTTAAATATTTTAGCGACTCCAAAACTAAATGTTGTTGTTGGCAACGCATAGCGACTAGTGGCGACCGTACTTGGATTTGTTTAAAGAATAGTCGCTATACGCTTCTTTAACGTCGCTAAATGTAGCTAATTTTTTTGATTTAGCGTCGTTTGGCGACGTTTTTATCAACTTGCTTATTTTTTTAATTAGCGACAGTTATAAATGCAGCAAGACATCGCAAATATTTATAATTAGCGACGTTTAGCCACGTTCAATTTAGACGTCGCTAAAAAGTTAATATAGGATTTTGAGTTTTTTATTTTCCCTCATTCTCTCGATCTCCCCATCTCCCAAATACTCTCCTGCACCCCTCAACCCCCCCTACCCCGCCCCAGCGACTCTGACCCCTCTCGACTCCGGCGACCCCCCTCACCCCCTACTCCGGCGACCCCGACCCCTCTCGACTCCGGCAACCCCCAACGGCCCCCTGCCCAGGCGCCCCTCGGTCTCGATGACCCCCTCGTCCTCAACGATCACCCTCGGCCCCTTCGACCCCGACTACCCCCCTCCTCGATCAGAGGGTCAGGTAAACCTAACCCTAACCCTATCTCCCTCTTGCTGACACGATACAGACACATAGACACAAACACACTTACACGACACATATACATACACACACACTAACATAACACTGACACACAAACACAGACACGACATGGACACACAAACATTAACACGAAACTAGGATTAGGGCTTGCATGAAGGACAGACAAACACATATACGACACGGAGACACAAAACTGTCACAAACACAGACAAGACACGTTTCAGGCATATATAAGTGTCCCGTTTACTTTTAAAATATGACATGTTCCGGTTCGACCCATTCCAATTCGTTATGTTTAAATTTTAGTGTTTACATAGATTTACATAAAATACAGATCCACACTTGTGAAGTATATAAATAAGTAAAATAAAGTTATATATCTCTAAATTTTATATGTATTGTGCAAGTTGTTCGAAGGTAGAGCTTTCAGGTAAAAGTTGAGATAATATTGATAATCATGTGACTACAATTTATATTTTAGCATTTGCATCAAAGGTCAAAAAGAGTTGGTTTGTAATATAACACGTATTTAGCGACTGTAGGAGATATATATAAAATTGGTGGGGTTGTGAAGAGGTAGTAGATATATATGAAATGTGAGTATCAGGGGTCCTGGTATCAGAGTACTGATAGAGTATTAGTGTGTGCCCCCATATATAGGCTGTGTGTGAGTAAATTAGAGGGGTTGTGAAGTAGAGAATAGTGTGAGTGTGTAGATGACTGTAGGAAGTGTGTTATAGTTGTCAATGTAGTGCTAATTATGAATGTTGTGTTATATATATAACACTTGTATATAGTGCATGAGTATGGGGTATTGAGTTAATTATGAATATCTTAAGTACCTGGGGTACTAAATGTCAAGTGATACCTAGATACCAAGTACAAATATAGCTATATATATGATTAACTATATAAGTTAAGTGGTAAATAGTTTCACATCGATAATACTCATTATAAAAGTAAAATAACTAGGTTTATGTTATAAGCTAGATAAATATAAGTTAACTGGTAAATAATTTCACATAGATAATACTTATGATAAAAGTAGAATAACTAGGATGGCTTGTCGTCACCTCCGAAGTCAAGTGTCCATGTCAGCCATTCTCTAAATTTTTTTTTTTACTTATGTAAGTCTTTTGAGGCTATTATTGTTCTACCAAAAATCTAGTAGACTTCTGAAAATCTAGTTTATCTCTAATAGTCTCAAAAGTCTTACAGAAATAAATTTGTTTAAGAGAATGACTCACATTGAATATGTGACGTCACACATATCCTTTATTAGTGTTCATATGTGTATCCATCTTTGTATCCATTTGGATAATATATTTGAACGATATCTATTCATCTTTGCCGAAGTATCTAAAAATGTATCTGAATTACTACCTGCGATATCGTTCGTGGATGTACAACCGTCATCCTGATGACATGTGTGGTGTGCAGGATAAATTCATACATGGGGTGGAATAGTTCCTGTAGTTTGCCAAGGCGTTCTCTCAGTACATTGACGACACCAAAATTAAGTGTCCGTGTGTGAGATGTCGTAACTTGAAATATCACTCAGAAGTTGATGTGCATATCAGTTATACTCGAGGACTTTCACGCCAAATTACTATCATTAGGCCTCACACGGAGAACTAGTGTCTTTAGCATCAGAGCCGGTGCCTTTTGTGGAGCCGTATATGGATGTCCACGACCACGCTGATTACGACGACGGGTGCGTGAACATAATTTTTGATGCTGCCGGACCTAGTTTCAATCCAGATAATCATGATGCAGTTGAGGAGGCACCGAATGCCGATGCTACAAAGTTCATCGAGTTACTGGAGAATGCAAGGACTCCATTATATCCTGGTTTTGAGGATCATTCACCGTTGAAGGTGGTTACAAGATTGTTTAGCATTAAGTCCGATTTTAATATGTCGTAAGAATGCTACAACCGAATGATGGATTTAATTATAGAGATCTTGTCGGAGGGTGCTAAGTTGCCTAAAAACTTCTACCGATCTATGAGTATTGTGAGATCGCTCTGGATGGAATACAAGAAATTTGATATATGTCGCAACGGGTGCATGTTGTACTACAAAGACGACAAGGATGAAAATGCCTGTAGATTCTATAGTGCTAATCGCTACAATCCATCCATTTAGACTTGTGACACCATTTGTTATTTACTGGAAAATTCTATTAATACTGTGAGATATGTATAATATTTTGACTGTAGAATGTACTATATATCTTTTAATTTGTTCTATCATCATATATTGTTATCTGGTATGACAGGATAACGTAGAGCGTTCGGCAGGCCCCGAGGTAGACGGAGTGGTCCTCCCGTACTGCCTACTGGTTCTGGATCCTTGTCTCCAAGTACTGTATTATATCGACCAACCATATCTCCGACTGCAACAATGTTACATGATAGCACTCCTGGGACAAGTAGTTCCAGGCCTGAGACTACTCCCTCGTCCAGTGTTCCTTCTGTTGAAAGAACCATGGAGACAGATTAGCAGATGACGGAGGTTGAGACGACGTTGTCTCCGTATCAGCGAGATCCTCCATGCGCACCTTCGGACGAGACGGGGACGAAGATTTGGACCGACGGTACAAAGTAAGTCAATTAGTTGGTTTATCATCATATATATCGTGTATTTATTTATTCATCATATATTCACTTTTTCATGAATATAGTTATCTCTGTATAGATATCGTCCCTCGTCGGTACAAAGATGCCTGGGCTAATATCTGAGGTACAACTATGGTGGCAATTGAATCAACTACCTTGATCCTCCAGACGAGAGAAAGTCGTTCTGGTTTGCGTACTTCAAGGTAAAATATATTTGGTTTTAATATCAAATATCTAAATTATGCATATTATATAACTAACTAAATTACTTCTTGTTGCAAACGTATTTCTATCTACCGCACCGGGCCGAGTTGATCAAGCAGATAATTTCTGTTGTCTCCGCCAAATTAATATGTGATGCTATGGATGACCAGAAGGCTCGTGATCGCAAAAAAAAATGATCCAAGGTTGGATCACGTATGAGCAGTGGACTACGATGATGGCTAGATTCGATGATCCAAGGTACAATGACAGGTCTGAGAAGGCTAAGTCGGCTAGGAAGATGGTAGCAAAGTAGTATGGTAGCTCAATTCTGAAAACGGAATATTTTCGTCGTTTGGTATATTTTTTATTTCAGATATATTATTTTAATGCAAGTACGATAAAATGGTAGTAGGATAAAATATTTAATTTTAGTACTAAATAATATATTTTTAACAAGTACAGAGGGGTGCGGATGCCAATATGGTGACCGTCTTCCTGACCACCCATCAGAAGGACGGAAAGCTCATTGATGAGGAAATCGCAGACCTATGTAAGTATTACTTTACTTTGTATTAATTTTAATATAACTTAGGAAATATGCAAATAAATATTTATGTAGTTAGTAATAAGTACCTTAGACATTAGCAATTATCGAGTATCCATACTTTTTTAGACCGAGTATCTTAGGCTCCGTGAGCGGACGACTGCTAGTGCACCTACAGCGGGAGAGGCTGGTACTTCCTCGCAGCCCTCACCAGCTCCATCGACGGACGAGCTGTTGGTGACCGTCACTGGTGGTCTCCAGAGGGGTACGTACTACGGTACGGGATCCTATGACGCCCTTGTTGCGACACAGTCCTCTAGGGCCTCCTCTACAAGTACGCATTCTCCAAAGACCTCGTAGATGTCTGTCCGAGTCCAGAAGACCGTTGACTGTCAGATTGCGTCTCTCTATGACGAGTTGCTGCGAAGGATGGTGAAGCAGCCAATGTCTCAGCCGTAGACGGACGATGTGACTCTCATCGCACGATTTGATACGCTTGAGCGCAGCATCATGGAGCTCAGAGATATGACCGAGAGGACGGAGCGTGGCGTTACTGATATTATAGCATTGACAGAGCGCAGCATGACGGAGCTGCATGCATCAAAGCTGTCCATGGGTGAGAGGCTGACGATGATGCATGATTCATTGGCTGATCGTAGTACGAGGTTGTTGTCACGCCCCAGTCCCAAAATACCGTGGGACTAGACACGTGGCAATGGCCAGCAGTACGCACCGATGGACCAACTCAATATAATGGATCCATCAGGGCATACTTAAGCTGTAAGACAAGTCTACGACAATCATGACATAACTAATCTCATCCACACAAGATATAAAATATGATCCACAGAATAAATAAGGAATGTAAATCATCAGCAAGTCTCACAAAGTACTTCGGGGAACAACCCGATAAATATCTAGTACAATGGTTCAACAGACCAGAAAGTAAAAGACTGAAATAAATAATGGAAGCTGAGCATGAACATGGATGCTCAAGAGAAGTCTTCAGCTAAGACCTCGTCCTCAGATGGTGGTACAGCTCCTGGATCAGCTCCTGCTCCGGTCCCGTAAACCTCGGGAAAAGCCTCGTCTGTAAAATCAGGGGACAAAATCTGGATCCAGGTCCTCAGGGGACATAACAAGGTACAAAGAGATCATGCCAATAAATACAGATAAGCAGTGCAGCAAAATAAATAACTAAATGATCAATGGGTAAATATGTAACCATCTAAGTGAAATGCAAGTGAGAGTAACACTAAAACTCAGGCTGAAGCCACTACAAGCTCTGTGTCGGGGAGCCGGTAGCGGTAATAAACACGTAATGTGCCTAGCTCTGCTACGAGAGTCTGAGGCCTCACAATAGTAGTAGATAGATATATGAAACAGCCTGTAGCCTGTGTGTCTCTCCCCACCCAATGTAACAACGCATATTATGACCATAACGTCTCATGCCCATGTCAAGCGCGATCATAGCTAATGCAACAAGTCATAAGTATCTAACAGTATAATGTCCATGTCCTGTATCCTATACAGAATCACCACGAATATCTCGGGAAAATCCTGTCTCATGAATAGTGTCAAGTGTCCTGGGTCATATGGTACTTGATAAGACAAGTACGAGAATAAAGTGTCACGAATGTCCATCTCTAGATGACCGTACCCAACACTGCGCACAGTGTCGGCACCCGACTGATAATCGGACGCTAAGTACGTCACACGGTCCTAGGTTGAGCATGTACCGCACTATAATAAAGCAAGAAATATATATAACAATACTGTAGAGTTTGGCAAGGTACACTTGCCTGATGTTTGAATATCAACTGTCGTCCTGGTATCTGTGGATCCGGTAGGTACTACTCCGAAAGCTGTAATAAATATCACCAACAGTCTCAGAAGATGTCAAATAGCTGGAAATGCCTGTCCTTACGTCCAATTTGGATACAGGGGCAAAAAGGTCAATTCCGGGCCAAAGCGGGTTCCATATGTGGGCCACTTTGCACCGAAAAGCGTGCCGAGGGTAACAGTCTCTAAATGGGACAAACTATGGGTCAAACAACTCTAAATGTCAATACGATCCCAACGGTATATCCAAATTTGGATTCCGATGAGCCGAACATAATTTGGTCCAAAAAGTCAACTGTAGGGCCCGCCAATTGGCGATCTGGTCAACCGTCTCAGAAAGGCGTGAAAATTGGGTCACAGGACCAGCGTGTTACCACGAGTCCAGTGGCGTAAGTTTCGTTACAATCTAACAAGCGTGCACAAAATACTCGCGAGTTCCACAAAAGTGGCGACACGGATTGTGTTCGCGGATACGGCCTGATTCCGGCGCGCACACGCGTCCCAAATTAGCCCCACGAATTCTCACGTGTCCCGTTATGCTGCGTGCACCATTCGGTACACTTGGCACACGGCGGGGCGGTCCCGTTTGGCGGGGCGCGCTCCGATCTCCCACTTTTAGAAAACCGAAAAAAGTGGGTGCGCACAGTTTTGTGACGACTACAATTTGGTCCACAGCAACTAATAGCACAAAGTTATAATACAGAAAATAAACTAGGTCATGTAATCTACAGGTATCAAAAAGAATCGTCGAATTCAGATCTCTGTGGTGGGAGATACGAACTCGACAATATGGGTGGTCATCGCAAGTTTCTGCGATTGCAGAATTCTGTCTGCTCGCGCTGACTTGGGTGCTGTTTTTCACCTAGGGGCACACGTTTTCCGAGGTTGACTATAAAACAAATATTTGAGAGGGTTAAGGGAAGATCATACCTATGAAAACGGATCTGCGTTTGGTCGAGCGAGTCAACGGGAAATGACGCCGGAGCGAAGGTGCCTCGAGTGAGAGACTGCAGTTCGCGATGTCGGCGTCGACGGGATGGTTGGATGGCTTGGGGAGGCTTCCCTGGCTGCGGTGACGGCTCTAGATGGGAAGGGGAAGTCTGGAGTTTTAGGTTAGGATTTTGGAGAGCTAATCATATATATATATATGATATATATATTAAGAGAAAGAGGGATAGATATAAGGCTCGCGGGTTTTCTTTCCGCGTTCAGAGGCTGAAGGCCTAATGCCAATTGAACTGGGGGGGGGGGGGGGGTCCCTACTGCGGTTCCAGCAGCAATCCGTTGCTTTATGCTCCCAAGCAACCTAATTTGCATAGTAGTAACTATAGTCTTATGATTAGTTATTATTATAAGTATTATTATTATCCTATTTGATTCTTTTCTTTTCTTTCTTTCTTTCTTTCTTTAAATAAAATATGTATATATATATTTGTTTATATATATATATATATATATATTTTTCACACATAAGAAAATTTATATAATGGGGTATTGTACATCGTTAGGCTAGCAACTGCTCAAGGGGTCTCCTACATGGAATAAATTCCAAAAAATTCCTGATGGTCCCACAAGTCCTCTAGGTGCCCGAACACCTAACATAAAAATTATTAAAAATCTATTTCTTCTATTTGGACCTAATTTCTACAATTTAATTAATAATTAATAAATAAAGGGCTTATACGATTTTCTGGGAAGGGGGTTTTACATTCTACCCAACTTATAAAAATTTTGTCCTCGAAATTAAAATTAAGCCACGATAGAATGCAATGATGGTATAAGATTTGCATTGGTTAAACTGCAAGGCTAGGTTTAACAGAGTGGATGATGTTGCACGTTGTACATTCCGAAAATCATGGGAGAAATCCACATGAGTGAAAAATAGGTTTCTTCGTGTGTCATGTCCAATAGTGTGGATACCTATATGCTCTTTTGCATAAAAGCGCCCAACAATTAAAAAAATTGTACAAAGATGGAAATTGGATGATGGTTACGTCTGGGACAAGGATGTGGAATTTGTAGGAAGGCAGTGACTAATGAATTGCTCCAATTATTGGAGCACGGTAAGGGCGCTAAGTGATATAACTATTGTAAAACTAAATAAAAATACCGTATTCTATTTCTAAGTGGATTCTTGCTAGCCTCAGTCTCACTATCTAAGCCGAGTAGGTCAAATTATTTGGTGAGGGAGTTTCACAATCTGCCGAACTTAAAACAATGTCGTCCTCAAAATTGAAATAAGGCAGAATCGGTTAATCCTTTATGTACAATAAGGCAAGTCAGTCGCAATCTTCTTGCGATAACTAAAATTCTAATCATATCCATCACAATCACTTCAAGGTTAAGATGACCACTGTTCCAATCAAAATTCAACCTATGGATATCTCTTCTCACTTTTTCAAATTATCCATATCCACATAACATCTCCAAGATTTACATACGCATATAACTTTTACCTCACGATCTCTAACTATCATAATTTTCTTTAGAAGTGGTTTGAGTCCAATATATTCCCATTTTCACTTATAAAATTTTGTATGCCTCAACTCTTTAAATTTTATTCACATCCTTATTATTTCAAATAGGACGTCCAACCAAAATTTTAATTCTTAAATCAAATCACCAAATAAAAAATAATTTAAATGCAGTCCACCAATATTCAAGTCTGAAATTCTATATTTATCCTCTAAATTCAAATTGGTGATTCTACCTTCATTGTTCAAAATTTAACTCATGCACTTAAGGTATAAATATTGGGTCCTCCATATCAATTCATTGATCCTCATCATCTTAGTCATCCTTCTAAATTTCTCAAAATTACAATGGCTTGAACCTCTCCCAATCTAGTCTTACTCGATCATAATCTAAAAGAAATTTCTCCCGAGTTGACAATGCACTACTACCCAACTTAGAATTTACCCACCTATCACCTAAGGCTATATACCTTAAGAAAATATCCCTTACTTTATTTACTCATGTCATTCACTCCTCAAAACTTCAACGCCGATCATATCACATATGATATGTCCTTAATTACGAAAGAATAATCCTCAAGTATGTGATCGGCCTATGGGGTATATCTAGTATTCTCTGTGTATCAATTTATACCAAGCACGAGGTTTCGTCTTTCCGAAATAAGGGAAGACGGAGACCAATAATAAAGAGTTCAAGGGCAGCGTAATAGAATAGAAGTATTGGGATCAAGGCGTTTAAAGAATTCAATTGGGAATTGTCAAGGCAGTTGTGGATTAAAATCCTATTTTGGTAATCCTTTGTTTGCCTGCTCGTATTAGTACAGTTATGTAACTGATACGATATGTCAGACACAAAAATATGTCTAGGGCAAGTATATTCGTCTACTAATTACTATATATCTCAATCCACGTAAAGTAGTTATGCGAAGGGCGAACCAAGTGCACTAAGGTTGATCAGACCGTAATACACTGATTCTGAAATGTATTATTGTGGGCGCCCACTAATACATATGTAGTGACAAGCTTGATAAAGAATAAGCTTGCAAAAACTAGGCTATAATAGCAGCATAAATCAAGGTAGCACAGAAAATATAACGCTGGATTATGATGAGAGAAGTCACAAATAATTCAAGTTGCAAAAACAAAACAACATAAGCAACAATAACAAAAGACTCTACAATCTCTACAGTTATCATATTAATTCCTTGTCTAAGTCGATAGTTGACAAAGTAGGGGTGTGAGCCTCTAAGTTCTATAGTCTGAATAAACCCTATCATCTTATGTTAGCATACAATTAATGTCATTCAGTTACACTTCATCAATGGATCACAAGGGCTATATGATACTAGGTGGTGAGGTATACTACCCAACTTATAAGAATTTAAACTAATACGGTGACAGTCTTAAGAGGATCCTACAATTAACCTTGCACATGTAAATAAAATAGAAACTCTTTATTAGGGTATATGAGGAAAAATCTTGGTATTGATTAGGGTATCCTTTTTGTGTAGGTAATGGTCATCCTAAGTCTTAGTCATAGCACTTATAAGCAAGTGTCAATAGTAGGGATAGAAGAGTTACTAGCCGTTAAGGAGGAAGGGTCTAACTTGTATCGGGGTGAGGGTACAAATTACATGATTTAAAATTTTAAGGGTTAATCATTGGTCACAATCTACAAAACAACTTAAACTTATCAAGTTCTAACTACCAAGCATAAAGATTTCACACTCAAGGCTATAACTATAAGCCTAGCAAACTATGAGCCCTTAACAAAGAATGAATTTACTTGGCCTACTATCCGAAGTGTCAGATGGCACGAGTTGAAAGATGAAGAGAAGAACGTAATTAGCCATCGCAAAATAGCGAGCGCTATGGTCGCAGGGAAACAATATAAAATAAAGATAGAGGGCTCTAGATAGCATCATGGTTCTCGAAGGGGAGTGGGGTGTTGGTTGCTATGTTCGGGGTATGATCAAGGGAGAAGTGTTGATTACATTCCTCTAGGCTTCCTAGGGTGCTGTCTACTAATAACAAGACAATGATATAAGTTTATGGTTCCAATATCATCTAACTATGAAGGTTAGGTTCAGTCCAAACATTAAGTTTTTTGTTTTCTATTGGTTCCTTAATGCTAGGGGCAAACATTATGGTAACCTTCTAACTAACTCTAGTAGTGTCTATACTACTCTCAAGTCCTCATAATACATCCGGGTAATGGTAAACCAATTATAGGGATAAGGGATTCTAGGGTTCACTAGATATTCTAAACTTAGTGGTGTGTCTATATTCTCGTTGTATTCTTAATAGGTGTGCTACCCTAATTATCATCCTAATAACAGGGGTTCCTATATTCTAGCAGAAGTCTATACTCAAAGAACTATTAAGGAAGTACAGGAATCAAGCAGGATGCAATTGTTCAAATAGAACAGATAGGAGAAAGATGAATCATAGTCAATTATGGATGAGATCCTATACTCTAGTCCTAAGCGCAGGCTGGTCCGGTCCCTAAGTTGAAACCGAACTATTTAGTCGTAGACCTGCATGGGCCACCACAAAAACCATGTCACGCTCCAGTCCCAAAATACCGTGGGACTAGACACGTGGCAATGGCCAGCAGTACGCACCGATGGACCAACTCAATATAATGGATCCATCAAGGCATACTTAAGCTGTAAGACAAGTCTACGACAATCATGACACAACTAATCTCATCCACACAAGATATAAAATATGATCCACAGAATAAATAAGGAATGTAAATCATCAGCAAGTCTCACAAAGTACTTCGGGGAACAACCCGATAAATATCTAGTACAATGGTTCAACAGACCAGAAAGTAAAAGACTGAAATAAATAATGGAAGCTGAGCATGAACATGGATGCTCAAGAGAAGTCTTCAGCTAAGACCTCGTCCTCAGATGGTGGTACAGCTCCTGGATCAGCTCCTGCTCCGGTCCCGTAAACCTCGGGAAAAGCCTCGTCTGTAAAATCTGGGGACAAAATCCGGATCCAGGTCCTCAGGGGACATAGCAAGGTACAAAGAGATCATGCCAATAAATACAGATAAGCAGTACAGCAAAATAAATAACTAAATGATCAATGGGTAAATATGTAACCATCTAAGTGAAATGCAAGTGAGAGTAACACTAAAACTCAGGCTGAAGCCACTACAAGCTCTGTGTCGGGGAGCCGGTAGCGGTAATAAACACGTAATGTGCCTAGCTCTGCTACGAGAGTCTGAGGCCTCACAATAGTAGTAGATAGATATATGAAACAGCCTGTAGCCTGTGTGTCTTTCCCTACCCAATGTAACCACGCATATCATGACCATAACGTCTCATGCCCATGTCAAGCGCGATCATAGCTAATACAACAAGTCATAAGTATCTAAGAGTATAATGTCCATGTCCTGTATCCTATACAGAATCACCACGAATATCTCGGGAAAATCCTGTCTCATGAATAGTGTCATGTGTCCTGGGTCATATGGTACTTGATAAGACAAGTACGAGAATAAAGTGTCACGAATGTCCATCTCTAGATGACCGTACCCAACACTGCGCACAGTGTCGGCACCCGACTGATAATCGGACGCTAAGTACGTCACACGGTCCTAGGTTGAGCATGCACCGCACTATAATAAAGCAAGAAATATATATAACAATACTGTAGAGTTTGGCAAGGTACACTTGCCTGATGTTTGAATATCAACTATCGTCCTGATATCTGTGGATCCGGTAGGTACTACTCCGAAAGCTGTAATAAATATCACCAACAGTCTCAGAAGATGTCAAATAGCTGGAAATGCCTGTCCTTACGTCCAATTTGGACACAGGGGCAAAAAGGTCAATTCCGGGCCAAAGCGGGTTCCATATGTGGGCCACTTTGCACCGAAAAATGTGCCGAGGGTAACAGTCTCTAAATGGGACAAACTATGGGTCAAACAACTCTAAATGTCAATACGATCCCAACGGTATGTCCAAATTTGGATTCCGATGAGCCGAACATAATTTGGTCCAAAAAGTCAACTGTAGGGCCCGCCAATTGGCGATCTGGTCAACCGTCTCAGAAAGGCGTAAAAATTGGGTCACAGGACCAGCGTGTTACCACGAGTCCAGTGGCGCAAGTTTCGTCGCAATCTGACAAGCGTGCACAAAATACTCGCGAGTTCCACAAAAGTGGCGACACGGATTGTGTTCGCGGATACGGCCTGATTCCGGCGCGCACACGCGTCCCAAATTAGCCCCACGAATTCTCACGTGTCCCATTATGCTGCGTGCACCATTCGGTACACTTGGCACACGGCGGGGCGGTCCCGTTTCGCGGGGCGCGCTCCGATCTCCCACTTTTAGAAAACCGAAAAAAGTGGGTGCGCGCAGTTTTGTGACGACTACAATTTGGTCCACAGCAACTAATAGCACAAAGTTATAATACAGAAAATAAACTAGGTCATGTAATCTACAGGTATCAAAAAGAATCGTCGAATTCGGATCTCTGTGGTGGGAGATACGAACTCGATAATATGGGTGGTCATCGCAAGTTTCTGCGATTGCAGAATTCTGTCTGCTCGCGCTGACTTGGGTGCTGTTTTTCACCTAGGGGCACACGTTTTCCGAGGTTGACTATAAAACAAATATTTGAGAGGGTTAAGGGAAGATCATACCTATGAAAACGGATCTGCGTTTGGTCGAGCGAGTCAACGGAAAATGACGCCGGAGCGAAGGTGCCTCGAGTGGGAGACTGCAGTTCGCGATGTCGGCGTCGACGGGATGGTTGGATGGCTTGGGGAGGCTTCCCTGGCTGCGGTGACGGCTCTAGATGGGAAGGGGAAGTCTGGAGTTTTAGGTTAGGGTTTTGGAGAGCTAATCATATATATATATATATATATATGATATATATTAAGAGAAAGAGGGATAGATATAAGGCTCGCGGGTTTTCTTTCCGCGTTCAGAGGCTGAAGGCCTAATGCCAATTGAACTGGGGGGGGGGGGGGGTCCCTACTGCGGTTCCAGCAGCAATCCGCTGCTTTATGCTCCCAAGCAACCTAATTTGCATAGTAGTAACTATAGTCTTATGATTAGTTATTATTATAAGTATTATTATTATCCTATTTGATTCTTTTCTTTTCTTTCTTTCTTTCTTTAAATAAAATATATATATATATATATATTTGTTTATATATATATATATATATTTTTCACACATAAGAAAATTTATATAATGGGGTATTGTACATCGTTAGACTAGCAACTGCTCAAGGGGTCTCCTACATGGAATAAATTCCGAAAAATTTCTGATGGTCCCACAAGTCCTCTAGGTGCCCGAACACCTAACATAAAAATTATTAAAAATCTATTTCTCCTATTTGGACATAATTACTACAATTTAATTAATAATTAATAAATAAAGGGCTTATACGATTTTCTGGGAAGGGGGTTTTACAGTTGTTATCTACAATGTATTCATACAACCATTGACTAGCAGCATTGGAGCAGATACATCCTCCTGGTGCGCCTTCATCGACACCGACTCCACCGACGTCATTGCCTTCTTCATCGACATCAATGTCGATTTCATGGGAGTAGTAAGAGTTGTTCTTATCCCTGGTGCGCGCCAGTGCTGATCCTCCTACAGATCTGCAGTACTCCTAGTTATGACAGTTTACTGGTTGTTTGTATTTTGACCTATGATATTGGATCATTTATGAATATTATAGGCTTTCAAACTTTATTTCTTGCAGTCAGTTGTGTGGATATTTATTGCATTTTTTACGACGAGATTTTCCTGAGACTCAGCTTGTAATTCCAATGTGTCATTTTCTTCAAATTTTACTTTATTATTCATATTAAATGTATGTGAATTTACCGGTGTTGAGTGTTCCACCAAAGGGGTCGGCGAACCCAGAGAATTCAACGGAGGGTTGCTCCGGGTCTATTTACATAAATTGTGAATTCATAAACTGTAGGAAGATTTGTTTGAAAACCATTTTATATATTTTTTTATTTTTTCACTAAAATTTAGCGATGTTTAGCGACTATTAGCGACGTTTACCGACACAATTAAACGTCGCTGATAGTCGCTGACGTTAGACAGTTTAGCGACGTCCAGCGACTCTGTACATGTCGCTAAAAGTTTAGCGACGTTCAACGACTCCATTAAATGTCGCAAAACGTTCCTGATTTCAGAAAATAGTACCTACACTTACCGACACTTTATGCGTCGCTAAAATTGGAACAACACGTTGATAAACGCCGTAAAACTGCGACGCAATAACGTCGCTAAAATATGTCGCTATTGCAACGTTTAGCGACATTTTTGTTGTCAACGACTTGATAAAATGCGACTAACCTTAAACGTCGCTAATGACGTCGCTAATATTAATTAACGACATTTTTTTTTCTAATTTAACGACGTTTTTAAGCATCGCTAATTTGACTTATTTTGGTAGTGATATCTTGCAGTACAAAAGCACAATTTAAATACTTGTATTATCATATATTATTTTGATGTGGTTTCAATATGTTTCAAAATTAATAAAAAATGTTTCAAAAGAACAATTTATAAAATTTTGATGACAAAATCGAGTAGTAAAAAGTTAAAATGCCAAAAACGTTGGAGTGTATAATTTATGGGATTTAGGTATTGGAGCTGGCTGGAAACGCGACGAAGGACAACTAGAAGACGAGGATGATACCCCGTCAAATGTTGCTAGCGGTGAAAGATATTGGGGAGCTCGAGAAGTTGCTGGAGGGAGTTACAATCACGCACAGATGGATCATATCGAACATCAAGGTGGTGCTTCTCCCAAAAAAGACCAAGAAGGTCAAGGAGCCCAAGTCACCAACGGCAAAGTCACCGAAGAAAGCTACAACTTAGATATTTAGGTGGTTTTCAAAATTGTGTTGTATATGTAGTTTGGTAATGCATTTAAGTTCAGTTTTGAATAAACTTAAATTCTAATTCCGTCCTTGATTGTACTAGTTTCTTCTGTACAAATTTGTTAACATGCTTGAAATAAATAGTGATAACCATACCATTACACTACTTTAACTGCTGAAGGAAGTTGGCATATAAGCTACTTTCATGTCCACTTTTCTTTGCAACCAAATACAATAACTATGTAAAAACTGATTTCCATGAATCAAAAATAAGCACAACCAAACATTTTTTTTTACAACTCAAAATATTTATATATACAACAGTTTGAATAGAAACTCACAATAAGAACTTACAATTATGTTACGTTATGATATGTATAAAAAAATTTCTATTCAATTTTTTAACATTTTTTTAGTTAAATTCTTAAAAAAATTAAAAAATAAGATGCATTTAACATGGATGTTAATGATGAAATTTTAAAAATTAAAAACCCGAGTATTCCTCTAGGAATTTTTTTTTTTTTTTGTATACACAATGTACATATATTAAGATGGATATCTCACTTTCATACTTCCCTACCACTTGAAGCACCCAAACAAAACATGCCCTTATCCCAACAGCCCCATCTGTAACAGCAACTGTCTTGTAGTAGATCTTTATCCTTCTCATTAATTTGTTTTTGGCTAAATTGTAATTTGCAACTATTTGAATTTTTGAACTTAATACCATTAATTTTGATAGGTACTAACTTAATACCCTCAACTATATAATAATTTTTATATTGATATCTAAAATTTTAAAAAAGATAAAATTATTTATACCTTTTCAACTCACTCCCTCTTCCCACCTGCGTGCTGCTGTGTTCCCTCCGATCGTCGGTGTCGAAGAGAGAGGGAGGGAGAGGAGCCTGTCGGAGAGAGAGAAACGGAGAGAAGGGGGAGGGAGAGAGGAGAGAGGTGGACGGTGAGTAGGAATAATTTAATTATTATTTTTTTCTCAGAGTATCAAATTGATAGCTATGAAAGTTCAACGTATCAAGATGAAAAACTGTAGAAAAACTAAAACACTGAAGACATCAAGTTACAATTTAGGCTTTGTTTTATCACAGTGACTAACAAAACATCTCTCTCTCCACTTGTGGTCCCCCTTGCAATGAATCTTTTGTCCTATTATGGCCCCTCGTATTTTTGATTAGCTTTCTTTAGCGTCTGCAGAAACCAGCTGCTTCCTTCATCCGGTTTTCCAACTCTCAAACTTTCTATAAATCCCAACTCGTACTAAACTCTTCATCCACACACCAAACCAAACCAAACAAAAACTTCAGCCACAGCAGCAGCAACAATCGTTCCTAAAGAGAAGAGAAGCATGGCCAGTTCAGCTAGCAGAGCCTCTTGGATTATAGCAACATCTGTGATGGCAGTGGAAGCTCTCAAAGACCAAGGGGGCTTGTGTAGATTGAGGTCTTTGCACCAACATGCCAAGAAAAACATGGGCTCGCTTTCTCACGCCAAGAGGAACTCCTCCTCCTCCACTTCTTCTATTTATGCTGTTGATAGATTGAGGAAGGGGGTGCACGAAGAGAAAGTAAAGAAGTCTGAAGAGTCGCTGAGGAAAGTCATGTACTTGAGCTGTTGGGGTCCTAATTGACCCATTAGTTATTGTCCCATACATATTTTGTATTTTTTGGCAGCCGCTTAATTGGAAAATATTATATGAGATTTTGCTTATCCAATCTTGTGACTTTCAGCTTTTTCTTTGCTCGTTCATTCTTATTATAGCGTTTGCGAACGTAAAAAGAAGAACATGTGTCTTGTTCTTTGTTAGTGTGGTCAAAACCACTGTTGCTCAAAGTAAGATTCGTCGTACAGATGATCTGCCCCCAACAACCAACAAGTTCATAAATGAACTTCTAGAACGCTCAATATCACCTTCGAAAATACTCGGAAGCACCATGTAAGAGGTGGACAATCTAGGCTGCATATGCGATCTGATGTCCTCGATTTTTCCATCTGTATTTTCTCTCTCTTCAAATGAAAGAAGAGATCATCTATATATAGAGGAAAGCAACACCTATACGGCCTGAAGAAACTCTAGGCCGCATATGTGCTGACTGACCAGATCCTCCTAAATCTAGGTGTCAGAGCCGCAGGCGCCGCCCGAGCCGCATGTGCCGCCTCTGCCGCTGATCACGCTTTACTGCACGAGGCAGACAACGCCGCCAAACGTAGAAAGCAGCCGTTTGCACCGCATGCATTTTTCGGAAGGCACATAGATACCGTCGGTTTAATCTAGTATACCGTCGGTATACCGGTCCAGATATACGAAAAATACTTCAAGTTCTGGATTTCAACAAATCGGTATATCGTCGGTATACTGTAGTATGCCGTTGTTATGCCGGCCAAGTTAAATATCCTGAAGTCGGTTAACAATGTCTGCAAGGATTTGTATACCGTCGTATACTGTAGTATACCGTCAATATGTCGGTTTCCAAGGATAAACATGGTTAAGTCAAATTTGATTTCCGGGACCCAAATTAAACCCCAAAAATTACCAGAACCAAGTCTAACATGAAGTCAAATCTGGAATAAGTCCCATATCACAATATGGACTAAATCTCACGGTCAATAGGCTAGAAATCAAAAAGGTAAGGGACAAGATTCTACCAGAAATCAAAAACTGAGAAGGTCAATAGGATAGAAATCACGATATGAACAAAAATAGTAAAACAAGTCTAACCTAAAGAGCAACTATCAAAGCTCCAGGAAAAAAAATGACAGAAAGTAAACTAGTTCATAAAATCGGCAAGATGTACTTGCCTAGAATGAGCTCCCAGCCCAAACCTTATAGTCCACCACCACGAAGGAGTTCAGAAACCATACTCCAGGTCTCAAGACCAAGCTCCACGCTCAAGAGTAAAAGGGTGGAGAGAAGAGAGAGAAAGAGTAATGAGAAATGAAACTCAAGTACTATATATAGATAATTTCTCTAAAATGTCTCAAAAATATCTCAAAAAATATCTCGAAAAGTGAAACAAATATTTGTCAGATAATATACCGTCGGTGTACTGAAGTATACTTTCGGTATACCGGCTAGGAAGAAAAGTTTTAATTTTTCCAAGTTTTAAAATTCCACGAAATCCTGAAAAATAAAACATGCAGTATAAAATACGTATCCATATTCTGATATAGATATTGTGAGACAGTCTCACAACTCTCCCCTTCTTAGAAAAATTCCGCCCTCGCTTATACTGATATACCGGCTAGGAAGAAAAGTTTCACTAAGGCACCAAAACCAAGAAGCTCCAGAAAACACAACTAATTCAATAAGGCAAGCATGACATATCGACAGGAAATGGAAGCAGTCAACAGTATAAATAAATGCATGAGCAACTACACTACTATGAGGCATAGAAGCACAAGGATAAATATGCCTCTCGAATCAGCTAAGTAGGGATCCGCCCTCGCTAGCCTACGTTAATTCCCAAAATGGACAAGGATCAAGTCTCGAGGTAAGTCAGTACCAATGACTCAGTCGAAGACATGACTCTACCCAGGACGTACCTTCGCAGTCGTAATATATGATAAACAACACATATCACGAGTTACGCAGGCACAAGAGTAAGAGGCGAGATACTCGTCTTCACTCACATAGTATATGAGAACCCAATAAAGATATGAACGAAAGGATATTCACTACAACTCCTACAATCTGACCATCCTCGGTCAACACCTGCTCCAAGATGCCAAAATCTTCATGCACCAGCCTCGAGATTGATGCCCTATTTTACTGCTAACCCTACCCTCTAGGTGAGGGTCCCCTCTGCTACTGGCCTCCATGCCTATCATGTACCTGGGCCTGAGCATACTGCTGCGGCCTCTCTGCTGTAATGTCTGGGTCTACATTCGTGTAGGCCTTGGGGCCTGATGCTGCTGAACCGGTGCTGGTGACCTGAACTCCGGGGCTGCTGGATGGACTAATGAGGATTCAGCTGGATCCCTCTGGGGACAAGTCCTAATCATATGGTCCGCTCTACCAAATACCAGGCATAAGCGCTGCGTCCTACGGTATTTCGAAAGAATATGCCCTATCTTTCCACAGTGGGAATACCATACTGTAGAAATCGACCTCTGCTGCTGGGGATGCGTATGCGCTGACTGCTGGAAGGATGATACTAGTGCCGGCCTCCCTTGGGATCCAATTTCCAATGCCCTGACTGTAGGACCGTGTATGACAACTCTAGAGGGGGGGTGAATAGAGTATATGTATGGAGCGAAATAAAATCACCTGTTAAAATATAATTCTATGGCATGCAATGGTGATCAACTACTAGCAGTTAGAATATGTCTCATGTGTAAGTATACTACTAGCAGTGTTATGAATATATGCAATAGAGTAAGAGAGAAAGCAAACACAAACACCAAGATGTATACTGATTTTCCTCTGAGAGGACTACTCCAGTCCCGAGAACTCAAGCTCGGAGTTGTATTTACTATAATCACCAATATTGAATCACAAGCTTTGATCCAAAGGCTTGCCACTTATTTACACCACGAGTTTTGATCCAAAGTCTCGCAACTTCACATCTTGAGAGAGAGAGAGAAACTGATTTAACAAAGCTCTTTATAACTCAGAAGACTTCTAAGCCGAGATGACACTTGGCACTAGGAAGGCTAGGGAGTTGCTCTTTAGATGAAAATGTTAAGGCTTAGAGATTTGCTCATAATATGATAGAAAACTTAAGAATGGTTGAGTTATTGTTGGGTTGTCTTAAGAATGAAGAATTCTAATCCTATTTATAGGTTGTAGGCAAACATAATTCGGTCAGAATTCGGATGGGGTTTAATTCAAATTTCCAACCGTTGGGCCAAGAAATCATGAGCTAATGAACTGGTTAATTTCATACCAAACGGGTAACCGAGTTCGGTCCGAGTTCAGCCCAAGTTCGGTCTCTTAGTATGGTAGACTTTATAAATGAATGTGGTATGATTTGGTGGATAGATTCTTTGGTTTATTTGAGTGGACTAAGTATCTGGGTATATATACTTAGGATTTTCCAGTGCGACTCAGTGTACATCAGTCATAGACTCAAATAAATAAAATATTACATTTGAATATGAAACCAATAGTTATTGCAGAGTCTGACTTTGGTACTAATGGAGTTGTTATGCTTTGCATCGAGTATCTGCTTCATCTGTATTTTGGTTCTGATTCATCTGATGTTTGACGATTATCAGACTCAGGTTGACTGTGACCACTTTGTGTTAACAATCTCCTCCATTTTGATAATTGATAAATTATGCCAAAATACACATATGGTGAGTCTGATGTAGCCTTTGATGCAAATAGTATCTTTCCATAAAAAATAATTTTTAAAAAAAAGCTCCGTCGTAAGTAGATCTTTTCTTTGAACAGGAGCACTTTAAAGACCCGTAACTTGACATTTCTTCATAGCAAGATTAAGTACAGGTATATCAACAAAATAGATATAAGTATGTCACAGTTATATGTCATCAACTATAATCGTCACATATTTTGTCATTTCTTCTCCTTTGTCAAAATATCATAGTGGAAAATAAAAACTCTCCTGTAATGAGTGATTATGACAAATTGAAGAAACATACATAATAACCAGATAAAAGTACCATGCATTTGTTTAATAAAAAATTTAGAAATAATAACATGCATTATTTTAATCAGAATAAATAACAAGACTAGCACTAGGCAAATAACCAAAAATTGCATAAATATTTGAACATTTTAAACAAATATTTCTAGTACAGTGAAAATAGAAAAACTAATACATTCATATAGCCATAAGAAATATAAAACACCATCACAGATTATCATCAACAACATCAGCAGGTGGGTGATCGTCAAAGTATGCTCCGGTAGGGTCAAAGTACTGCTGAACAAATGGATCATCGATCCTGTAGCCTGGGCGGAAAGGGTCACGAGCCACTGGGTGAGGTGCATTAGGATGATGGGCTAGGTGATACTGAAGATCTGCTAGGGAGTTGGCTAATGTGTGAGCCTGAAGAGTGGTGCGATAAGACTGGTCGCAAAGTTGAGTGATAATGAGATCGAGTTTGTATATTGTCCGCGAATGTCTTATATCTGTCTTCCTCCAAGACTTGTTATCTTTTCTTCATCTGATAATCAATCAGCTTACGAATAGCAGCTATGACAATTATCATCCCGATATATGATACCTTCAACAAGGTGCCAAAGAACTCAATCCCCTGTATTTGAGAAAACCCCTAGGCTACAAGCCTAGTCTTGAACTCAACTGTTCTGTCTGCTTCAATTTTTTTCTACTGAAGATATATAAGCATCTTATAGTGTCACGTCCCGCTTTCCAGAATACAGTGAGCCAGGTACGTAACATCATCCCCAAGCTATGTACCATACGAATACACCTGTACCCAAATTTGCGATTATCGCTGGTAAGGTTTTAGGATAGGATTATAACAGGTCACATGGTGCATAATTATTAAATAACAAGTTGATTTAAGGATATTCTAAAATAAAAAATTTGGGTTCTACCCGATTATAACCACTTACCCAATATAAGTAACAATACAATTATACCTTTAATAAATAATAAGAACAATCTGGTTTCAGTAGATCTCCTGAAATAGTAGCATTACGTTCTTGCTCTCCAACTGTTCTACAATGTTTGATAGCAGCTTTCTTTGGCATTGCTACAAAAACTAGTGAACAATATTAGGTCATCAAACGACATGCAAGCTCTCAGTCAAAGACGGAAGTAAAATAAAATAAATCGAGAATCTGAGAAAGAAATAGGATTCTCGAAATTCCAAAATAAAGGAACTAAATAATTCTTAAGGTTATTGTGTTAAATTGAAATACGATCATGACAGGATTTCATTCTAGTGAATTCCTCGGTATTCGTTTCATACTTACTTCATAATAAGTGATACTCATAATTAATACAATTATAATCACAATCATAATCATAATCATAATTATTAAGCATAATGCATCAAAGAGCAATAATTTACTCTATAACATCTAACTTCTATCAATATCTGCTTTGTTAACTGAATTCCGTAACCTATCATTAGTACAGTAGTCCACCCATATACCAAACAAGGACAAAAAAATGAATCATGGCACTAGAGCAGCTTACATAACAGCTGACTAGCAAACAGTACATCCTAGCTATGAAATCAATAATCAATCGCAATCACAAACACAGACAAGTTTCCTAAATGATATGATACAATTTGGAGAACAACTTTTTGAATAACCACAGTAACTAGTTTTTCGCCAACAATCCCGTACATTAGGGATCAGGTTGTGCGTGACTTGGTGGCACGGTGCTTAGAATCCGGCCCTGCCTCTCATTGGCTTAAATTAATTCTTTAATTCACCCATTCGATGTTTTAAATCGAAGTAGGTGTATTTATATTCAGGTACAAGTGACTTGAACTGGATGACACGGGGTTATAATTTGGCCCTGCCTCTCTCAGGCTTAAACAGGTAAGTGAGCTAAGTGTCACACACTCAATTCGTAAGGCCTTACGAAAGAGCTTAATTGCAGATCAGCTATGTATTAATATTATGTTGCGGGATTTCGTAGGTGGTATTCAAGTTGTTCTCCCCCGCCCAATGCTTTCTAACCTAAATCTATAAACAATTTCTATTCTATTATCTTGTATTAAGTTTCTACTCTGTATATCATGTTCACTATCAATATGCAAAAATGCATTTTCAAGATATAACATAATACATGTTTTCCATCTCATTCATAATCTAGGAGGCATGTATCAAAGTTTTTATCCCAACTCAATTTTGGGATAATCATAAATAACATGACACAAATTCCAGAAAATATTACTTTCTTTTAATATATACAGAGCAGATTATCAGGAATCTATATTTTGATTTCAGTTGTGTGATTTTGTGTCCGTGTCCTACGTATCCTGGACTCTTTCTAATCGTCCCCTAATTAAAATTATCGATGGTCCATTGCTAAATTATATATAGTAATTAAAGTCTAGGGTTAGAAATACCGATAATATTTTTGGATATCAAAATTTGGTTAACTCCCAAAATTCTTAAAAAAATTCGGCAGAGTCTCGTTTGTGTTTCGACTCCAGAAATTTCATAATTTATATAAGACCTGGAGTAACCCTCCGTAGAATTTCCTGGGTTCGCCGACCCCTTCGGTGGATCAATTCTCAACACCGGTAATCACACACAATTATATATATAAACCAACACCAAGAAAGAATAGAAGCATTGCTTCTTACCTCGGGCAATTTATAGCAATCCATAGTTTTTGCAGTATTCAATACAAAATTCAACTAAATAAGAATGTTAGAGAACCATCAATTATAACGAAATAACAAACAAGAGTTAATAAAACCAATTGAATATATGTATACTTATTTCCAAACACAAATTTATTCAAATAGCATATTTTTAAGGTTTGACAATCTTATAATTCTAAAAAATCAAAGTATCCTAAGTAGAACCCTAAATCTAGTTTATTGTTGATATCGCTATGACACATAAAATCGAGCCTCGCATTACATACTTTCTATGATTCATCTCTTGTGACACCGATACTTGAATATTATATATGACTATTTTAATATGAATAATTAAGCCCAAAACTAACAAACAAATACTAGAATTAATTTTTTATTTAAGCAGAATTTGGCATGTCATAACCCTAGGATCAACTTAAAATATGTAAAATTGACATTGAAGTACTCAACACTATTAAGATACTAAATTACTAATTAAGCATGTTAGGCCTCATAAAACACAAATTTTAGCTATTTATATTTATGGACATTGTTTGTATCATTTGAATAAATTAAGGGTTGTCCCAAAATGATACAAAGTTTATTCTGAATAAATTTGATAAATCCCCAACTCGAGCCCTAATTCTTTTATATTTGGGCAACCTAAGGTTTATCTCCCATATAACAACAACCAAATCATTATTCAAGGATAATTTCATATTTGACCACCTTATTCATGAATTTAATTTGGAATTTTCTACGAGTCCGAAACGCAGGTTCACCATATTACTCTAACGTTGACTTAAATGTACCAAATTGAATATCATATCCAAATTTGAACGATAGGTATACGATTTAAACCTAATAAAAACTCTTAGTATTATAATGTTTCTTTATACTAAATAGATATGGATATGCTCTATCGTATATTTACTACATGTTTATAGATACAGAGGTATATATATACTACAAACGTACACATCACAACACATCAAGGTATATTATTAGGTATATATGTATATTCATGTGTATGTGTATATATACCTACCATTACATTTATTACCAAGGACAACACATAACCTATCATATAACTATTATCTACCGGTGTCGATGTGTCCATATTGTGTCTTATTAACATTTGTGTCAACTTACCTAAGTTTCTTCGGACGCACGTGTACATATAACACTATGTATCACTAAATTCATAATCATTCCTTCATACTAGAACAATATTAAAATATAAGTCATAAATTACTACATATATATTTTAAATTGGCAAAATTAAAGAACAAAATTAAATAATATGGACAAATAGACTTAGATAGGAAGAGGGCTTGCCTTGCTTTTTGAATGACCTATCTTTTTTTGTTTCCAATTTTTTCTCAAATCAAAATCCAAGATTGGGGAAGAAGGAGAAGTTGGAGGAGGGGGTGGTGATAGAGGTTGCGGCCGGGGAGGGGACGTTGACGTCCAGTTGGCGACTAGCCGAGGTGCGCGGACGCGTGCGACGACGGGCGACGACAGTACCTGCTGCAGCAGATGTAGCAGCAGCAACAGCTTTTTATGTGTAGAGAGAGGAGGAAGGAGAGGAGGAGAAGTTGAGGATAATGGTGAAGATGGAATTAAGAAGTGTCACGACCCACACCCAAAAAATTGGGCATGAGCCGTGGGTACGTCCAGCCTATGCCGCAGCATCGGCGGTAGAACGCTGTCTAGGTCTACTATCTAGCTAACAATCTCACACAACAATATAAATACCTGTCAAGATCTCAACTCCAAACGGAGGAGCAATATGATAAGATAACACAAGTACTCAATCATGAATCTAAGCACGATAAGATAACAAAGAAGTCTAACAACTACAGAGTCTAAACAACTACAACTACTAAAGACATCAATAATAATAATAATAATAATAATAATACAACAATATCCAGAATCAAATATAATACAAGTCTCAAACCAAAAGTCGGGGACAAATCCGGTACCAAAAGTTAATAAATATAACTGAGGTCCTAGTGATCCTGGCTACCAACCCGAAAATTACTCCTGAACTAGGGGGTCCCTGTCTGCACCATCGACAGGCTGAGGTCCATAAAACGTCAGACACCAATCCTCCAGATCCTCTGAAAAATATATCCAGTCAGGATTGGAGAAAGTACACCTCTAACAACAGTTCTAGTTAAATGATAAAAACTATAAAGCGGTTGTAGCAAGTAGCACAAGGTAAAAAAAATGAAGTATGAACAAGAAAATATACATATATCAACTGGTATATAAAGGTAAAGATGCATACAAATCAGAAGCAAGATAGTAATGACTGCAAGATACAAGAAATCTAAACTAAGAGCAAGTATGTGCACAAGAACCTGAAGTGAGTCCAGCAAGAGTAAATGTAAGGAGTCCAGTCCATAAAGTATAAGTGAGACCAGTCAAGAAATACAAGAGAGACAAGACTAGAAAGAATGAACTCGTGTCTCTGAAATACCTGTTTCGACATATAAATAGCTAGGGGTAAGTACGGCTCACCACACACTGGGTGTGTAGCTGCTATCATTCCATATTAGACCAGAGGGGGTGATTCCAGTGATTCCAGTTGGGAATATTTACATGTCTACTCGAGTTTTTCTCTGCCCCGACTAGTACAAGTGAATCCAAGACCCGACACGTAAATCAAGTATGATTTTAGCCAGAAACATGAGTGATGCCTGTAGTGAGTCCTGATGTGATGCTAGTAGGTGATAACATAATAGAGGCCAGAAACATGAATATATGTGTCGCGAGTAAATAAATCCAGAAATACTAGTCTGTGTCATACCAGAAAATTATATAATACTATACTAGAAGCTGAATCATAATAATCATCAGATAATAAAAACTATCAGAGAATGTACTCGCTTGACGTCATGAGCAACTAGCGATCCGAACTGGCGTCGCAAGGACCTATTATAAAAAGCAAGGTTAAACGGGGTTCTAAAGAGTTAAACAAATATAAAATAACTAAAAATAAGCTTCTAGGGTTGTTCTAGGTCAAACGGGTCAAACCGGTAAAATATGGGTCAAAAAGTCAATTTTTGGTCCAAAAACTCAACTCTGGGTCAAAACTAGGTCAAAGGTTGACTTTGACGGTCAATCGGGTCAACTACGGTCAACTCTAGGTCAAACTAGGGTGCCCCTAAAATTTTAGATCAAAACTAACTCATTAAGCTAGTAAACCCTCAAACTCGCCTCCTTGAGATATCGTGATACCCTCGGTATCCGATACCTCAACCTACGCTATATAACTCGCCTATACCCTCTTATATATATACTAACACGTATATATATACATAACTATATATATAAAAGCATCTCTAATCTCAATCATAGGAAAAAAATCCAATACTTTGCCCTGATGCCCAATACCTTGAGTATCTCAAGGTATTGAGATACCTTGCCTAACCTTCTCACTAACACTAGCTAACTAACTAACTATCTATATATATACTACCATATGCTACTATATATATATATATATATATATATATATATATATATATATATATATATATATATATATATATATATATATATATATATATATATATATATATAACCTAATGTATAGGCAAATATCTCATCTTCGATACCCAACTTACCTCAATACCTTGGTATCTCAGGGTATTGAGACACCCTACCTTCTAACTCTATCTAACTAGCTAACTATCTATATATATACACTACCATATACTAATATATATATATATATATAACATCAATATATATATATATATATATATATATATATATATATATATATATATATATATATATATATATATATATATATATATATATATATATATATAACTTAGTATTAGGCTATACCTCAATACCTTACCTCCGATACCTCACTACCTTGGTATCTCAAAGTATTGAGATACCTTACCCTTCTCTCTCACTACCTAACCATATATATATATATATATATATATATATATATATATATATATATATATATATATATAATCTCTCTACCTCCCTCTCACTGCTGCTGCTACTACCTGCTGATGCTGCTGCCACTAGCTAACTGCTGCTGCTGCTGCTACTGCAAATGCTACTGCCGCTGCTGCTGCATATGCCTGCAGTTGCTGCTGCTGCTCTCTGCCTGTAGCATGCTGCTGCACCCCCCCTTGCTGCCACTGCTGCCTCTCATCTCACACCCTATCTCACTCTCTCTAACACTCACTCTACACACACACCAACACACACACATAAACATATACATGCACACACACTTATTTATATATATACACACTATATATATATATATATATATATATATATATATATATACACACACACACACACACACTTACATATGTGTGTGTGTTTGTATATATAGTGTGTTTGTATATATATATATATATATATATATATATATATATATACACACACACACACACACACACATACACACATATATATATACACACATACACACACATATATATACACACACACATACACACACACACACACACACACACACACACACACACACACACACATATATATATATATATATATACACACACTCACACACACTAACACACACACAAACACACTCACAACACGCACTCACACCTATACACCCAAGCACACTACCTCAAACACTCACTACACTACACACAAATAACACACTACACACCAACACCTCACACTCATACACAAACTACACACACACACACACTACCCACACTCAACTACACCAACACACACACTCAACCACACTCACACAAACACACTATACTCACCCTCACACACCCCACAACATACACACTACACACTACACACTCAAACACACACACTATGCACACTCACCCACACACATAAAAACACACATATATATATAAATATATACTCATAAACTCTAATACACACTCCCCGAGTCTAAACCAACCCGCGCACAAGCCCAAAACCTAGAAACTAAGTCAAAATGGCCATTCGGTCATTTCGACGAACACGTGGAGTGCGGTTCACGATACCTCATAAAATGCACACCAAATCTACTCAGAATCGACCCAAAATTTACTCACGTATTCTAATCTATGTCTAGAATCTCAAAAAAAATGTTAACTCTCTGATTCTAGGTCCGTGGCAAAATTTCACATGTATGTGGAACCCACGACGACGAAAAAACCCCCAAATCGCCCGAAATACTCAAATCTCCGCGACACGACCTCACGTGTCTGAACGAAGACACGTACTTACCCTCAAGACACCCAAGCACGTCTACCTAGGTTCGTCTAACCTAGTACATCACCAAAAATTGGGCCAATCTCGGATTTCATCCAAAATTGAAACAAAACCCTATGCCAAAGTCTCCAAACACATCCAAACAAGCTCCAACTTCCTCCCACGGGTAGCCCTAAGGTTTAGGAATGTTCTAAACTACTAATTACACTATATTAGAGTAATCACAAGGGAAAAAATTAGGGTTTACCTCTTAGGAGTTGGAATCCTAAGGCTAAAGTCTCCAAAAAGCTCCCAATTTACCACACCAAGCCTCCAAGCCTCCAAATCAAGCTCCTACATCAATTCTAAGCTCTACACACCAAGATTAGGGAAAAACAAAGGGTTAGGGTTTGTATTTAAGAGAAAAATGGATGAATAAAGAGAAAGAGGGTGAAGAAACTTACTTGGAGAGAAGAAGAAGAAGAAGAGAAGAAGAAGAAGAAGAAATGAAATGGAATGGGGGGGGTGCTGGTTATGTTCGATCAAGTAGGAATTAGCAAGTGTTAGGGTTTGTGGTTTAACACAATCACCAAAATGCCCCTCTCTTAAGTCATGCTAATAGGGTTTGGGTTTGGGGTTCCAAATATACTCTAATAAATTCCTAATTACTCCAACTAACTAATTAAAATATAAATAACTAATCTACACCAATAAATAAGTCTGACAAGGGTGTCCACTAGGGTCTGACATGGGTCCAGACTGGCCAAAACCCTAAAACAACTAATAAAAATAAATAAATGCATCTAATTAAATATTAATACAAATATTTATGATCAATACACAATTTACCAAATTAAAAATAAAAAAAATATCCTGCCCTGGAAATGGGATAGTGACAAGAAGGGGAGGTTCTGGTGAATAAGTAGGGGTGAGTTGGTTTATTGAAAATGAAGAGAGAATGAGAGGGATCCATGGTAGCATATGGGAAATGGAGAATAATGGGGGTGATAACATGTGTTACATGACTTCATGAGTCATAAAATATTAACCTACGGGTCTTGGCTGCTTGTTTCCTCCCCCCCCCCCCCCATGGTTTGGGTTTTTATTCACCTAAGCCCTTCTCATTTGAGTATTGTTAATATTTGACCAAAATAAAAACTCACAATTACCTAATCTTATATATATATATATATATATATATATATATATATATATATATATATATATATATATATATATATATATCAAAAGTAAGTAAAAAGAATATTGCATCTATGACGCCATTTTCTAAAATTAGTTTAACAACTAAATGAAAATAATGAATGGATTAAAATATAATATATTAACTATAAAAGCAACTATGACAGTCTACTCACCTTACAAAAATTTTGTCCTCAAAATTTAAATTTAATGATACGCTTTTCAAAACACATATTGGAAAATAAGATATTCTACTCACCTTACAAAGATGTAGTAATATATTTTTAGAAAAAATATTTCAATATTACATTCATTTAAAACTTTTAAAATAAAGAATATAAAAAGATATTTAAAATATCAATAGTCTTGAAATTTCATAGAATCAATAAAAGTATCATAATGTACTTATAATTCGTAACCATATAGGTTCCCTTTGTATTCATATTCCACTCTTCGTAATTTCTGACGTGATATAGTAATCTTGTTGCCATGCCAATGTACACATGGTTGCAATCAAGATACTATTTCACTATCAGAATTTATGGTTGCAGCTTTTGCTACCATGCCACTGATATCCATAAAATGAGAAGGAACTATGATTGTGAAGTAGCCTTACAGGTTGGTATTCTTAATAATCCAAAAACATATTCAAAATTAATACTTAATTTTAAGTTTTAAGTTTTTCAAAATATTATTTGTATTATCTTTATCATAGTATCAAAACTAATAGACAATATAAGATATACTCATATATCTATACCAAAATGCATTAAATTTTATTTTAAATTATTCAAGTTAATGATTTTTAAATCCAAATTGGGTTAAAAAAAATCAAAATATGAATATCAAACTTCGAATCCATTTCAGAAATATTATGTTTTGGTCCCCGAAATCTTATTAAATATCTGAACCATATTTTGAGATATAGTGCCTCGCCAGTCCAGATGGCCAGTCTGGATGGCTGCAATGACTTCTCTTTTTATGATCCAATCTGATTGACTACAGGTTCTTCTGCGTGGTCAAATTGGTTGATAAATTATCGGGTTCTTGACATAAATAAATAAATATTTAATCATAGAAAATTCAATCACAGAGAGTCCAATAAAATTATTGCTTCACAAGAAGTCAAATGAACAATTAGTAAGCAATAGATATAGATAGTAAATGGAGGACAATTCCCGAAATTTAGGTTGTTACCAAAGATGCAATTAAATGGATAAATTGAGAATATCATTCTAGATTTTCAATCGACAAAACATTGAATGAAGCAAGGAAATTAAATTTTTTGAAGAAGGTCGGATTTGTGAAATGATCAGATATTAAAAATTTCAATAAGAAAAGGAAAATGAGTCATGAGTTAAACTATAATAATATCAAGAGAGCGATGAATGATACCATAAATAACTATATACAATATATATGTTATATATATTCCTTAAGCAAGATATTGCTAGTACTAGCTTACCCGTTAATTCGTTCAAGTTATATTATATATCTATAGCCCCCATAATACATATTACACCCAATCTAAGTAGAAGTCTATATCCTTATTCGCCTATTGGCTTCATAACCCTTATCTCTTTTTAATTTCTAACTATATAATATTTTTAGACGAATCTAAACTCTAGGCTTCCTAAGGATATCCAGTTTGAGATCCTTAAAGAATTTTATAGATCCCTCACCAATTCAAATGAGAGTACTTGTCTAATGCTCTCTGAATTACTTAACCTAAATTTTTTGGTCATATCTATCCTTATACTACCCTTGATATCCTAAATATCATCTACACCCTTAATTCTTTAACCGTATGGGATGGCAATAGAAAATCCACCAAGTAAGGATATATAAAACATAGTCTAAATAGATAAACCTATAGGTATTTTCTATTCTAGGTTCTATGTCGATCTTTCCTGAGAGCATATCTTAGGTTTCATAACTTAACCTATATAAGTCTCCTCAAAGTTTGGTCTTCATTCTATCCTAGGTTCTTTATCTTTCGGGACCCACCTATGTTTCCCAAAAGCTAGACCTGCATGGGCCACCATTAAAAGACGTGTCACGTCCCGCTTTCCAGAATACAGTAAGATGGGTACGTAACTTCATCTCCAGGCTACGTACCATACGAATACACATGTACCCGTATTTGCGATTGTCGCCCGTAAGGTTTTAGGATAGGATTATTACAGGTCACATAGTGCATAATATATTAAATAACAAGTTGATTTCAGGATATTCTAAAATAGAAAATTTGCTATTCTACCCGATCACAACCACTTACCCAATATATGTAACAATACAATTATACCTTTAATAAATAATAAGAATAATTTGGTTTCAGTAGATCTCCTGAAATAGTAGCATCATGTTCTTGCTCTTCAACTGTTATTCAATGTTTGATAGCAACTTCGTTTGGCATTGCTACAAAAACTAGTAAACAATACTAGGTCGTCAAACGACATGCAAGTCCTCATTCAAAGACGGAAGTAAAATAAAATAAAACGAGAATCTAAGAAAGAAATAGGATTCTCAGAATTCCAAAATAAAGGAACTAAATAATTCTTAAGGATTATTGTATTAACTTAAAATACGATCATGATTGGATTTTATTCTAGTGAATTCCTCGGTGTTCGCCTCATACTTACGTCATAATAAGTGATACTCATAATTATTATAATTATAATCACAATCATAATCATAATTATTAAGCATAATGCATCAACGAGCAACAATTTACCGTATAACATCTAACATCTATCAATATCTGCTTCGTCAACTAAATTTCGTAACCTGTCATCAGTACAGTAGTCCACCCCTACACCAAATATGGACAAGGAAATGAATCACGGCACCGGAGCAGCTTACGTAACAGCTGACTAGCAAACAGTACATCCTAGCTAAGAAATCAATAATCAATCACAATCACAAACTTAGACAAGTTTTCTAAATGATGATAATATAATTTGGAGAACAACACTTTGAATAACCACAGTAACTAGTTTTCCGCCAATAATCCCGTACACCAGGGATCAGGCTGTGACTTGGTGGCAGGGTGCTTAGAATTCGGTCCTGCCTCTCATGGTCTTAAATTAATTCTTTAATTCACCCATTCGATGTTTTAAATCGAAGTAGGTATATTTATATTCAGGTACAAGTGACTTGGACTGGATGGCATGGGATTATAATCTGGCCCTGCCTCTCTCGGTCTTAAACAGGTAAGTGAGCTAAGCCTCACACACTCAATTCTTAAGGCTTTACGATAGAGCTTATTTGTTGATCAACTATGTATTAATATTATGTTGCAGAATTTTGTAGGTGGTATTCAAGTTTTTCTCTCCCGTCCAATACTTTCTAACCTAAATCTACAAAAAATTCCTATTTTATTATCTTGCATTAAGTTTCTGCTCTGTTTATCATGTTCGCTATCAATATACAAAAATATATTTTCAAGATATAACTGAATACAGGTTTTCCATCTCATTCATAATCCAGGAGGTAGGTATCAAAGTTTTTATCCCAACTCAATTTTGGGATAATCATAAATAACAGGACACAAATTCCAGAAAATATCACTTTCTTTCATTTTATACAGAGCAGATTATCAGGAATCTATATTTTGATTGCAGTTGTGTGAATTTGTGTTCGTGTCCTACGTATCCTGGACTCTTTCTAATCGTCCCCTAATAAAAATTGAATTAAAGTTGTCGGTGGTCCGTCGCTAAATTATATATAGTAATTAAAGTCTAGGGTTAGAAATATCGGTAATATTTTCGGATATAGAAATTTGGTTAACTCCCGAAATTCTTAAAAAATTTCGGCAGAGTCTCTTTTGTGTTTCGGCTCCAAAATTTTCATAATTTATATAAGACCCGGAGCAACCCTCCGTAGAATTTTCTGGGTTTGCCGACCCCTTCGGTGGATCAATTCTCAACACCGGTAATCACACGCAATTATATATATAAACCAACACCAAGAAAGAATAGAAGCAATGCTTCTTACCTCAGGCAATTTATAGCAATCCATAGTTTTTTGTAGTATTCACTACAAAATTCAACTAAATAAGAATGTTAGAGAAACATCAATTATAACGAAATAATAACCAAGAGTTAATAAAATCAATTGAATATATGTATACTTATATTTCCAAACACGAATTTATTCAAATGGCATATTTGTAAGGTTTGACAATCTTATAATTCTAAAAAAAATCAAAGTATCCTAAGTAGAACCCTAGATCTAGTTTAGTGTTGGTATCGCTATGACACATAAAATCGAGCCTCGCATCACATACTTCCTATTATTCATCTCTTGTGATACCGGTACTTGAATATTATATATGACTATTTTAATATGAACAATTAAGCCCAAAACTAACAAACAAATACTCAAATTAATTTTTTATTTAAGCAAATTTGGCATGTCATAGCCTAAGTATCAACTTAAAATATATAAAATTGACATTGAAGTACTCAACACAATTAAGATACTAAATTACTAATTAAGCATGTTAGGCCTCATAAAATACAAATTTTAGCTATTTATATTTACGGACATTGTTTGTATCATTTGAATAAATTAAGGGTTGTCCCAAAATGATATAAAGTATATTCTGAATAAATTTGATAAATCCCCAACTCGAGCCCTAATTATTTTATATTTGGACAACCTAATATTTATCTCCAATATAACAACAACCAAATCATGATTCAAGGATAATTTCATATTTTTACTACCTTATTCATGAATTTAATTTGAAATTTTCTACATGTCCGAAATACAGGTTAACCATATTACTCTAACGTTGACTTAAAGGTACCAAATTGAATATCATATCCAAATTTGAACGATAGTTATACGATTTAAATCTAATCAAAACTCTTAGTATTATAATGTTTTTTCATACTTAATAAATATGGATATACCCTATCGTATATTTGCTACATGTTTATATATATATATATATATATATATATATATATATATATATATATATATATATATATATATATATATATATATATATATATATATATATATACATCACAACACATCAAGGTATATTATTAGGTATATATGTATATTCATGTGTATGTGTATATATACCTACCATTACATTTATTACCAAGACAACACATAACCTATCATATAACTATTATCTATCAGTGTCGACGTATCCATATTGTGTCCCATTAACATTTGTGTCAACTTGTCTAAGTTTTTTCGGACGCACGTGTACATATAACACTATGTATTACTAAATTCCTAATCATTCCTTCATACTAGAACAATATGAAAACATGATTCATAAATTACTACATATATATTTTAAATTGGCAAAATTGAAGAAAAAAATTAAATAATATGGACAAATAGACTTAGAGAGGAAGAAGGCTTGCCTTGCTTTTTGAATGACCTAGCTTTTCCATTTCCAATTTCTTCTCAAATCAAAATCCAATATTGGGGAAGGAGGAGAAGTTGGAGGAGGGGGTGGTGATAGTGGTTGCGGCCGGGGAGGGGACGCCGGCGTCCGGTCGACGACTAGCCGGTGTGCGCGGACGCGTACGACGACGGGCGACGGGCGGCGACAGCAGTCGCAGCAGCATATGTAGCAGTAGCAGCAGCTTCTTATGTGTAGAGAGAGAGGAGGAAGGAGAGGAGGATAGGTTGAGGATGATGGTGAAGATGGAATTGAGAAGAGGAGGTTCTGGTGAATAAGTAGGGGTGAGTTGGTTTATTGAAAATGAAGAGAGAAAGAGAGGGAGCCATGGTAGCATATGGGAAATGGAGAAGAATGGGGGTGATAATATGTGTTACATGAGTCATGAAATATTAGCCTATGGGTCTTGGCTGCTTGTTTCCTCCCCCCCCCCCCATGGTTTGGGTTTTTATTCACCTAAGCCCTTCTCATTTGAGTATTGTTAATATTTGACCAAAATGCAAACTCATAATTTTATATATATATATATATATATATATATATATATATATATATATCAAAAGTAAGTAAAAAAGAAAATTACAGCTATGACACCATTTTCTAAAATTAGTTTAACAACTAAATAAAAATAATGAATGGATTAAAAATATAATATATTAATTATAAATGAAACTATGACATATAGGTTTAGCTCCTTCAGGCAGATTGATCAACATCCAAGTGTTATTATGGGATCAATCTCTTCATGGACTGCCTCCTTTTAGCAGATTAAGTTTCTGGTATTTATCACCTCATCATTGGTAAGTGGCACGACTTCCATATGATAGGTGATAAGATTATATTTGGTCCTTCGACCTCCTAACTCTTCTTGCTGACAGCTCCTTGAGTTCTGGTTCAATGTTGTCTCTTAAAAGATAACTCCTTCCTAGACTACGTCTTCTACTACAGAAGTTCCAACAACTCTGGCTGATAAGGTCCTCCAAAAATTACCCATATGCCAAAAAATTCCCACAATCGAATGATATTCATGTGGATCTAACTTTGAACCAGAGTTACATCAGAAGTGACGAATAATACTTAGGACATGATCGTAAGTGCAACCATCTCCCATAGAGAATATGAAAGGCCATTTGTACAATATTATAGAAATCATCATTACTATCAACTGCTGGTCCTTCCTATCTGCACCTTCAATGGATAGCAAGAATACGAAAATGTCGTTCCATAGTCAATTCCAAGTTCTAAGCTGAACGATGAGAATCCATAGAATGACGCAGTTCCATACTTAATTTCATGCTCTAATAAGCTTAAATTATGCAAACCCAAAGAACGACGTTCATTCCATAGTCAATTCTATGTTCTAAGCTGAACGATTAGAATCCAAAGAATAATTCATGTTCTATAGTCAATTTCATATTCTAATAAGCTTGAATGATGCAAATCCAAAGAACGATACTCTTCGTCTTGATTACTTCTGAGTCTATTGAGTTGTAGACTGTTATGATGCCTAGCTCCAAAATTGAAGTCCTTGAGGTTCTCGAATGCCTCATCCTTCAATTATAATAAGATTTGCGAACGCGTTTCCAGATAAATCGTCGAATAAAGAAGTGATAAACTTTATCCTGTCCCTTTTGTGGAGAATAGAAGTCAAAGATATCTTAGCGCACCAGCTCGAGAGGATCTGTACTTGTAGTCACCCGTCTAAATAGCTTTCTGACTACTTATGTATGAGCACAGTCATCATGACTCTCCACCTTCTTACCCCCACATCTTGGAGATATCCCTGAACTAGACAACTTTGTTGAAACAGACATGTCTTAGTCAGATGCATTACAACTCAATAAAAGTAATCTCTTTCTCATGCCGGAAGTCCAGAATTATAATCCGGATCCCTAAATTTTCTGCTTGACACTTGTTCGCCATAGAGAACTTCTTTTAAGATCGTGCTCTTCCTTGGTGAACTGCTCTTTCCCAGAGCATGCATGTCCCGATGCACTAATGTCTTCCCACCAGTTAGCAACAACGCTTGATGACTCAACCTGAGAAATAATAGCAACCAAGTTAAGTAATCAAAGAAACCAAGTTTAGCTATACCTTGCTATGTTGGTTTGAATTGGTTCTGCTATTAAGCTCTAATTTCACCCATATGCCAAGTCCTGTTAAGTGCAGTGACCTTCATGCACATAGTCCACCATGCGCCAATCTTTCTATGCACAGAGACGAACTTGTGCATAAGTTGTCACACCCTGATTTCGTAGAATCGATAGTCGTCCCCCGGGCGTGAAGTCGTGCGTGTCTAGGTTGCGCAACGCACAAAGACAAGATATTTTTATATATAACGAGCACATATTCAGAGTACACAGATAATTGAAATCAATATTCAAACATAAAAAAGTTCTTATTATTGATAATGAATATCTTTTATAAACTCTTGAACAAGTATAAAATATTGTCGCACGGGCTTAAAAAGTGGACTCAAAACATGATAGCCACCCGTTATATTACATCATTTTACTAAAACTTCAAAAGCTATAGACACCTTCGGGCGAAGTTATCGCCTTTCCATGGAGCTTCATAAAAGATATGTGTACGAGCTCCTGGAACTTCAAAATATGCTTTGATGACATGAACATGATGTACTGGTATATGGACTGGATTGGAAAGTCGCTCTAGCTTCTTTCAGGATATCCTAGGCACGTGGAACCTGTTGCAACGAGGGTCATTACATCGAAATACACTGGTGAAGGTGAGCTAACCCAACTATAACAATCAATACATTGTTTATGTGAAGCATGCAAGTTATTATGTGGTCTTTCTATCTTGCCTCAGTTTATTTTACAAGCATGGAATATATATGGAAATTTATTAAAATAAATATGCCACTGTTCGGTGACTTTTACCTGCCCGTTTGAACCACCTACACAACACTTACCAAGACCTTTTCTGCCATAAAGACATAGTGAGCTTCCATAATTTAAATATACGAGGGGGTCACTGGCATGATGCCATAATGGATGAGTTATAATCACGAAATAGAAATGGTATGCAACGCAGGTGGCGAGCCCCGCTATATACCATTTTGTCCTCTAACAAACGACTATTCAGAATGTTCCGTCTGGATCGTATCGATCCCAATGTCCCAACGACCGTCCGCAGGAACCAGAAACCTTTTGCACAAGTTTTCCGTGACCAAATGACATCTAATACTAAGTTATCAAATAATACAGTTTCAGGCAACACAAGTACGAGACAAGTAACATGGCATGTTCTGTTTTGCATAGTCTTTCTATTTAGTTTATGACATAGCAAGGTATATTTTATACATAGCACAATAATAAAAGAAGTATATATATTCTAACTAGAATTAAAATATGATGAAAGAACACTCAAAATGAACAAGCATGCAACAAGGTAACCATTCATAAGTTGATTGACAAGCATAAAGTAATCTAAGTCTATTCCCTTTTATCTTGACATCTTTTAGTTATTATGGTATCGTTTGGTCGAAACAATCAAGAAGGCAAGATTTAGATGTGAAGACTTAGAAGAAGGATCAACTAATCGAATTATAGCCACTCACAAGTTAGTGAGAAGAGGAAAGAAAGGAGGCACTTCAAGACTCCGCTCGTGCGACGTCTACTGCATAATCACATGCATTGCCACAAACAGATGATTAATACATCTTTTCCTCTTTCCAAGCTTGAAATAAAAATTCTGTTCAACGAACGAAAGCAATAAAATCCATCAAAATCGTTCAAGAAAACACAAATCTGAAAACTAAATCAAAAGCACGTAAGCAACAAGACGACAACAAAAACTAGACAAAAAATTTTGCAGCGGAGAGTGTAACGACCCGTTCTGCTCAAGCAGACTGCTAATTCAAATGGCAGAAGTGCAACATCCCTACCCGCTTCTCTTCAGCGAGAATACTCGTTTGAGGCAAAGGATTTCCAGACTTGGCTCTACAGAAGTTCGGCTTAGGCCTTCAGTGGCTCGCTCAGAGTATCGCTTGACCGAGGTGAATCATCGCTAAAGTGGGTGGCTACGGCAAACTTGTCTTTTCTTAGCCAGCACACTTAAAATATGGATGTTTCATGCTAGTCGCTAGGTAAATCACCCCCTGCATGCTAATAAGAATACAACGCACCTAGCTAAGGGAATAATCCTAACTTATATTGCTTGTGTTAGAACATAAAAATGAAACATTGCTTATAATCAGACCCTCGTATGCTATATTTGCATTATGCAACTAGACCCGCTATGCCTCGAGTAGAACGATTTGTATATGCTTTTCTTAGTGCACTGCTTTACTTGCTACACTGCACGACCCTAGATTATGTCGCTCGATAAGTCCCTTTACGGTTTTACTTCTCGGCTTACCTTCGGGCTTGAGCCAACATAAACGCTTATGTTTCCATTAAATGCATGCTTGCCTGCTTATATGTTAACTTGTAATATTGCCTTGATTGAATGTTTGCCACAAAAAATATATGCCATAACCAGTAAATACTATTCGTATGCTGCATGCATTCGAGTTAGCCAGAAGACTATCGAATATCTCTTATGTGCAATTGAACCTGCAAGTACCCGGGACCGTTAGGTCACCGAGGCAATCCCCGAACTAGGGGCATGCATCAAGGCATATTGAACACTGAACTAGAATCATGTCAAGCAAATTAAGAATCATAGCTCGTAGAGAAAATGTTCGGTTAAGAACAAGAATGAGGGATTATCATGTTAAGTTATGGATTTGGAAAGACCCTGACCTACATGTCGCGGACAACTTGAAAAAGGTGATATTCGGATCTCAGTTCCACGGGCAGTCGTCGGGGCACCGGGGCCGATCCGATCCAGATGGAACTCTTTTAGCCTTATCCTAGCTCGGCAGGGTGGCATCTTCGCTAATGTTGCGCCGTGCTTGCTCAAAAGGATCTTAGTCTCTTATGCTGAACGAGATAGTTTGTAGCGCCATATTCTTTCGTTGCATCCTTTCCCGTTCATAGAATACCACATGTTCTTTATGGCTATATCAGCGATAATTGTTCATCTAGATAAGTCATCCTCGCTTAGCGGCTATCCGCGTGCGAGTCATTGCATCACAAATTGAGAACATCTGAAACACCTGAACGAGTCTTGAGGATAACTTGTATATATGGAACACTTTAACATATTATGCAACACACCTGAGTCATCCTTCTAAATTATGCATTCGAAACATAATCTCGCTCACAATACAGTGTTTGCATATGCCATTGCCCCTAAATATTTATATATGCTCGTGCTTGAATTAACTTGGTTTGCCTTGGGCAGGGAAGGACAAATGGTAAGTTGGTAAGTCTCGCCGTATTTTCTCTTATGTCGTACGGCACACGGCCACACGGCCACACGAGTTAGGCTATTCTAATCTTTTCTATGAAACTGATTCTAAGGCAACTAGAAAGACAACCAAATATTTGGTGCACGGAACCTATTGAACGTGTTTGAATTTATCGAGCGGGCGAGTAGCCTCTCCACCAGTGCTTTCATGTAACGATAACCCAGCAGATTGCTTGCAGGGTGTGGGAGAACCTCGTTCGGTGCAGATGCCTCCTTCGTACGTGCTAAGGCGTGGAGTTTGCTCTGAAGCCTTGGAGTGCTATATCCGGAACTGAAGCACATATACAAGAAATAATATTGGAACATCGCCTATATATTATTCCATAAATATAGCCACTTGGCATGCCTTTTACTGTTTCAAAGAGAGAGAGGCTTAAGCAACTTGTAATATCGGCCTAGCGCCATCTGTAACGCTTGTTCAATATCAATACAAAGTTGCTTTACTTTGACTTATGTTATTCAATGCTTCCGCTATTGACAACTCAGTGAACTGGTTACCAATCGCCTATGCGTTTATAATTCTGCTACACTCGGTCAATCTGTGCTACTTTATGGCTTAGATCTCTTACCGCCAGCTAGAACCACGGCCTTGCACGGGCACGGCTCACGCTCGTGCAGTATCACGCCCGGATAGGTGTAAGCGATCGTCCCGTGGGAGCGCTGGCACGATGATTCTCGCCTAGCGGGGATGGCCGATTAGCTTACGGAAGATCAGGACGTGACAAATTTGTATCAGAGCTTGGCTATACGCCTTAGGACTTCATTTTAATTTTCTCAGTTTCGAAAGCTCGTTCATGGGTTATGTGCACACTCTCTCTCAATATCCCAACGGAATATTCCAACAATGAGTCTAAATACTTTTAAAAAGTTATATCTGAATGGTATGATTGCTTGTACAAAATTGTGATGCGATAGGCCTTTGTGCCGACCTGTGCTAGACTTGTGGGATTAGACTCGTGCTAGAATCGTGACTTATGTGCAAACCCGAAATGCCTATACATGTTTGCCCAAATGGTTAGTGTACGAAATTAAATTATCGCCCGAACGGTTAGATTTGCTCATATCCTTTCGGCTAAGTTGTGTAAGTATCGTGCGCCAAGATCCTTTGGTGCAAGCAAGTTGCAAACAAATTGGGATATCATTCAGGAATGAGACAAGTTAGACTTAGAATGCCAACCGATAAAAATATTATCAGATTATTGCTTAGGAGAACATAGAGCACCATGCTTGGATTTTGGGAAATGGCTTGAATAATACTTCGTGTTGGAAGAAACAAATCTATTGGAGATTTGATTGGATGACTCAATTCTGAGTGGTGTATGAATCATTTAGAAATGTCCAAACGAATTCATAGGTCTCGTGTAATAGTCGGATCAAACGGATTTAAGAATGTCTTGAATAAATGATAAGGCTTATATCGAACATGGAATACGAAAAATAGAAATCGATATGTTGGTTAAGGAAACTTGTTAGAAACTTGGAGGATTGTACGAGCAATTTTGGATTGAAACAAAATAGATTAAACTTGAAGACAATATCGCTCGAATAGAATATAGCCTAAAATGAATATCTTGGTTCGATGAAACAGATGAACGATAATGGATTTAGCTTGGAGTTTGGAAGAACGATCTTGAAATCAAGTTCGAAACAAAAACTCTCAAAATCTGTCCCAACGAGAACGGTTATCCTGCGGGAGCGCCGGCGTGGTAATTTTACATAAGACGGGTATGATCGAACTCACGGGAACATGTTCGATGATTATTCCAAACAAACTCAATGAATGGAATGTATCAAAAGATGGATTAGACTTGGGCTTAAATATTTGAAACTTAGTTCTTGAGAAATACTAGAAGTAAGACTATGAATTTGCCGAACGGTAATATTAAAGTTGGATGATTTTGCTAGACGAATTATAATCACTGCATGAATGGACTTGACTCGATAGATATATAACTTGGATGGAGCAAAGTAAAATTTTAAGGTATCTCGATCATGCCGAAGATAACCATAAACGTTCAAACGTTCTTGTCTTGTACGAGCGTAACTCTATGCCGTACATGCGTCACGCCCGGATTAGGATGATTATCTAGCGGGAGCGTTGACGTGGTGATCTCACATTCAACGAGGGTGATCAAACTTGCGGAAGACCGGAGCATGACAACTAGTGGATCGTCCTGACTTTTGGTTTGACATGATAAGACAAATTTGGAAATGCACGTGATCGAAAATATTTTGAGGATAAGTTAGCCTAGAACCTGAAATAAATCACGTTGATGGTTTCGTGAACGGATAAACGAATTAGGTTAGACAACTTGGAATTATAACTAAAGGTTTGGAATCGAATCTTGGCTTGGTGGTCTAGATTTGGAATGGATAGAAACATATTTGGAGAGATAGACTATGCAAATTATTAGACTTGTCTTGCAACTCGAATTTATTGTGGATTCTACTAAACAAACTCGAACACCCGTACGAACGAATGTGTTATTGAGAGTAGGATAATCTGTGCTCAATGTTTAGAAATCTGAGTGAAATAAGCTTGGGTAGAATATTTTGTACAAATGAACAATGGTTTGACCCTAGAAATTATGGCGAGCATCGTGCGATAAAATTACACGATGTATCGTGTGCTTGAACTTGTAACTATGACCTTGTGAGCTGACCTAGCAATTAGGCAGACGACCTTGTGCCGAGTGAATGGACCTGTATGACCGACTTTAGCCTATTGCTTGAACAAATCACTGAACTGGGCCAATAAGACTTAGGGTTAGACTGGGAACGGTAACGTGTGCTATGTTTGACCCAAATGAGTGAACGTTAGTCGATAAATCGAATAGATTATGCTTAACGGTTGTGCAAATACTTGAATTGAGTTAGAATGGAAGGTGGCTTGGATTTGATTGACCCTATCGAAAGTATCCTTGTAATTCATAAAACGTGAACCCTTGAGATTTTCGCAAGTAGCTTGTCCGATTTTACTATCTCTAAGTTTGGTTGAATGCATGTATTTGAGGGATGCCTTGAACGTATGCACGACCCAAGACTCAATGAGATATGAAACTCGAGTGCTAAGACTTCGCTATCGTCGAGTTGGTTGACATGCATGTGCTTGAAGCACTTCGAATATATGCACGATCCAGACTCGCGATATACTAATCTCAATGCTAGTGCAAGTGAATATCCACCTTAACAAGTATAACAACTTATATAAGTTTGCCTCAGCCTTAGATCGTTAATCAAGATCGATTGAAACATACTCCGCATTAAACAATATATCCAGCGCTAAGCCACAAATGAGCCTGACTCAGCATACACGCGACACGGCGTAAGGATCGAGTAGGAGATTGTGTTCAAATGAATTTAGTAGTACCTATTACTACGCTTGGGATAGATTCCATAATGCGATAAATCGCCTGCGCACAGTAAGTCTCGAGGATTTGACTTTTTTTGAGTGGTGTATGATGTAACGACCCATTTTGCTCAAGCGTACTGCCGAATCAAACGGCAAAAGTGCAAGGTCCTAACATGCTTCGCTTCAGCAAGAATACTCGTTTGAGACAAAGGATTTCCAGACTTGGCTCTATAGGAGTTCGGTTTAGGCCTTCAGAGGCTCGCTCGGAGTATCGTTCGACCGAGTCGACTCATTGCTAAGGTGGGTGGCTACGGTGAACTTGTGTTTGGTTAGCCAGCATACTTAAAATATGGATGTTTCATGCTAGTCGCTAGGTGAATCACCCCCTGCATGCTAATAAGAATATAACGCACCTAGATAAGAGAATAATTTTAACTTGTATTGCTTGTGTTAGAACATGGAAATAAAATATTTTTTATAATCAGACCCTCGCATGCTATATTTGCCTTGTGCAACTAGACACGCTATGCCTCAAGTAGAACGATATGTATATGCTTTTTTTAGTGTACTGCTTTACTTGCTATACTACACGATCTTAGATTATGTCGCTCGGTAAATCCCTTTACAGTTTTACTTCTCGGCTTACCTTTGGGCCCGAGCCAACGTAAACGCTTATGTTTCCATAAAATGCATGCTTGCCTACTTATATGTTAACTTGTAATGTTGCCTTGATTCAATGTTTGCCACACAAAATATATGCCACAACCAAGTAAATACTATTCGTATCCTGTATGCATTCGAGTTAACCAGAAGACTATCGAATAGCTCTTCTGAGCAATTGTACCTATAAGTAACCGGGACAGTTAGGTCATCGAGGCAATCCCCGAACCAGAGGCATGCATCAAGGCAAGTTTAACACTGAACTAGAATCATGTCAAGGAAATCAAGAATCATAGCTTATGGAGCAAATGTTCAGTTAAGAATAAGAATCAGGGATTATTATGTCAAGTTATGGATTTGGAAAGACCCTGACCTGCATGTCACGGACAACTTAAAAAATGTGATCTTCGGATCTCAGTTCCACGGGCGGTCGCCTGTGCACCGGGGCTGATCCGATCCGGATGGAACTCTTTTAGCCTTATCCTGGCTCGGCAGGGTGGCATCTCCGCTAACGCCGCGCCATGCTTGCTCAAAAGGATCTTAGTCTCTTGTGCTGAACGAGATAGTTTGTAGTGCCATGTGCTCCTATTGCATCCTTTCTCGTTCATAGACTACCACCAGCCTTTTTGGCTATGTCAGCGATAATTGTTCATATAGATAAGTCATCCTCGATTAGCGGCTATCCGTGTGCGAGTCATTGCATCATAAATCGAGAACATCTGAAACACCTGAATGAGTCTTGAGGATAACTTGTACATATATAACACTTCAACATAATATGCAACACAACTGAGTAATCCGTCTAACTCGTGCATCCAAAACGTAATCTCGCTCAGAATACAGTGTTTGCATATGCCATTGACCCTAAATATTTATACAAGCTCATGCTTGAATTAACTTAGTTTGCCTTGGACAGGGAAGGACAAATGGTAATTTGGTAAGTCTCGCTGTGTTTCTTCTTATGTCGTACGGCGCATGGCCACAAGGGTTAGGCGATTCAAATCTTTGCCATAAAATTGATTCTAAAGCAAGTAGAAAGATAACCAAATAGTTGGTGCGCGGAACCTATTAAACGTGTTTGGATTTGTCGAGCGGGCGAGTAGCCTCCCCACCAGTGCATTCATGTACTGATAACCTACCAGATTGCTTGTAGGGTGCGGGAGAACCTCGTTCAGTGGAGATGCCTCCTTCGTGCGTGCTAAGGCGTGGAGTTCGCTCTGAAGCCTTAGAGCACTGCGTCCGGAACTGAAGCACATATATAAGACATAATATTGGAACATCCTCTATACATCATTCCATAAATGTAGCCACTTGGCATGCCTTTTACTGTTTCAGAGAGAGAGAGAGAGAGACTTGAGCGCCTTGTAATATCGGCCTAGTGCCGCATGTAACGCTTGTTCAATATCAATAAAGAGTTGCTTTACTTTGACTTATGTTATTCAATTCTTCTGCTATTGATGACTCAGTGAACTTGTTACCAATCGTCTATGCGTTTATAATTCTGCTACACTCGGTCAATCTGTGTGACTCTGTGGCTTAGATCTCTTACTACCAGCCAGAACCATGGCCTTGCACGGGCGCAGCTCATGCTCGTCTAGCATCACGCCCAGATGGGTGTAAGCGATCGTCCTGCGGGAGCGCTGGCACGGTGATTCTCGCCTAGCGGGGATGACCGATCAGTCTACGGAAGATCGAGGCGTGACAGAGAGGTCCCTCTTGACTCTGCTGCTAAGTCCGTCCTTGGGGCACGGTCTATTTAATATGAGAATAAATTCCGAAGAAGCCAATCCATAACAAGAAAAAGATCTTGATTCAATCTATTCCGATCGAACCATACCGAAAGTATTTGTTAGTCGCGCTCCCTGAAAAGGAGGAACGGGGTACCACATAAGTTTTTATTTCCCTCCTGCATGCGCATAAGATATTATGTGACCAACTCTTCCATGCGCCAAGAATCTGCCATGCGGCCAGAGTCTGCCATGCGGCAAGAGACTGGTATTCTGTAATAGATTGCTATGTGGAAATACACTGCCATGCAGCCAAGTCTTGCCAACCGCTAATAACTGTCTTGCGCTAAGTCTTGTCATGCACATACCCTGCAATCCTTGGTCATCTTGTAATATTTCTTTCAATTGGAATGCACGTCCTTCAAACGCTAACTCCTCCATCCTGGAAAATGGTAGGTTCCGATAATTCACTTTAAATATTTGACAAATGACACCTTCCCTCATCCAAATATTCGAAGTGTATCCCGTCAATCTTCTCAAGTTTGTAAAAACTTATTGCCGAGAAAATTTGATCGGATATTTTATATCTTTCTTCGAATCTTTCTTTGAGATAGTTATTCCCTTGGCAGATCAAAGATGGTAGAATGCGGGTCATAGAGATCTACAAGCAAGACCCGAAGGTCTAGTCTGTTATTACCATATTTTCTAGTAAAGATATTTTGTTCATTTCATAATTAATTAAATATTATGCATGTTAAATATTTATTGATTGTGTTTTATTTATTGTTAGTATGTTAGATTTATTTTGGACTTGTGTAGTGAACCTAACTAGTTTAGAATAGATCCATGGACCAACATTTAATTCTAGTTAGATTTGAGCCCAATAGTAAGCCCAATCATTAGGAGGATAAATTAATTAAGTTAAACTCATTAGACTAGAATATTCCCTTCTTAATTAATTTCTTCAAGTGAGGCCCCAAGGGGTATTTTAGACTTCACATAGTAGCTTGAGGGAGGGGACAAGTGAGGCCTATATAAAGGGGACAAAAACTTTATCTCTCTTCATTTTTCATTCCAAATCTAGATCTAAAATTTTTCTCAACCAAATTCCATCAAATGTCTACCAAATTTCTCCCTAATTCCTTCCTAAATCACCATTGGAGACTATTATAGCAAGGATCTAGAAGGAGAAAGCAAGGATCTACAAAGAGGAGAAATGATCTACAAGTTGAAAGCCAATTTCACAAATTTGGGAGATTTTATTGGGAATCCATCTCCCAATAGGTACAATTCAGTTTTTTCCCTTAATTTAGATTCTAAATCTGAGAATTAACCATGAGAAATCAACCCATATGCATAGGATACCCATAGGATTTGGAATTAAGTTCATATGAGGCCTATTGAGAAAGTTATGGTACTTTTTGTGTCAATTTTGGAGGAATTCCGAGATTGACACTTGTTATATTTGTCAATTGGTCCTATAGATCAACTTGGCATATGTTTGTGTGTTTGGGGCTAGTATTGTGTCCACAATTGGGTACGTGTAGGTCGTATCCTAATAATTTGGTGATACATGTTGATTTGGTATTTTTTCTCCGATACGGGACTTTCTGCATGTCATATTTTGACATGGACACGTAGTTATGTGTGTGTGTGTGTATATATATATATATATATATATATATATATATATATATATATATATATATATATATATATATATATATATATATATATATATATATATAGTTGTATATATGAATATGTTTTTATATAGGTATGTATATATAGCTATGTGTTATATATGTATATATGATATATCTAAGTGTATATGTGTATGGTTGTATATATGTTTATATGTATAAGAGAGTATATATGTATATGTATATATGTATGTTTATATATATATATAAATATGTATGTATGAAGATGTATATTGATATATGTATAGCTATGTGTATGTTTACATATGTATGTGTATATGTGTATATATATATATATATATATATATATATATATATATATATATATATATATATAGTTGTATACTTATAGGTGTTTGTGTATATATAATTGTGTTTGAGAGAGAGTGTTGTGATGTATATATGTATTGATATATATATATGTTGATATCTACTTATATATATATATATATATATATATATATATATATATATATATATATATATATATATATATATATATATATATAGTTTGTGTGTGTGTGCTTAGGGGTGGAGGCACAGCTCAGCGGGTACTAGCAGCAGCAGCCATTTCAGAGCACCGCAAAAGAAGTTTCAGCGTGCATCTGCGCCGCGGCTGCAGCGAGGCAGGGCCGCAGAGGCAGCAGCAGTCCCAGCGCAGCAGCACCGCGAATGCAGCGAGGCAGCACCATAGAGGATGTCACGACCCGCACCCGGATATTCGGGCACGAGTACGTAGGTACATCCAGCCTACGCCGCAGTGTCGGCGGTAGTACGCTGTCTAGGTCATATTCCCAGGTAATTTAAAATCTATCTCATCCACAAGAATAAACAGGCAAGGATAATCACAGGAAAAAGGAATGCTAAGATTTTATAATATTTAATTTGTGACAACCAAATCCACAGTTAATACAAAACCAGAAGATAAATCGGGGACAAACCCGAGTATTGTGCTGAAAGAAAATACTAGCTAACTGGCTGACTACTCCTCAGAAGTAGTCTCCTGAGTGGGAACCGGCTCCTCAAAAGTATCATCTGCTATGTCATATGGGCCATAAAAGGTGGGGGCATAGTCCTCATCATCGCCTAATATCAACGAATCCAGTCAGGAAAGGAGCAAAGTACCAAATGCACAACAAAGATTAAACTAAATATTTATGACAAGTAGAAAAGAACTGACTAAGTATCATGATAAGATATGCATAATAAGTAGTAAAATTAATTAAGGGTTGAGCACTAAAAATCAGGAATATAAGTAAAACATGATTAATTGCTATAAACCAGGGACATGAGTAAAACAGGAATATATTGAGACAAAAAAATGGAACTGCAACAAGACAAGAACTATGTGTGTGAAATTGTGTATTTAGAATACATAGTTGGCATGTAGGGGCTTATAAGGCTAATCAGGCCATCATAGATGGCTATCAGACAGGAATAATCGAGATCCGGCTGATGGTACAGTCGTGTTCCAACAGCTATTAGTCACGACATGGGGAAGGGTAAACTACATGCCTCCTAGTATTCTCCCATCCGACACGAAAAGCAAGACATGAACTCCAAATCCTAACACTAAGTGTAATCATACAATGGTACTAGTAGAGCAAGAAACTAATTATCACAATATAAAGAATAAACTTGAAGTGCAGGTACTTGCCTGATGTTTGGATCCCAACTATGGTTCTGTTCTCGGGAAATTTCTAAAAATATGTCCGGATGCGGAAATAAATATTACCATCATGCTCAAAAGATATCAAATAGCTAGAAACGCCTATTCTTGAGTCCAATTTGGAGACAAGGGCAAAAACGACAATTTCGGGTCAAAACGGGGTCCGCATGTGGGCCCGCTTTGCACCGAAAAACGTGTCAGGGTCAAAGGTCTCCAAATTCACCAAACTTAGTGTCAACAGGCCAGGAATGATAATACGAACCTAACGGAACTTCTAGAATTGGATTCCGATGAGCCGATCACAAAATCGCCCGTAGAGCGGGACCTATGGGGCCCACGACACGCGATTTCGTCAACGTTCTCAGAATTGAACCAAACTTGGGTCACAGGACCAGCGTATCGCTACGAGTCCGATGGCGCAAGTTTCGTTTCGATCCGACGTGTACACAGAAAGTTAGGGCTTGATTCAGAAAAGGGCGGATATGGGGCGGTGTCCGCGGATACGCGTTGATCCCGGTGTGCACGCACACCCGAATCGACTTCTGCGAAATCCCATACGTCCGTATCAATGGCGCGCACGTATCTGTGAAGACCGTGCGCGACCAAGTCGTCCCGTTTGGCGGGGCGTACCCAGTTCCGGGGTGAATCGGGTCGTTATTTTTCCTGTTTTTGGCTCGCGGTGTGCGATCGCCACAGGATGCGATGCCCCGAGCGGTTTGCCCGGGCACCGAGAGGGTCATGCAGGCTACGCGTTGCAATTTACGAAATTGAAAATGGGGCAGCGAGGAGAAAATTACACGTACCTGAACAGGGTTCGAGAAATTGGGATTTCTCGTGTCCGTGTCGTGTCCGACACGAGTCGACACGGGGAAGAATTAGGGCTAGGGTTAGGGTCTGCTGCGGCGGGGGCCAGCCAGAGGCGCGCCGGAGAGGGGCTGGGGCGGCTCGTTAGGCTGCTGTCGGGGTCGAGGGCGGCGTCGGAGCGGAGGGGCGGCCGGAGGCGGGCTGCTCGAGTGGGAGGAGGAAGGGGAAGGGGGCGCTGGGTAGTCGGGGACGGAGGAGGAAGGAGAGGGGAGAAGGAGGAGGAGTTGCAGCGGCGGAGGAGGAGCTCAGGCGCGGCGGCGGGGTTCCGGTGGGGGTTCGTGGTGGCCGGAGGGGAGAAGGGGAGGGGGTTTATATAGGCGGAGAGGGCGTGGGGGTCAGCCGGGAAGGGCGGAGGAGGAGGGGGACGTGGCGCCGGAACGGGCGGAGCGGGGTCGTGGGGGCTGGCCGCCGGATGCGGTGGGGGATGCGGGCCCCGGAGCGGCCACGCGGGGCTGGGGGACTGGGTCAGCGGGTTTGGGTGGCGGCGGGTCGGGTTCGGGTGGACCCGACCCGACCCGGATGGCCAATGGGCCGGCTAGGTGGGCCGCGGGCTGAAATGGGCTGGGTTTTGGGCCGAAAATAAATAAGTAAATAAATAAATAAATAAATGAATAAATACTTAATTAATAAATAAATGTTTTTAGGTGTTTTAAAATAGGTCCGGGGCCCAATAAATTCCAGAAAAATTACCCTAAGTCCAGTTTTTTCCTTTTACACCAAAAAATATTATTTCCATGATATTTTAATATTATTTATTATCAAATAAAAAATTATTTAATAATTAAAAACCTGATTTTAATTAAAGAAAATTCCCAGAAAATTCCAAAAAATTGTGAAAAATCCAAGTTTAATATTTTTGGAAAATCAGGGGTTTACAGAGGAGGCAACAGCGGTCTGCAGCGAGGCAGCATCAGTCCCAGCGCAGCAGCACCGCGGCTGCAGCTAGGCAGCACAGTGGCCTACAACAGCAGCTGTAGCGCAGCGTACAATAACACATGCAGCGACAATAGCGAGGCGCGCTGTCACGA